>OZ010796.1:336711975-337174306 GCA_963932465.1 Maratus speciosus | reverse complement strand
GCATATTAATTTGTACATACTATGTACATACAATTTATACTATGTTATGAATTGTATTACTACACTATAAATACATATTATAATAAACTAATAAATACATTACACTACTATATTATACACATTAAACTATAAATACTACAATATATAAATTTTTGTTTATAGTTTATAAATACATTATGCATTTCATTACACTGATATTATATTAAACTATAAATATATAACACTATATTACATACATTAATTAGATTATACACGTTTTTGATTTTATGAATGCTATAATTTGCACTTAATGCTAATAATCAATATATACAAGGTAGCCATAATTAAACTGACAGTACTATGAATGTTCTCTAGTGTGATTTAATTGTGAGAATGGCACCAAATTTTGTAGGAAGATTAAACAAGACGGGGGACAAAGGATTCCACAAAAATAGTTCCAAAAATTACAGTCAGGGGAATATGTGGCACTGTGTATTTGAAAAAGAGAGTTTCAAAAAATGAAGAATCAATACTGAAATAAAATTACCATTTATTTAACAAATTTAGCAATTTAATCCAAGCTCAAAATGGTAACAGTTTATAAAAAGCTAAAAATTTATATAAACACTGCTAAAGTTTCTTTATCTGCAATTTCACTTACAGAGCCCCAAAGAAAGCAACAGCAGAAGAAGTTCTTTATTCAAATTTCACGTTATATCTTTTGGCCAAGTGCCAGCTTGTTCGGCTTTAAAAGGTAATGTGCTACTGTTAGAAACAATTTCATTGAAAGTTATCTTTCATAATGTCTCCTTCTTTAGTCGAGCGAGCTCTATTAGTCAAATTCTTTTACCTCAACCAGTGCAATGCACCAGCCACTTTTCATGCTTTTAGAAACCACAAAAAAATGTTTAAAGGTAACAGTCCTTTGTCAGTTAATGGTTTAAAAGTAATGGATGAGAAGTTTGAGAAAACAGGTTCTCTAAATGTTTAGTCAGGCAGAGGACAAAAACCTGTATCACAGGATACAATCAAAAAAGTGGCAACAAATTATTGTCAACAGAGCACCAGACAATATTGCTACCACTTCCAGCGCTCATGGGATAGCTCAGAATCTGGATATGCCTTATTGTACAGTATAGAAAATCCTATGAAAGATTATCCACTTCTATCCATACAAGATCAGCCAAAAAGAGTTACGTCACACCGACCATGATAAGCGATTGACTTTTGCTCTCACTTTTCTTGCCAGAATGGAGTTGGATGATGCTTGGCCCTGGAAAATCTTATGGTGAGATGAGGCCTACTTTTACCTGAATGGAACTGTAAATACCCAAACTGCCGAATTTGGGATAACAAGTCATCAAGAGCATTCAAAGAAATTCCTTTGCATTCACCAAAGATAACTGTTTGGTGCAGTTTCATAGCAGATATGATCATAGGTCCATTCTTCTATGAGAACATTACTCTGACAGGAGCTATAACTTGTTCTGTTACCGAAGACAAATATCGCCAAATGCTAAAACAACTTTGTTTTATTCCGGCACTTCAGCAAAGACAGTGACGAGAGAAAATCATTTTCATGCAAGATGGAGCCCCTCCACATATTGCTTTGTGGGTGCAGCAGCTGCTACAATAGAAATTCACAACAGAAAGAGTCATTAGCCGCTGTTTTCAAACTGCATGGCCACCTCGATCTCCTGATCTTACACCCTGCGACTTTTGGCTAAGGGGTTACCTAAAGTCCATGGTCTATCACGGAGGTGTCCAGGACCTGGCTATGTTGAAGGATAACATATTGCAAAGTGTATGGGAGAATCCTGCAGACATGTTATTCTCTGCTGTTGTAAATGCTGTGCACAGAATGCAATATGTGGTCCACCAAAACGGCGGCCACATCGAACCAGAGTTGGATGTGCTAAGTAAAGGGTAATTTTATTTCAGTATTGATTCTTCTTTTCTGAATACACAGCGCCACATATTCCCCTGGCGGTGATTTTTGGAGCTAAATTTTTTTTCTGCGGAATCCTTCATCCCCTGTCTTGTTTAATCTTCCTACAAAATTTGGCACCATTCTCGCAATTAGATTGCGCTACAGAACACTCTGAGTACTGACACTTTAATTATGGCCACCTTGTATTACACTATAAGAATTATAACCATACTATAAAAATTACATATACATTTATACTTAGTTTTTCATTATATATATACATATATATTTTCATTATATATATATGCATCTTGAAGGTAATGTAAACTAAAGAAAAATAGGAAGTGTACTAGTTACTAAAAAGGACTACTAAACCATGGGAAAAAGGCCCAAGTTCAGTTAAAAAGCACATTATTTCAAAATAAATTAGGTTTATAGGTTATTATTTATTAGGTAATATATTATTAATATATATCTTATTAAGTAGTCATTATTTTAACTAAATTAGATGTATTAGCACCTATTCTATTCAGTAATGATAAAAATAATAAAGGGAAATACATGCATAGATATGATAAGCATGAATTTCAAATTTTATTAAATAGAGTTAAAGAAAATATGAATTTTATTTTTATTTTTAAATGGCATTGTGGTACACCCTGAAATAATGGCCTAAAAGGAACATTGCTTAAAAAGCTATGCTTCAGAACTTCTTTTCGACTTTATTTCAACTTCAGCAAGTTTTTCAGTAAAAACTTTTACTTTATTTGTGCCAGATTCTATCGTTGCTTAACAAACATTCATATCTTTGTAATCTTTTCTTTTTATTGCTTTTTGCAAATGTTTGTTATCCTCATTCAACAAATCTTGTGCAACATTTAAATCGCTTTTCGATGATTTAACATAATTTTCCACTTCTGTTAATTTTTCTTTGGTGCCAATTTTTGATTTCTTCTTTAATTGTTCTGATTCAGATTGGGCAGCCCATTTTTGTCCTTCTCTAGCTCTATCGGCTTCCAGATCTTTATCCCCTTTATATGCAGAGTGTGATTTTGTAACTGCATTCAACAATGACAGTGTTATTGGGATGTTTAAGATATTATTTCCATGCCTTCAAATGGCATCTTTAACCTGTCTTAATCCGATAATATTTTTTTCAGATAAACTTACTCTCTCTGGTGAAAGAATGGCATTATTTATGGAAAATCCTTGCTCCACATCGACATTGCCATGTGATAACAAAAGACATGGCTTTAATAATTTTGACAATTTGTCATATTTTTTACCTCCTGTGGGTTTGTTGGTCAGTTCGAAAACTTTCGCCCAATAAATATCGACTCGTTCATATTTAACAGTGTCATTTCCCGTATCAGTTGTCTTCATGAATTCATTACAAATTACTTCAACATCTTCATCAAGCCGATATCATGGGCATACCCAAGGGGGGGGGGTGATAAGGCTAGAGCCCCCCCCCCCGAAATTTTTGAAAGTGATATGAAAATGGGCTGCTTTTTCGTCTTTCTTTTTTGGAAAAAATTTTAATTTTTTTGAATCATACAGCAGACTAGCCATTTTCATAAGTCCCATATTAGTCCACATTGACAACAAAGAAGAGAAAGGGGGCAGACAGGGTTACACCCCCTCTCCTCCCAAAATAGTCGAAAAATGAAATGAAAAATAATTTTTTAAGGTAAATCTGTAATTTTAATTTAGCCACTCGGGGCTGGTGGAATTTCATCCCCCTCCTTTTGAAATGGTCGAAAATGAAATGATAAAATAGTGCTGAATTTTTTCTGCCTGTTTAAGATAAATTTGCATTTTTTTTTACTATCATTCAACAGACTATGCGCTTCCTTCGCATAGTTCCATAGTAGTCCATATTGACACCAAAGAAGAGAAAGGGAACTGATAAGGTTACAGCCCTCGCCCCCCCCCCCCCAAACGAGAAATATTCAAAAAATTAAATGAAAAAGTGTTTTTTCCATGCTTTTTTAAGATAAATCTGTAATTTTTTCTTCTGTCATACAGCAAAATAGCCATTCTCATTAACTCCATATTAGTCCACATTGGTATCACAGCACACCCAAAGATGGGGAGGGGGCTGTTGGAATTAAAGCCCTCCTCCTCTCGAAATAGTAGAAAAGGAAATGAAAAAATAGTGCTGAATTTTTTTTTCAGTCTGTTTGAGATAAATTTGCGTTTTCTCCCCTATCATTCAACAGACTAGCTGTTCCCTTCACTGTAGTTCCATATTAGTGTACAGTGACACCAAGTTATACCCAAAAAGGTAGAAGGGGGCTAATGGGGTTACAGCCCTCTCCCAAAAAAGTCGAACATGAAATGAAAAAGTGCTGATATTTTTCTTTTTGTTTGACATAAATTTGTATTTTCCCCCTATCATTCAACAGACTTGCCGCTCTCTTCTCTTTAGTTCCATACTTGTGCACAGAAATTTGCGGGGTTTTTTTGTGATCATGTCAAAATTTTGTGTTTTTTCTGAGGTTTTCATCAGGTTTTTGATGGAATTCAAGTTTTTTTCGCAGATTTTTCCTCGAAATTCGCGTTTTTTTTATGAAATCCTTCATCGAAATTTGTTTTTTTTCCATGGCTTTTTTGACGAAATTTGCATTTTTTTCTCATCATTTTGATGAAATTCACTTTTTTTCTGCGGCTCTTTGACAAAATTCGCTTTTTTTCTGCTGTCTTTTAACTAAAGTCACGTTTTTCTGTGGCCCTTCTTTGTGACCCAGCTTTTTCTTTTTTGCGATCCTTTGACGAAATTCGCATTTTTTCCATTTCCCTTTGGCGGAATGCATGTTTTTTTTAGCTATGCTTGATAACCAATATCAAGGAAATGGCTATGAATATAAATTAGCAGAGTTATGCACTAGCAATGGAGCGTATATGGCTAACTTCTGACATAGCATGACACGATCTAATCAATAACTTTAGTTAAAAGATTTAAAGATATATTGCTATAAACTTGTATGTAATTAAACTTAAACTATAACTGTGGTGGATTAAGAAAAACAGATAACAATATATATAAATAAAAACGTATTTATTAAAAACCAAAAGCAAACAACAAACTTAACCTTCATAAATTATAACAACTATTAAATGTATGTCTATAAATATATGTAATGGCATTTATATATTTACCCCAGGACTCCAAGGCATATCGTGTAAAAATATAGACTCTGCGATAAAAACATTTATAATGGTTCACTTGGAAATACCTTCACAGGAAAAAAAAGTTTTCGATCCACATCGCCAATGAGAACAGTCTTGATGACACATCGCTAACTTCTCCAGAAACTTAACCTATTCAAGCTACCAGCCATATTCCTACAGGACACTTCCATATCCAAGAATCAAAATATTTACAATACGGAAAGAAATCCACTTTTCCGTAAACAGCTCCGTAAGCACACTGGGGAAGATTAGCTTAACACTAAATGATGACAGAAACCATTCCTCAAGAATACGATGAAGACATGAAAAACCATGATATTTAAAAAGCCATGATGTCTAAAAACTGGAATATAAAATCAAACACAAATGTAGATAAAATCACTTTCTATTACACTGCATGACTAATGGCGAGACTCCATAATACAAACAAGGCGAAGAACTGGAAAACTGAAAGAAGATCCGAGGAGGGAAAACTCTTTTATGCAATAGGTAGTGGTGTATGTGCCGACTCATTCCCTTTCGGGAACGTTCGATGAGCAGTGATTAGCTGGAGTGGATTACGTCATCTAATTCATTCATGAAGATAGCCACCGCCACCTGGCAAAAGAAAAATTGCGTAGTACAATCTACGACATTGAAAGTGATGCCTGGCAGATTACATCATCGGAAGTTTGAAAAACATAAACAAAGTATTTAAAGGAACGTAACTTAAAGAAACTGAAAAGACTCCTTAAATAATTAAAGGATAAATTGTATAGAACAGAATAAAGGTAAATTTTATTTCAGAATAAATTATATTTGAATAAAGTTACTTTGATAAATAAAGTGCAATAAATAAAGTACTGCATATTATATTGTAATAAGTTAAAGAGGTATTTAATACTGTTAGAGTCACTGAGAACCAGCTTGTTAATTCCTAACAAGGGCCCCCCTCTCAATGTCTCCTTAGAAATTCAGATAAAAATATATCAAATGTAGCTCAACAATTTCAACTTCCTCAAAAACCAGAAACGTCAAACATCTTTAATATCATTCCCAGAAACCTCATTCACATTCGTTGAATACCAAAAGAAAACGCCAAGATCAGTCCACAAGCCATCACAACTAGCACAAAATATCAACCTATAAAAGGGCAAAGGTCAAATAGGAATAGAGTCCTGGAGCAAATATCTACATCTGAAATCATAGCCATAAAAATTATTACATATAAATACATCACATAAAAACAACACATATTAAAATCATAATACATGAAAAAATAAAACAGTCCTTCCCTCGTATTTACTAGAAACAAATTCAATATATCACATTCTTTAATTATAACATGCCATTTAACAAATAAATACATCACAAGGTCTTTCATCTAAAAACTACTAAATATTTCTCAAGAAAAACATTTTCTAACACCAAAATTTAACGTCTAGATCACCCATCTAAAAAATGTCAGCAATCACCCCCTTAAAAAAAAAACTTTATCAATCTAACAACATTAAATTTTAACAATCTTAAAAAAAAATAATATTTTCCAATATAAAAATCTTAAAAACATTGGAAATATATATAGATCTCAATGATTCTTATTGTTCAATCTAGACAATGTACATGATTCCAGCCAAACAATGACAGATCACAAAGTTATACTTCAAAAACCTCCATCAACACTACACTATTATGCAAATTTAAATGATCCATATGATATCCACTATGCAATAGAAAACGGCTACAAAAAAAGAAATATGTGCTGACCCTTGTCTCTCACACTCAGGTCACACACTAGGTCAGTACAAAGTGCTCCCACAACAAGCCATAATATCCCCATAAAATTACTTATAAAACAACTTTAAGCTACAAAGTCACCTAAGAATCCAGACCAGACATTTATTTAAAGTGGTACATATCATTCCCTCACACATTCAGCGAGGCTAGGAAACACCTCCATTCAAGCCAAAAATCCAGTTACTTGGGATCCCAAGATTTCAAACCTCACTCTCTCTAAAGAAAAAAGTCCTTCCGGCCAGTGCCGGGAGGAAGAGGTAGCTTTCATATTCCTTATTTTAAAAAAGCCAACTTATATTATTCAACCACACAAAGCTCAATTAAGTGGAAACCAAATGTAGGAGATTCAATTTTAATTTTTATCAATACTAAATCATTATGAATGAGAATTTCACGAAATTAGTCAGCTTTATCCAAGCTGCTTTTATTTAAAGTAACTTATATTTGGCTGCTAAATTCGGCAATTTCTTAAAGTGCCTGCCATTTTAAGACAACATGGTGGATGAGGCTAACCAGTGAACTTGGTCGAGACCTTAGTAATTGCTGTGCACATGCTCACTCGCATAGGAATCGGTTGATATATACGAGTGCTGCAGGCAAAAAATCAGATTTTTCAAAATGTCACTCACGTTAGAAATTGAAACTGCTATATCTGGACCATTTTTTAAGGTAAAGACAAACAAAAAATGCTCCTGAATCCTTATATCAAGGTCAAATACTTAAGAAAGAAACCTTTTTCAATTTCTAATTTTTTTGCACCTCACTTTAAATATAATTTTTTTTAATTTAATGGCCGCCATTTTGAAACAAGATGGCTGATGAAGCTGGCCAGCGAACTTGGTCGAGATATTGATGTATACTATCCACATGCCTTCTTCCATCAAAATAGGCGAATACGTGTGGTATCGCGGGACAAATACAAGATCGTTTCAATGTGTTAGCCATGATAGAAATTCAAAGTGCTATAATTCAACCACTTTTTAAGATATAAACAAAAGAACAAATTTTCAGAAACAAAAACTGCTCCAAAATCTTTGTATCATGGCCAAACACACAAAAAAAAATCTTTTTCATTTTCCAATTTTTTAATACCTCATTTTAAATTTTAAATTACATTTTTTAAAAAAAATGGCAACCCTTTTGAAACAAGATGGCGAATGAAGCTGACCAACAAACTCGGTCGAGACATTGGTATGTACTATGTACAGACTAAGTTACATTCAAATCGGTTCATAAATATGCCTGTCATCGCGTGACAAAAATCAGGTCGTTTTAAAATGTCAGCCACAATAGAAATTCAAAATGTTATAACTCAGCCATTTTTTTAGATATAGATGAAACAAAACCTGTTCCGGAATCTTTGTATTAAGGTCAAACACATACAAAAAAAATCTTTTTCATTTTCTAATTTTTTGGTATCTCATTTTAAATTTAATTTTTTTTAATTTTTTTTAAATGGCTGCCATTTTGAAACAAGATGGCGGATGAAGCTGGCCAACAAACTCGGTTGAGTTATTTGTATGTACTATGTACACACCAAGGTACATCCAAATCGGTTCATAAATACATCTGTTATCACGTGGCAAAAATCAGGGCGTTTCAAAATGTCAGCCATGCTAGAAATTCAAAATGCTATAACTCAACCATTTTTAAAGATATAGACAAAACAAAAACTGCTCCCGAATCTTTTTATCAAGGTCAAACACATAAGAAAAAAATATTTTTTCAATTTTCAATTTTTTGGTACCACATTTCATATTTAAATTTTTCTTAAAATTTTAAATGGCCACCATTTTTAAACAAAATGGCGGATGAAGCTGGCCAATGAACTCGGTCAAGACATTGGTCTGTACTATGTATAAACGAAGTTACATCCAAATCGGTTCATAAATACGCCTTTTATCGCGTGACAAAATTCAGGACGTTTCAAAATGTCAGCTTCGCTAGAAATTCAAAATGCTATAACTCAGCCATTTTTTAAGATATAGACAAAACAAAAACTGCTACGGAGTCTTTGTATAAAGGTCAAATACATAAGAAAAAAATATGTTTCCATTTTCAATTTTTTGGTACCACATTTCAAATTTCAAATTTTTAAAAAAATTTTAAATGGCTGCCATTATAAACAAAATGGCGGATGAAGCTGGCCAACAAACTCGGTCGAGACATTGGTATGTACTATGGACACACCAAATTACATCCAAATCGGTTCATAAATACGAGAGTTACAGTGTGACATAGGTCATATATATATATATATATATCAATTTTGAACGGAGGGTGGTTTCGGGGTCTGGGGGTCATGATCGATGAAAATATACCAAAATTTTTTTAAATTGTTTTCCTCCGAACGGCTGCAATAGGTAGCTTTTTGTAAAGAAAGCTACCTAAAACTAGAACATAGGTAACTGTAGACACGGATATGATATGACCATTAGTTACAAATTTAGAAACATCAACCATGTAAAAACTTCATTACAGCAAAACTGCCTTGATAACAGAGCACATCCATACAACCAAAAAATTTATATAGCTCCAATTCTAGTCACAAATCATGGACATCACACTTTCACACTCAGAAAAACCAACTATAAGTGAGGTACAAATATTTATCAAGCGTCTAACACCAGATCTATTCTATTCATAAATTGAAGAGTTCATTACAACTTGATATACAGACATGAAACACATGCCTTCTAAAAATAAAGATGTTTCCCCATTTTCTAAAAACTTTTCAAAAGTTCATCATGTCAGCCAGAACCAAACATATCCAAAACCATTGATACATCTATTACTAAAAAAAGAATCCCAAAAATTTACTTAGAACCAGTCCAAGATACTATCAGCCTTTAATTCAGGAGATATCCATAAGGTCATTCATCATACTTCGATTAACATAACATCTTTCCCCACTCAAACTTTACTCCAGGAGAAACAATCATGGAACAATTTTTATGTTTCCCTGTTAAGTATCCAAGTGGGAAAAATTTACTAGAACATTAATCAGCCAAAAACAAATTAAGTATATCTAAACATTTGCTTCTCAGTCAAAATTAACTTTTCTATTAACATACTGACCAACATTGGCTCAAACATTTTAAAAAATAGCTTATGGCCAAATCTCCAATAACAACTTTATCAAAAATTAAATTATAAGTCTACCAGCAGACCTTATATCATCCAGGATTTCAATCTAAAAAAATCCTAAAAATTCAATATTCTGTAAATCTAAAAATTTAGCCCAGCAATTCTAACACTATGTAAAACCACATGAAGAACCACAATGCTCCAACCCGAACCATCTTCATCCTGAAATAAAACCATCCATAAATGCAACTCCACTTAAACTCACTTTTCATTATGTTAAATCCATTAACCAGTCAAAGAGATCTATATTGATGCATAAATACAGCATATTTTAAACAAACATATACAATAAAATTTATAATATTGAATAACACATAAAACAATAACTTTATTATAAACACTTTATTAAATTAACCCAAGATAAATGATATGCCTTCACCATACTTATCCGTTCCATACAGCAGGGATTTCAACCACTGCAATTCTCAGAACATTTTTAAAAACTTGGTGACATGACAACTAATTTGCATTATGCAGTTATTTGACAAAGCATACTTATAAAAGAACTCCTGGGTCATAGAATAAATTTAAATCAAAAATTAAACTGTAAATCATAAACTAAAAACTTCAAAAAAAAAAGTTCAACTATAGTCAATTCTTACATAAAACAAATTTCAGCAAAAACATTAGCAATTTCTCAAAAACTATTCGAATATCAACAGATCTCCAATTAGGCTGAAGAATTCAGCATCTCAAACAATTATCAGTAAGGGAAACAGAAGTTGCATTATTTTCCACTTCAATACAGCAAAAAAAAAAAAACAAAAAAAAAAAAACACTGCATTTCTCAAGTTAACAAACTCATTAAATGCTTTAAAAAGAGGAATATTTCATAATAGGATAACACATTACAGATGCACATTTAATTGAGACACATCAGAAATATAAAAATATCCATCTAAAATTATCTCCAAATAGCACCTTTTGCAATGCAAATCTTACAGCTTTTAACATAGTATAGATAAATTAAGATGAGGGGAAGTAAAAAAGTCATTAAAAAGTACTTATTTCATGTAATGCACTCAACCAACCAATGATATAAAACAGGGTTTACTTTTTAGAACCCTTTAACACAATATCAAGCTGGATACAGGTTGAGCACATTTAAGAGATTAACTTCAAAAACATTTAATCCTATTGGTTCTTTTATGTGTATATTAACTATTTCACAAACAAAATTTCTTAATTCCTATTAAAACAACTTTTACAGGTTAAAATCCATTTCAAAAAATTATATATATAATCCATCAATGAACCCCCAATGACCTCTTCTTAACTTTTAATCACACAGTAAAAACTTAAACTTAACTCTATAAAAATATTGAAAAATTATTCTAAACTAAAAAGGTAGATTAGTACGGAGGCAAAGAGATCTAGCATATTTGGGTCCAGGTTTTTCATTTAAATTTACACAGAATAAACCACCCTTGCTAATAAAAAAAAATGCCTAAGTAAAACAAAATTATATTCTATAAAACAATCTCTCAAATAATTAGAGGATACCTGTATGATTCATATTCTATTTAACATTATACATTATAACTTAAGATTCATTTAATAGAGGTCATTTAGAAAAATCAAAATTTATTAGACAGAATTTAGCATTCGGATAACATTTCTTTCAATTTTTATTATCTTAAAAATTTAAAGCTTAAACGTTAATAAACTTGCTTACTCATGAACCTATATAACTATTCTAAAAATTGAGGATGAAAAATGTAGCTTATCAATCCATGCAATATCCGTCACATTGTCCTAACCAATTAAAACCATACAGTCCCCTATTACTAATGGGTGACCACATATGGTATAAAGAAACATGATCCCCCTCTTAAACCTCTCTCCATTATATTTTCCTAATTAACATAAAAACTTTATAAATTCATATATAACAAAAAAAAAACTTTAAAACCAAGAGTCTCTAACTACCCAAAGCAGCGAGCATATACTGTAAAAATGAGATTAAACTTAAAAGGATATAAGGAAAACAAAACGACCCTCAGGATAGTAAACTATCACAAGAAAGAGATCTTCCAGTTTCCATACCACCAGTCAAGACAATGACAAATATCTCATTTCATGGCACGCAAACATTTCCCCCACAAAAATTACTGCCTGACGGTGAGTGAAAGCGAACATCTGAACCACGATCCCCACCACCAGAACAAAAAATTTAAAAACTGAATTTACTTGATATCTAAAAAAAAATTTAAATTTCCACTATTATTTCCATATAAGAAGAATTCCAAGATCCATGAGCAATTTATATAACAAAAATTGAGGTAAAAATCCCTAGGTAATTGCGGCCGTTTAAACAAACTTCTAAAGATCTACCCCAATAATTTAAGCAACTCCTTTAAACAGGAGAAAGAGATAAATCTTTTAAAATTTAACAATATCTTAAAAATCTTAAACTTAACAGTTCCTAAAAAAAATATCACAGATTAAGACTTTAAAAACCAGTATAAAAAAAATTATCTTTAATTCCATAACTTTTCAACCGTAATTCAATATTTCAAAAAAATTTTTAAATTTCAGATAACTTCCCCCCTTTACCTTTTAACAGATCAAAAATTTATACTTAATGTTTACTCTATTTCTATAAATTCAATTTAGATGTCAAATCCAAACCCTTGAATTTAAGAGTTACACAACATTAAACATTTTACAAATTTAAATATCTTTCACTTGCAACAGTTCTGAATTAGGCACCATAGCTCCCATGTAGTATCTAACAAATATTATCATAAAATATCTTAAAAATATAGAAAGGGTGAATTACATAACAATTGATGAGGATCATGACATCTTACAGAAAAATTTGTGAATATTCATCTTTAAGAAACATCCATAAAAATTTTATTAAATGTATCAGAAGTAAGCTATTGTAAATAAATACGACAGTTCTCTTGTCAAAAATGTCACCAAAGAATGTCTATTTGCAGAAAGTCCAGAGGAAAGTAAGTCAGCAAGGGGTACAGCATGCCCCACTGCTGAAAACTACACAGTGAATAACAGATGTAAAGTTCAACATTACTTGTAATCTCGTAGATCAAATATCAATAATAAATCGCCGATAAATCACCAAAGCACTTCCTGGACTATTAAAAGTAAAAACTTGAATCTTTGACATCTAAATGGATTCAATTTGACATTCAAAAACTTTTCTTTATAGAACTGGCGTAGTATACTAAAGAATATTTCTCCAAATAACATCTATCATTTTTATGAAGATCATTTCCACGTATAAGCTAATTCATTTAATTTTCCAGAGTGACATCATTCCAACAATTTTCCAATGAGTAGAAACCATAATATTCTTCAAAACATCTTTTCAACTTCAAAAAGCCTTTTAATATGAGTCCTGGGTTTGCCATTTCAAAAAAATCATTAACTTACTTTACGTTTTAAAGATTTATCAAAAAATTATTCTAACATTTAAACTTTCTGTAATATATCAATTAAATAAATCAAAAAAACTTAACCTTTTATCTGAATTTTTAATTATAAAGACTTTTCAAAAATGTATCACGCCCCCCCCCCCCCCTTGAAAAATATTGATAACATCGGATAAAAGGGCCGAAAAATACCACCACAGAACGCCAGACCAATCAAGGTCAAAAATGGCAAATTAACTTATTTTATATTTAATAACAATTAACTTCTAATAAACTTTAGGAAAAATTAAGATAAGTAATCAAAAAAAATTTAATTTCAAATTAATTTTAAATCGCTAAATTACACTAACAAAAATTTAGATTCGGTCATGGTTACACCAAAAGTATCGTAGGCCCATAACCTCTTGATAGCCAATATCAAGGAAATGGCTATGAATATAAATTAGCAGAGTTATGCACTAGCAATGGAGCGTATATGGCTAACTTCTGACATAGCATGACACGATCTAATCAATAACTTTAGTTAAAAGATTTAAAGATATATTGCTATAAACTTGTATGTAATTAAACTTAAACTATAACTGTGGTGGATTAAGAAAAACAGATAACAATATATATAAATAAAAACGTATTTATTAAAAACCAAAAGCAAACAACAAACTTAACCTTCATAAATTATAACAACTATTAAATGTATGTCTATAAATATATGGAATGGCATTTATATATTTACCCCAGGACTCCAAGGCATATCGTGTAAAAATATAGACTCTGCAATAAAAACATTTATAATGGTTCACTTGGAAATACCTTCACAGGAAAAATAAGTTTTTGATCCGCATCGCCAACGAGAACGGTCTTGATGACACATCGCTAACTTCTCCAGAAACTTAACCTATTCAAGCTACCAGCCATATTCCTACAGGACACTTCCGTATCCAAGAATCAGCATATTTACAATACGGAAAGCAATCCACTTTTCTGTAAACAGCTCCGTAAGCACACTGGGGAAGATTAGCTGAACACTAAATGATGACAGAAACCATTCCTCAAGAATACGATGAAGACACGAAAAACCATGATATTTAAAAAGCCATGATGTCTAAAAACTGGAATATAAAATCAAACACAAACGTAGATAAAATCACTTTCTATTACACTGCATGACTAATGGCGAGACTCCATAATATAAACAAGGCGAAGAACTGGAAAACTGAAAGAAGATCCGAGGAGGGAAAACTCTTTTATGCAATAGGTAGCGGTGCACGTGCCGACTCATTCCCTTTCGGGAACGTTCGATGAGCAGTGATTAGCCGGAGTGGATTACGTCATCTAATTCATTCATGAAGATAGCCACCGCCACCTGGCGAAAGAAAAACCGTGTAGTACAATCTACGACATTGAAAGTGATGCCTGGCAGATTACACCATCGGAAGTTTGAAAAACATAAACAAAGTATTTAAAGGAACATAACTTAAAGAAACTGAAAAGACTCCTTAAATAATTAAAGGATAAATGGAATAGAACAGAATAAAGGTAAATTTTATTTCAGAATAAATTATATTTGAATAAAGTTACTTTGATAAATAAAGTGCAATAAATAAAGTACTGCATATTATATTGTAATAAGTTAAAGAGGTATTTAATACTGTTAGAGGCATTGAGAATAAAGAAACCAGCTTGTTAATTCCTAACAATGCTTTGTCAAAATTTGCACCTTTTCTGCGGCCATTTGACGAAATTCGTGTTTTTTCCGAGATCATTTGCCGAAATACGAGGTTTTTTTTTTACGCAATCCTTCATCGAAATTTGCATTTTTTTTTCATCTTTTTGATGAAATTCACGTTTTTTGCGATCCTTTACTAAATTATCATTTTTTCACAGCCCTTTGACGGAATGCGTGTTTTAAGTGATCTTTTTTTCAAAATTCTCGTTTTTTCTGCGACCTTTTGATGAAATTCGCGTTTTTTCGGCGGCCCTTTGACAACATTTGCGGTTTTTTTTTTCGAGATCCTTTGTCGAAATTATCTTTTTTCTGCAGCTTTTTGACGAAATTCACGTTTACCTGTGGCCCTTCTTTGTTACCCTGGTTTTTCTTCTTTTTGCGATCCTTTAAGGAAATTCGCGTTTTTTCTGCTTCCCTTTGATGGAAAGCTTGTTTTTTAGTGATCATTTGTCGAAATTTGCATTTTTTCTAAGGCCCTTTGACGAAATTCGTGTTTTTTTCTGTGGTCATTTGCTGAAATTAGCATTTTTGTTATGCAATCCTTCGTCAAAATTTGCATTTTGTCTGCGGCTTTTTGACGAAATTTGTACTTTTTTCTTGTCTTTTTGATGAAATTTGCGTTTTTCTCTGTCCATTTGATGAAATCCGCACTTTTTTAGCTTTCTTTTGAAGGAATGCGTGCTATTTTAGCGATTCTTTGTCCAAATTTGCATTTTTTCTGCAGCCCTCTGACAAAATTTGCGTTTTTTCGGAGGTCATTTGCAGAAATTCACGTTTTTTTTATGCAATTCTTCGTCGAAATTTGCGGATTTTTGACGAAATTTTGTTTTTCCCCTGTCTTTTTGATGTAATTCGCGTTTTTTTTTTTACCCTTTACGAAATTAGCTTTTTTTTCGCAGCCCTTTGACGGAATGCGTGTTTTAAGAGATTTTTTTTCGAAATTCGTGCTTTTTCCATGACTTTTTGATGAAATTCGCATTTTTTCTGTGGTCATTTGTCGAAACTCCCTTTTTTTTTAGGCAATCCTTCGTTGAAATTTACGTTTTTTCCACGGCTTTTTGACAAAATTTGCTTTTTTTTCTCGTCTTTTTGATGAAATTTGCATTTTTCTGTGGCCTTTTGACGAAATTCACGTTTTTTTCTGTGTCGCTTTGACTAAATTTGCATTTTTTTTCGCTTCTCTTTGACGGAATGCGTATTTTTTAGCGATCCTTTGTTGAAATTTGCGTTTTTTCTGCAGCCCTTTGACAAAATTCACGTTTTTTTCTGTGGTCATTTGACGAAATTCGTGCTTTTTGAGGTGTAAAGTGGCAAACAGGGTCAGTGAAAGTACATACTCTGTACAACTGCAAAATAAAGTTCATAGCATCTATTAAGTAAGTAATTAATATTCAAAAATCATAAACTGATATCTTACACACAATTAAATGAACTTCAAACATTTTAAACATTTTTAAGCAAGTCATTGAAACATTACTGTTTCTTTGAAAAGACATTAAGTGTTATTGGTTAAGCAGAGAAACTGGGAAAATATAGAAATGCATTTTCATTTTAATAAACTTAACTTTACAGAAACATTATATATTTGAACTTAAGCCAACAAATGCCCCCTTTTCCCTGAGTCTCTAGCTCAGCCAAATAACTATTTACAATAAAACAAAAACTTTTCACTCGGCAAAGCTTTTGTGAATATATCAGTCACATTGGCTTTTCCCGGATTAAATTTACTTAAATTATCTTTTACAAAATAAAACCTAGTATCATATATTTTGTTCTATTATTTTCAACACAATTCTTAGAAAAACATATTGCACTTTGGTTGTCACATCAGGTTTATTTAGATTTAAACCGAGAAATGAAAAACAGTCTCTTATTTTCAAAATCCAATTCAGTTCTTTTATGGAATCTGACAAAGCAACATACTCTGCCTCCATACTAGATAAGGCAGTACACTTCTGTTTAGTAGAATTCCATGTTATCAGAAACGGATCTATAAACATGACAAAACCACTTACAGATTTTCTGTCTACTATATCTGTTGCCCAACTAGCATCGGCATATACAGTTAAATTATTATCAAAGCTAGAATGATTTATTGAAAAATTATTTGTGTTGAAAACATATTGCAATGTTTGACATAAAGTTTTCCAATGTGACCATGAGGGATTACTTGAAAACTGAGAAAGGGCTATTACTGAAAACATAATGCCAGGTCTAGTCCTGGATGCAAGAAATAAAAGAATGCCAATTAATTCTCTATATGGGATATTTTTTACTTCTTCACCTTCAAAAGTTTTATCTAAGATAATGCCTGGTGTGAGTGGCAATTTACATCTTATTCTAGGAATATCTTTAAACGTTTCACTTAATGTTTTAATATACTTTTTCTGATGCATATGAATTTCATTATTGATTTCTTCAAATTCAACTCCTAAAAAGTTTTTAATTTTGCCTAGTACTTTAATTTCAAATTTTGATTTCACCAATTCTATTACTTCTTTTAATCCACTTTTATTTGTAGCAAATATGGCCAAATCATCAACATATACTAGTATAATAACTTCCGATTTGTAGGTATAAATACAGTTACAACAGTCAATTTTCTCAAATCCCAATTTAATAAACGTATTATCTAATTCAAAGTATCCCTCATGCGCAGCTTGGTGCAAGCCATACAAAGCTTTCTTTAATCTCATCACATAAATTTCCTTTCCCATTTCAACAAAACCCTCTGGTTGATCTATATAAATTACTTCCTTCAATTTAGCATATAAATAAGCACATTTGATATCCAAGTGTTGATGATCCCAGCCCTTTATTATAACTAATATTACAAAGAAAAACCTTACCAATGAAAAAGATATAACTGGAGAAAAAGTATCAAAATAATCTATACCTTCTACTTGCCTAAATCCCTTATACACTTCTTTTTTTTTGGAGGGTACTTAATTCATTTTCCATGGCTTCTAATCAATTATCTTTTTCGGGCAATTTCTGGGACTCCTTGTAGGAAGATGGAATTTTTACTTCCACACAACAAGCTTCTAATTCAGAATCCTCCCCCTCACTATCACCTGGACTTTAGGTTAAATCTACATTTTTATTCTCAGAAGAAGGCTTAAAATTAAATTCATCTAAGTTATAGGTCAATTTATTTTCTTTACAATACCTTTCCACATCATTTTTACTTCGTAACCTTACTCCATCTTTTGGATAATAATAAACATCTATCCTACCTGCAGATATCCCTCTTTTTCTGGTTACCTCCACCCTTTTCCAGTCTGTAGTAGATGAGAGGGGTATGGTCTCACTTTCTCCAATACCCTCGGAAAAATTTCCTAAAATTTTAACATTTACCAAATTTTTACTGTCTTTATCCTCAAATTTAAAATAAGGTCTTCCTTCATCAATTCTAACATGTTTGGTTTCATCAACTAATGTAGTCCTGGGATACCATATTCTATAACCTAAAGTACTTGAAGCATATCCTACCATAACTCCTTTTCTAGCCCTACTTTCTAATTTATTTCTGTATCTGCTAGGTATATTGACATAGGGTGTGCTAACAACAATTTTAAAGTGTCTAACTGAAAAAGATTTACCTCTCCAAACATTCAGTCGGCCCTCCCCTTCAACACTTACTATGGGGGAATCTATTTTTTAGGTAATTTTGTATATTCACTAATTCTGCTCACAATTCCTGAGGTAAATTTCCTTGCTCTATTTGTGACCTAACCCCTTCCATAATGCTTCTATTGTAGTGTTCAGAAATGCCGTTCATACTGAGGAATATGCATTTGTGAATTCACGTTTAATACATTCTGCTCTCAGGAAATTCTCAAACTCATTAGAGCTAAATTCACCCTCACGATCAGTTCTAAATCATTTTATCTTTTCCCACGTTTGTTTTTCAACAAAAACCTTAAAATTTCTAAATTGTCTAAACACTTGGCTTTTATGGCTCAAAAAATACACAAATGCATACCTCGAGAAGTCACCTATTATGGTTAAGAAATACCTAGCACCAACCAGGGATTGAACTGGAGCATATATGTCTGCGTATATGGCCCATATGTCTGAATGACAAAGTTCAAGAATTTCTGATATATTTATATCCCTTTCCTGAAAACTTGCATGCTTACTTTTTGAATATAGTACAGGACCCATTATCCGGAATTCCAAAATCCGGAAAAACTCGAAATCCGGAAAAAAAATTGAAAATTTTCTAAATTTGTAAATTTTTACTAAAATTTTGTAATTTCTAAAAATTTTCGAACTTCCCAGTTTTCTAATTTTTTTTTTCCGTCCATTGTGTTTCAGTGTGTAACTGCTAAAATATGTTACTTCAGTGGAGGGGAAACATGGAGCCCACCCCCCCCCTTCCCCCCCGAAATTAGAAAAAAAATATTTTTTCTCTCAAATTTTAGTATAAAATTAATTTACATTACGATTCGTTAAAAAAAAAGTCAATTGTTCATGGTAAAAATCACTAATTTTGCCAAAGGATTTCGCAAAAAACACTAATTTCGTCAAAAGATCGCAGAAAAAACGCTAATTTTGTCAAAAGATCATGAAAAAAATGCTAATTTCGTCGAAGGATCGTGAAAAAAAAAACGCCAATTTTGTCAATGAATTCCAGAAAAAAAACGCTAATTTTGTCAAATAATCGCGAAAAAACGCCACTTTCCTCAAAGAATTGCGAACAAAAATGCGCATTTTTTTCAAAAAATCGTGAAAAAATGCAAATTTCATCAAAGGATCGCGAAAAAACACAAATTTCTTCAAAGGATTGCGAAAAAACACAAATTTTGTCAAAGGATCATGAAAAATAAATGCTAATTTCGTCAAAGAATTGCAGAAAAAAACGTTAATTTCGTCAAAGAATCGTGAAAAAATGCGAATTTATTTCAAAGAATTGCGAAAAAAAATGTGAATTTTGTCAAAGGATAAAAAAAAACGCAAAATTCTTCAAAGGATTGCAAAAAAGGGTAAATGTTTTCAAAGAATCGCGGAAAAAAACACGAATTTCGTCAAAGGATCTGAAAAATAAACGTTAATTTCGTCAAAGGATCGCGGAAAAAACGCGAAATTCGGGAGGACCCAAAATCCGGAAAATTCCAAAATCTGGAAAGCCTTCGGTCCTGAGGATTCCGGATAATAGGTCCTGTACTGTAGTTGCAGGATTCACATTCCTTTACCTCACCCGATAGTTTTTCTAAACCAAAAACATTTCCTGACTTAGCAAATTCTAATAAAGCTTTACAGTTTTGGTGCCCATAACGTAAGTGCCAATTAGTTACATTATTTTTAACCATGTGTGCACCAGCTGATTCACTTTTACAATTTGCATATATAGAATAAAACTTATTTTGCAATGGTACAGTTAAAATTTGATCATTCGTTTCCTTATTGATTATAGCTTGATTACAACTAAAATTAACATTTAAATTTTGAAGACATAGACATCATAATGAAATTAAATTGCAACAAATATCTGGAGCATAATAAACATTCTTGAGAACTAGATTAAATGGAACAGTACCTGAATTAATCATTAAAATAATGTTACCAATACCAGCAATCTTGGCAGTACCCTTGGCAGTGACTGTTTGGCTCTGGAATTCTCGAAAGTCCTGGAAAACAGTACTTTCCTTGCAAAAGTTACCTGAAGCTGCCAAATCAAGTACAAACTCCAAGTCCAAGTTTTCACTTATCGCTTTGGCAATGTGGGCTTGGTTGAGAATATGGCTGTTTCTCTGTCTAGATTGAGAACTACTTTGGGGTCTGGAATTCATTCTACAGTCCTTTTGCAAGTGTCCCATCTTTCCACATGAGTAACAGTGTCTTTGCTTATTTCGATGCACAGATAAAAAAACTTGATTTCTTGGAGTCTCGGTAAATTTAGATTTTTGACAATCATATTCTGCTAGTAGTTGCTTGCGCACTTCTTCCACCATAAACTCCTTGTCAGGCAGGCGATATAGCTGTATAACTAAATTTTCATAGCTTTCAGGTAACTTCATCAGGAAGGACTTCTTTACCAGCAGCCTGCAAATCCTTTGCACTTTCTAGTACCCTGTTGATATATGTAGCCATAGATTCTATTGCTTTATACTTTAATATTCATGAAATTTCTTCTTAATGTTGCTATTCTTGCACAACTACAAAGCTCAAAAGTATTCTTTAGTAACAACCAGACTTCTGATGGCGATTTGGCATCATATATTATATTTTTGAGATTTTCTTCTACACTGAGGTATAATATGACTAAGGCCTTATTCTCCTTCGCAACACTAGCAGCATCCTTTGCCACAGCTTCTTTTGTAGCAGATTTATTTAAAACTTCACTTTCCACTTTATCAGAAGTAAATTTTGCCAAATTCTGACTAATTAAATACAAGTTTACATTGAACTTCCATGATTTAAAGTTCTCTCTATTTAATTTTGGAAATGCAAAAGTTCATTTCACTTATGGTAGCCATTTTTACTTTATAGAGCAGAGCAGGATTAACCATGCTCTGCCAACAATTTGTAGGGGCTGTGGATCATTGTGCTATAAGCCATTATGCCTTTCTTCTCTGGGTGTATAAAGCCACAAGTTAAAACAAAGGTTTTTAAAAGGCGTAACACATTTATTCTTCAGATGTTAGTATAACTTGAGGTAAAATGTATTAGTAGTAACAACAGGAAAAGTATTACAACAACAATATAATCATGGATTCTAAGCTTGGCTAGCCTCATGCATGGATAATAAAATTTAAATTAGCATAACTGTACCAGACAGCATAAAAAAAACAGCACAAGCCAATATCAATAACTTGCAAAAGTATGACATCAGTCACAACAGAATAGCTCACTGCATCTCCACACCTCAAAGCATTTGTTTTATCATTCTATTTTAAAGTATGTTTTAATCGAATAATAAAAGTTAGTATTGTCTTTTAAATTTAGTTTGTTTATTTCTTTAACCACCACAAATGCTTTTCTATTTCAGCTGTTTAGATTTCATTTACAGTTAAATAGTAATTGAATCTTTATTATAATTGTTTTAATGAGTTTTAGGGATTCTCCCAGTCTTTGCGTTTCCAGCTGCTAAAGCGGCTCTGCTACCTGTGTTAGACTTTACTTTTGTAATTTCAACAATTTTGGTCTGTTAAATTTTGTAGGAGTTCTTCCTTTGTAGAGAATAAAAGTTCTGGTTTGGATATTATACCGCGACTTGTATTCAGAGTTTGATGTATTTGGGCAGAAACAGAAAAAGAACCTATTGTTGTGCTATTTAACAGAATTTGTGACTGGTTGACTGAAGAAGCCTCAACCAGCAAATCCCCAGATTGCAGGTTTTTTTAGTGAATGACCATCCCCCAAAGCAGACTGGAATGTTTTTTGCTATAAGGAAAGGAGAAGTTCTCTTAAAAGAACTATCAGACAGGCTATCAGTGCATTTGATGGCGAAGTAACATGTGAATGAAGTTGTCTGTACTGTTTGTTGCTCTCCACATAGGAAAGATTTAGAAGAAAGTGAATTACTTCCATCCATATTTGAATAAATAACAGAATTCAGACCCCGGCCACACCACCCACTACCGAGCCCAACAAGGGGATGCACATTCATGCGCCAGTGCTAACAAGGGCCTATACGTTCACAAGACACTCCTATGCCAGTCTCCACCTTTAACAAGATGGCTAGTAAGTGACCGCTCACTTGATTCCCAGTCAGTGACAAGTCAGCTGACCAGCCGATTGATGCATACAGGACCAATATGCACCTCCCATCTACCTGAAGCAGAGGCCAAAGCAGAGTGTTGGTTTCCGTCAACTGCAAGGATCACCCTTTCCAGGGACACGGGTCGCCATGCACGGCAAACACGTGGGTGGTTTACAATTCTCCATGAGTTGATATGCAGGATGATATTGGCTCATATAGAATTGCCCTCACCTCCAAAGAGGAAACCACAATGAGAGTGAAAGAAAGAAGAAAGAAAGATGAGAAATAAGAAAAAGTAGGAAAAGAGAAAGATCGCTCAGGTGCCCGAGATTGCAAAGCCCATGAATACCTAAAGAAGGTATCGCCCTGGGGACAACAGAAAAATGGCTCCATTCAAATGGAGAAGCATGAAAACCTGATTACAGATGATAATATTTTTTAAACAGGGCGCATTACTATATTTAAAGAGGCTACAAAGTCTGAACTGTGGTTGGTGGGCATAGCTCGCAGGGTTCTCAATAATATCATGACACATCACCACATTTTTTCCTAGAACAAATAGTCAAACTGAAAAAGACATGCAAATATTAAAAAATCCTATATTAAGGCAAAACAGGATGAAAAAGATATGGTTTTAATGGACTATCTCATTCAACCATCTAAATATCTTTTCTCTCCAACTGCAGATGACTGAGGTCTCTTTTGCCATCTCATTCTGAAAAACTTAAGTCAAATTTCCCATTAGCTGAAGCCAAAGTCTTTAGAGCAGCGGCAGAAAATTTAATGCAAAGATGTGAACAAACATAGTACAGAACTGTCAAATTTGAAAGATAAGGCACATGCTTGTTTTTACAAAAAGGTAATGAACCATGCAAACAAGGAACTGTCATTCAGACTGGTCCTCAACCTCAATGTTATATTATTAAAGGGACAGATGGTGATGTTTACAGGAAAAACAGGTTTTACATCCGGCCTGATAAATCTGAATTGAGTCAGCCTGTAAGACCTATGAGATCAGTAGAAGACTTTTATTCAGTAACTACAGATCCAGTGAGTGATCCTGTACAGATTTCAGATATCATAGATAACAAAACAGGTAATTTGAAAATGTTGTCGCCTCAAAGAACTGTATGGAAATCTTCCAGAAAAATTGTGAAATCTCAATGCTAGAGAGACATTTGAAATAAATTAAATTAATTAAAATTTAGAATTGAAAAATAATTTTAATACTTTTTAATATTCATTGCACTTATAATTATCTTGTATATTTTTTATATAAAAAAAGGGGGCATGTAATATATTTAATACTTATGGTGACATTAAATGGCAGCACATGCTATGTACAACTCCATAAATCAATACTTCAGCTTGGGATCGGGCACACTGATGCTCAAAGTTATGCTAGTAATATGCACTTACTGTGTCTCATATTATTAACTTATTTAACCCAGGAGAACTCATTGTATGAGATTTTCTCTCACCATCGTACTTTTTTTAAGACTCTTATTTAAACCATTTTTCATTTTAATTAAAATTTTAAAATGTTATTTCAATTATTTAACCTATTTCTGAGTAAAAGTACTACGCCAAACAAAAAAAAAAAAAATGATATTAAGCAAATGTAAAGTAAAAAAAGAGCAATTGGACACCATGAGAGAAATTCTCACTAGCGAGTTCTCCCGGGATAATATATTGAAATTAAACATAAAATAGTAATGTTTATTTAGAAGTAACATTTACCACATACAACAATTGAAAATGCCCTTTCAGCAATTATTGCTCATATTAATGTAAACAAATTCCCTTGTGTGTTCCTGTAAATGAATGATAAATGATATGCACTCTATATTTTACAGAAAGCACAATGTAGCATATAAATCAGGACGCTACAGTATATGCCCTCAGTAATGCATATAAATTCTATCATGAGTGAAGTAATATAACATCACTAAAATACACATAAAACAACTTTTTCTCATTGACCATAATACAATGGAATTCTTTTTATGTTCCTGTGAATGAGCTATAAGAGGTACAGTCGAGGGAAAAAGTAAACAACCCCCACTAACTCCTCAACAAATTATTGTAGAAGAAAGTTACTGGTACCGGACGATTGGAAATAAAGTCTACTTTTAAATAATGTATATAAAATTTGCTTAGGTGGCATCTACTTATTAAAACGAATCATAGCTTTGTTTTTTTAAATAGCAGTACACAGTTCTGACAGCATAAATGAACTCCACATCCTTCAATTAGCCTAAAAAGAAATTTTTATGCAATTCATACCATAAGTTTCAGAGAAATTAATTATTTTAAAATGAGTGTATTTTAAGAGCTGTATCCAAATTGAAGTTCCGTACTCGATTATTAAACGAGGGAGCCCCCTTCTTGATCAAGGCACCTTAAGCACCACTCAAGCAGTCAATGAAGGCTGCTAGGTTACAGGATAGCAGAAGAAATTTCAAAATATCTAGTCATTTCTATCATAGATGGCCCCTTAAACCATCATTTTGCCATTTTATAAGCATAATTTGAAAACTACTTGGAAAAAAATGTGAAATTTTGGATTTCTATAAAGCAGGACTTAATAAATCTAAATCCATCAAAAAATTGTAGGTTGCAATTCACAATTTTTTTTAATATTAATTTCATAACTCATAATTCATATCATAAAAGTTTAAAAATTGCAAATTCAACATATTTATGTTTGGGTATATTAGTATTATTGCTACACAAAAAATTAGCACATTAGGAGTATAATTTCAGGAGATATAAATAAAAATATGAAAATGTAATTTAACATTAGAAGCACTAAATTTTGAATGTTTATAATTCAAAAACTTGTCATTCAAATGACTTGTAATTTGGTGTCTAGACATAGTTTGAACCAAAGTTTTGAAATATGTCGTTAAAATTGAATATTGCCATTGAAAAAAATGAAGTTTGGATTTGTTTTAATATGTAGATGGCCCCTTAAGCAAATTTTATATACATCATTTAAAAGTAGACTTTATTTCCAATTGTTTGGTACAAGTAACTTTCATCTACGATGATTTGTTGAGGAGTTAGTAAGGGGTGTTTGTTTACTTTTTTTTTTCCCACGACTGTACAATATATGTGTGAAAGTGAAAAAAGAAGATTTCTTTTTATTTAGATATTTTTTCTTTTTTATCGGTAAGTCGTCAATAAGTTCCAAATATCCATGATATCTGCAAGATAAAATTAATGTATCATCCCAGTCAGGGTGTCTACAGGAACTGTAAAAAATTTCCCTGACTATCTTTATCAGACTTCTCTGATTTCCAGTAAGACACATACAGTATTTTTAAATGTGTGCTGCTCCCTCGTATAACACACTTGTTCAGCTTGTTAATATCTTATTTGGGAGAAAAAACAAGAGAATAACACAAAAATTGCTTTATATTCATAAAATATTGGTTGACAGTTTTATAAATCTGAACTGGATATATGGTGACAAAACATTTCCTCATTTTCTGAAGAATTTTCAGATTTAAGGCATATCTACATGTGATGAGACAGCTAATTGGATTAAGCTGGCCACTAAGTCAGGTTATGCTAATGTATCATTTAAAATTTTCAAAAATGGATAAATTGCCTTCAATATAATTGTTATCCACAGAAAAGGGGGACATCTGACCACTTTAATTTGTGTTAAATATCAAAAACTCATACCATGTTAATCTTTTAATTAGTATGTAAAAAACATATACAGTCCACTCTCTCTAATCTGCACTGTATTTCAGATGTAAACAAAGATTTAAAATCTTTTTCTAAGCAAGATAATGCACATTTTGACCATAATAAAAGTTGACTAATCTGATGAATTTATTAAGAATTTTAATTAATTTTAAATGCACTAAAATTTTTTAATGTGTTTCTGCATTAGTTAGAAAGAAATATTCTGCATATCTTAAAAATAACTATTAGACTTCTATATTCTGAATGCATTTGTTGGCTATGTAAAAGGCAAAATTGCTTTCAAAGAGCAGTTAGCTCTTTTGGATCTCCTAATCTTTTAGAAAAACAAACTTTTGTTATTTATCAAGAAATCCTGACTCTTGTAAAAGGCTTCAAGATTAAATTGCAGAGTATAAATTAAAGGCTATAAAGCAAACAATTATCACTGTATTGTTTGAGATCTAAAAATAAGTAGAAATGTTTCTATAAATTGTGCATTATTATATCATTTAAATATATTTCTAATATTGGGTATAGTTTATATATATATAAGCAATTTCTTTTATTTCTGTGTTATGTATTTACAATGTTGATACTATATTTGTTGATAAATTCCAAATATTACAATGTAACCAAAGAAATGACCTATAATCTGCAAAATTCTATATTCTGCAAGACCCTTGGTCCCAACCTGTGCAGATTAGAGGGAATGTACTGTAGTACATAAAATAGATGAATCAGCCCCATTGGCAAGGCAAAAATGTAAATATTTTCATATATAGACAAATTTCCCTGATTTTTGAGTACTTTTACAAAATTCCCTTACTTTTCCCTGATTTTTCAATGATTCCCTGCTTCCCAGATTCTGTAGACACCCTGTCAGTTAAGTTTGAATCTGTTCAATATTTTAGACGTAATCAAGATGACAAATTTTGCACTACAGATAGATAAACAAAGGGATTACAGTAAGAGAATTTCTAAAGAAATAAGCCTAAAAGATAAAATATATGTGATAGGATAACATTTAAACCCTTTTTCAAAATTCAAAATTCTCAAATCCTTTTTCTAATTTTAAAGCTAATGCATAAAATTGATTTATCCATGATAAAAAGCTTTGACAATGATTGGTGTTTAAAAAACAGTAATATATATATACCGTATGTACTCGCATACAAGTCGAAAAATTTTGACCTAAAATAGTCTTTTGAAAAGGGGGAGTCAGCTTATATGTAGGTCAGATTTTGGGATAAAATTCTCAGTCACTAGGACACTATAAAATGCATTTCATCATTGTTTTATCTTGCTTAGCGGATGGCTGTAAATTGTTCCAGTCATTATACTTAAGAGGAATAAAATTCCATCCAATATAAAATTTCATACTGAACTAAGTATCAGGCCACAAAAAATGGATGAATAGGTGAAAGAGGAACCATGGAATGGCTGGAGAATGTATGAGGTCAAAGACCAAGCAACCAGTAATGTTTGTATGGGATACATTTAGCACTCATACGACCGACAAAGTGAAAGAAAAGTTGAAAACTTAATTCATCAGTGATTGTTATACCAGGTGAACAAACATCAATCTTGTAACCACTTGATGTTTGCATCGACAAACTATTTAAAGATAGATTGCTGAAAATCTGGATTCAGTGGGTGATGTGCTAGATGTACAGAAAACAAAAGCAACAAACAATTTGAAAAAAAAAAGTGGGAATTGATGTTATCTTCTTTTGGGTTAAAGAAGCATGGATGTCAATTCCAAGGGAGATGATTGTGAAATCATTTAAAAAGTGCTGTATTAGCAATGCCATGGATGGATGATTTTATTTACGAAAGTGATGACAAAAATTCATCATATCCTGAGTCTCATTTTTATCATGAGGAAACAACAGAATGGGATTTCATTGAACTTCTTGGAGATTCAGCCAGTGATTCCGAATTAAATGGATTTGTTTCATCTTTCTTTTTTTATATATATAATTATTTTTATTTGTTTAGTATTTCATTAAAAATCTGATTTTTGTCTGAAAACATATTAGAATTTTTTAGGGCAGACTTATACATGGGTCAAGAATTTTACCATCATTTTGTCATTCAGAATAGGGGTGTCAGCTTATATGCAAATGGACTTATACGTGAATATATATGGTACTTAAAATCCTAAAGCATAATAAACTTTATAATTATGAGAATTATGGGGCTCATAAACTCAAATTAAAGGTAAAATAAACATTAAATGATTATTCAAAGCCATTAATAGCAATTAACTTTTTCAAATGTGACATTTATTAGGTTCAGATGATAAATTCAATTTAACAGATCATATTTAGACTATAAATTTTAATCAATTTGTGTCATATTTTACAGTTATGAGATTCAGATCATAAAATCAAATTATATAATCATGTTTAGTAGATAAATTCAAATTAATGCCAAAATAAGTATTTGATGATTACATTTAAGTCATAAATCCTATTTAGCTTTCCTCTAGCAGACATTTATTATTAAACCATAAATATCAATTAATGTCAAAGGTGGAAATTACTGTAAGTGACATTAAGGGTTGAGGTGGATGTTGCCTCCGAAAACCCATCATTTAATATAGATTAAACCAATCAAAGTTTAACTCTGACTTTCATACTTAGCACCCCCTGTTGGAAGAAGTTTGAAATACACCAACAAAAGTGAACAGCACAAATAGTTCCTGAAAATTTTGGTCTCCTATGCCATGATATTGACGTACAGCTTCAGAAGATGATGCATTGAAATGGATACTCTCTCCACCTGGGCCTGACTTAAGAAAAAGGACTAATATGTAATGGAAAAGAAATAAAGTCAGTTCCAATATGAACTGCTTCTTCTCTTTATGCCATGACTACATCTTTCCTTATTAGAAGCATTTATTACATATACATATTTCATTTCAAGTTCCTAATGCATTGTTGTAATTCTTTATTATAATTTTTAAATTTAACTTCACTAGATAGGGGAGAGTGGTAATGAATGGGCCATTAACAAAATATGAAAAAGTATTACCATAAAATTATTTTAAATGTCACCAATAGATGTAGCTACTTGTTCTACCAAACTCATCACATTTTCCATTGTTTGGGAGAAGCCATTATCCCACTAGAGTAGGATGGTCAAGAATCTGATTCAAAAGTAAATTTTTTCCCTTTTCAGTAAAATAAATAAGCGGAAAAATATCTATTATTTCATTGCTGTGTATTAACAAGTCTTTGCATATCTGTAAACTAATTTTAGGCTGTATTTAGATATTATTTGTATTTAATGTACTAAAAAAACTTGAATATATTCCAGAAGTGTAGGTGGGGCTGAATGGGCCACTATATCATGGTCATGAATGGGCCACCTTTGCGCCTTTGCCCTGATCATGAAAATATGGTTTTTCTGGTTTTTTCCGATTTTCTCTTTAATATGAAACATAACTGGCTGTCATGGATTTAGATTAAATTACTGTCTAGTTAGAATAGGTTTATAGTGATGTCTAAAAAATAATTTATACATTTTCACCCCAAGAAATATTAGTTATTTATTAGAAACATAAGTTAAATTATATAAATGATTAAAGTGGACTGTTCAGTTGTTGACCACACCTACCAGTATTTCCCCATTTGATATAAAACTAGAATATTTGTTTATATTCTGAATCTGATAGGTAGAATAAATAATATCAGAAATTTGCAATAAATAGTCAATTAATAGGCAGTTCAAGCATGTTTTACAACCATGTCGTTTAATATTAATTTTGAAAAATCTAAATTTCGTTAAATCATAATGTGTATTATCTGTTATTTTTATGCATATTTTATGTTGTTTCTTATAATTTTATTATTTTGTCATTTTTCTGCTACAATTATGTGATTTAATAATATCACTTTTGATGTTTATAAATGTTGATAAGCATTGTGTATTACTTACTATTTCAGTATGCTTTTAATCATATCAAGTCAAGTGCCATTTATATTGTCATATTTGGTGAATAAAAGATTAATTCCACATTTTTTCATTGAATTCATTTAGTGGCCCATTCATTACCTTCAATGGCCCATTCAGGCACATGGGTGGGGATAAATGGGCCAAATTTCTATATTTTTATTTTCTATTATCATTCATTATGGAAATTTTTTTAATCCAATTTTTATGACTTTTTATGTAACCAAATAAGTAACTGAAGAGCCAATTCTGAGCCAAAAAAAAATTATTAGAAAAAATTACAAAAATTAAAAACAAAAAATTGGCCCATTCATTACCACTCTCCCCTACTTAATAAAGCAAATTTCTTCTCTTTCAAAAAATAAAAATAAATAAACAGCTAAATTCCAAAGCTTCTTACCCATGTAATCCAGGAATATTTCCCCAGAAATATCTGGATCGCTTCATTGGAGAAAAATGCTTTGCATCAATATTGGCAGGTTCTTCCTGCAATAAAAAACATTATTAAAAAGCAGAAAATCAAAGTTGAAAAATGCACAAATAATACATGAAAAGCAGCAAACAACTGTTTTGAATCTACTAGCAAGATTCTTCAGTGCAAGACAGGGTAAGGCATTTTTATAAAAAAACATACAGATTTTTGAAAGTTAAAAGTATATATAGATCAAGCAGAAAGTAGACTGTAATAAACAGAAAAAAACTAAGAGCTCTAGTATTAATAATAGATGTCTCAATATATTATAAGGAAATAGTATACTGTAAACACTCCCTCAAAATTAAGTCCCCTACCCACTTTAAAGCAATTTTGATATTCTTTTCCATTACCAAATCCCCCCCCCCCCCTCCATAAAAAAATAAATTAAATAAAAGAGCTTTTTGTGCACATAAAACTGATTTTAAAAAATCAAAGGAAGAGAAATTTTTAACTTTTGATGAATTTCCCCTTTTGTTTTCATATAATTTTAACAAACCTTCCATTAAATGTCTGCTTCACTTCTCTACCCCCTTACAGCACAAAAAGTTAAAATCTTAAGAATGCTGAAACTTACCCTCTTCTATTTGTTGCTTTCTAGTAACAATAAATAAATAATCAATCATCTAAATTAACCCCCTCCCTCCTAAATTTATACTTCTCACCCCCTCCTTAGCATACTAAATTTAAAATCTTTAAAACTCTTTATTAAAAAAAATGTTTTATTTGTTACTTTCTAGAAACAATTAATAAATAATCTACCAATTACATCATCTCTAAATCCCAAAATGTCTGATTCCTCCCCCTTTGCCATGTCCAAGCAAAAAAAAAAAAAAAAATATATATATATATATATATATATATGGGGCATTCTCACAATCTTTTGACTTTTTGGGGGAAAAAATCTGACAAAATCAAACTTGCTAAAATAACATTTTAATGTCAGCAGTGAACATTTTTTTTTATTTAACTGAGGTTTAAGTTAAACTTTTGAGTTTAATTTCCCTTACCATTTTACCCCAATAACTTTTTATTTTCTTCTAAATTTTTACTTGTAATGAATTTGCATAGTACCCACGGGACATTCAAATAAGGAATAATAACAATGCAGTACTTTTAATACAGAATTTTTGTATAACATTGTCTTAAAGGGGTGTTAAAGAAGGGACAGTAAGGAAAAAAAAGGGGATGGTATTGGAAAAAAGAGACGGTAAGGATGGAACAGTAAGGAAAATTACCACCTATTTTTAGGAAAATCATGTTAAGACTAAGTGATAGCCAGAATGTTCATTGATTTTTAGAAACAGTTGTTAACATTGGATTAAATTAAATTTTTTTTTAAATTTACTTCGAAAAGTTCAGGAATAAACCTTGGGGACGGTGAGACTACCAATAAAGCCACGATGCTTGAAATTGATATTTAAATGCTGATTTAAATTCTACAGTAAATTTCCTGCCAAAGAATTTTAGACATTATTTCTCTAGCATACTTCTGCATGAGAAAAAACTTGAAAAAAATTCTGTGGCTGCATCTGAAATGATTTTCTGTATACAGTAGACTCCCTCAAATCCGCACAGCTTGGGACCAAGGTTGTGCGGATTTTAGAATTTTGCGGATTTCTGGTCATTGGTTTGTTTACATTTTTGAAACATTAATTTGATTGGTAGTTAAACAAGGGAAATTATAATGAATGCTTACAATAAAAATAAAGTAAAACTTAAAAATATGTAAAATATTAAAATAATTTATTAGTTTAAAAGTAAGTAATTATTAAAATAATTATGTAAAATAAAAATTTTGAAAAATATTAAAATATTACCGATGAAATTGATTCAATTCGATTCCAAAAGTCCTATGCTGCCATCTAGTGGTAAAGCGATCATAAGATCGATATGCCATTATTTGTTCTTAGCACTACGTGGACCAAAATCAAAAGTAATGTAAATTTATCTAGTAATAAATCAGCTGTAATAGCCAAAAGAGAATGATTAACAAAAAATTTAGTAAAAAAAAGATTGTGGTAGTCACTGATTTTGGTGCCATCTTGAATTTTGTTCCTGCAACTTAATTTCATTGTTTACATCCGAAAAAAATATGTGGATTTTAGGGTCCTGGATTTAAGGGAGTCTACTGTAATTTTAGAAGAGGGATGGTAAGGAATCTAAAACCCAGGGAAAGAGTTTAAAAAATAATAACAACACTAAAAATATGTGTGGGTTAATTTTTAGCTACATATTTATATAAAACAATAGTTCCAGTTTCAGAAAAAATTACATCAAATTATTTTTTTTGAAACAATTTTATACAGACAGCTCCAAACTTAAAAATCAGCATCAGGGACACGGGACGCTATAGGAGTTTTTCAGGTGTTTGGACCCCCAACATCGTCCAAAACTTATTTATCTCATTAATATTGTTGTGCAATCATGCAATGGGATGTTCCCCAGTATATATATAAAAAAATACATTAAAATAAAAATTATTATTCAGGGAAATGAAAGTCAAAAGTTTGTGAGAATGTCCCATATATATATACTGTAATATCATGTTAATCTGCCCCTCCCAATTAAATGCCCCCAACCTCCCAAAAAATTCCACTCTGCATATCAAAAGCAATACAAAGTATTTTATCTCCAAGTACTTTTTTCGCCACATCAGAAAGGTGTGCCAATTCTAAACATGATATCCCCAACCCAGGGGTGATTCTGTTCTGAATTTTCTGAAAAATTAAGCATTCCATTCAGAAAATCTTAACAGTTAAGTAGAGAAAACTGTGCTTCCTCTGAACCACTACTCTCACTAACAGAGATTTCAGAGAAATGTCTTGATGCAACACAGTCAATTGTACCTTGTTTTCAAACATTGCTTCATTTTCAAATTTGACATTATGACTGAATAGGATTCCATTTTCATTTGGAAGCCAAATACAATATCCCTCTCCCTCCAACACAAGAACCCTCTTGTGTATTTTTTGCATTGGAACATGAACATTACAGAGTGCTGAATACTCAAAGATGATCAATACTTGTTTCTTTTTTTAAGCACATGTTCAACAGGTGCCTTGCCTACAGCTGATAGACCAGTTAAATTTAACACACAGGCTGTAGTATTTACAGCTTCCGCCCAGTGTTTAATAGGCAGACATCTTGAGAATGTAAGGAGAGCATTTTATGCACAAAAGAATTAATGAATTCTTCAACACCATGACTCAAAAATTCTTTAATGGTGGGACTAGCTACATTAACTTCATTCAAAAAGATTTTCAAGAAATTAACAACTTCACTTTTCATAGGGATGAAGAAAACTCTTCTGAATTTCAGGAAATCATCTTTAAAGCGTAAAAAAATACTTTGAGTCACTGATAGATTTTTCCTCCATTAAGATCATATAAGTCAGCATGTATCATGTATCAACTCATCAGGCATTGTAGGCCTATTAGATCTAGTACCAAAGCTTCTATGATCCTGCTTTCCATACAAACAGCTATCACAAAATTCTTCTTTTATTTCTGTTTCTATACCATGTTTACTAAGAACTTCAGTTACATGTTCCTTATTTTGATGGCAAAATCTTTCAGTCCATATTTGGATGTTTTCTTCTTGGCAATATGCACTTCAGGAGCTCTAGCAGGATTTCTTACCTTCATCTGCAAAACATACAATCTTCTAAGATGTTCTTGCATCCTTTAATCTTGGCACATCATCTTTAAAAATAATGCAACCCTGTTTTCCAGCTTTTAAGCTAAACCTTTGTAGATTTTTTTTATCTATAGAAAATAAATTTCTATCAATCTCTGTGGCATACCATACTAATTAAGATTATTTTTCTCTCACTTTCTATTTACAAACATTTATACACTGTCAGTTACTTGACTATAATCTAATATGATTCCACTATTATCTATTCTTATTTGACTTGGAACAAGTAATGTTTTATATGTGAGAAAATATTCTTTTCTTTTGATCATATGAACTGAAGCACCTGAATCAGCCAACCACAGTTCTTCATCAGTTATTCCATAAACACATGTGGTTGCCCTCCGGGTGGTCTGAAACCAGTCCCTTGAGTGGGAAAAGTGACTCAGAGTCTGGCAGCGCTTGTAGTGTCAAGCCAGACGGGACAGGACAAGGACGAACCACAGCCTCCTCGAGAGGCAATAGGTCCAGCGGCCATGGGTAACGGACGTTGTGTACGAGGTTGGAGGCCCATCTCGGTGGGTATTGAGGCTCTACCCTCCGGGGACCATGGTTCTTGTGGGGAGCCTGGTAGCGACATCCATAGCACGATCCCAGAGCCAGTCTTCACCGGACGGTGACTCTGGGCAAAGGGTAAGCAAATGTGGTAGGGCCTTGTCCACTAGGGTGGAGCGTTCGCCTATGGGGAAAAAAAAAATTTCTTCAAATCAAAATTGGCCGGGGTGGGAAAGTTGCTCTACCCGATCCTCATTCTGAATATAAAATATCTTTGAAAAATATTAATATTAAATACTGCCCCAAGGTCATTGAATATTGAGAAAAAACGTAAAAGCGCTCGGTTATGGAAAATATTTTTTTTTCCAAATCAAAATGAGGCGGTGTGGGAAAGTTGCTCTATCATATCCTCATTCTGAATAAAAAATATCTTTGAAAAATATTAATATTAAATACTGCCCCAAAGTCATTGAATATTGAGAAAAAACGTAAAAGTTGTGCATTTTCTCATTTTTTTCCTCAAATATACAAACTATTTTATTAATTTGATTTAAAAGGATGATCATCGAATTATTATTATTGTTATTATAAATTTATAGTAAAATTATGTAATATTTATATCAAATTCGCTTTTATTATGCTTACTCAACGACTATACTTTTTTTTAATATATGGTAATTGTAATTGTTTTATATTTTTTACTTAACCTGTGTAAAAAAATATAATTTGAAATCATTCTTAAACAACTACAGTAATAAGATAAAAATAATGTACTATTGCAATTTACAAGCAATGAAGTTACTATTTTATAGTAGTCCATACTGTTTTTTAGTTTCAAAAACTGCCTTTGTTTTCCGAGACTCCAGACAAGTTTTAATGAATTCAACGCATCTCAAAGGACCACAAACAGCAGAAGAAGCCTCTGTGACAAGTTTCACATATCTTTCAGTGGCTTGATTGTGACAAGGGAATAGTTTAATCTTAGGTAAGGTGTCTTCATTTATTGTCTTTGGATTTAGGATACATTTTGTAAGAATGTTATGATCTAAGAACTTAGTTAATGGTGGTTGTATCACGGTCACTTCAACCCAATTTATAGAATCTATATAGACTTTGGCTTCAAAATTTATCCGTATGTAAAGAATTTCTTGACTTTCAAGATTTTATTGTTCTGCGTAGTGCCAAAGGTCTTACATAGTATGTAAGAGTGTTGGCACTACACATAATAATAAAATCTTGAAAGTGAAGACATTCTTTACGTACGTTCAACTTACCTGAGATCATGTACGTAAAGAGTTTTTTGACTTTCGAGATTTTATTACTCTGCGCAGTGCCACATTTACATAATATATATGAGTGTTGGTACTATGTAGAATAATAAAAGTTTCACGAAAACAAACGATCAAGTTACCTGAGAGACCAAAGACTATATCGATTTCATAAATTAGGCAGAAATGACCGTGACAGAACCACCATTAACTAAGTTCTTAGATCATAACATTCTTACAAAGTGTATCCTAAATCCAAAGGCAATAGATGAAGACATCTTACCTAAGATTAAACTATTCCCTTGACACAATCAAGCCACTGAAAGTTGTGTGACACTTCTTACGAAGGCTTCTTCTGCTGTTTGTGGTCCTTTGAGACGCCATGGATTCATTAAAACATCTGGAATCTCAGAAAAGAAATGCCAGTTTTTGAAACCAAAAAACAGTATGGACTACTATAAAATGGTAACTTTACTGCTTGTAAATTAAATAGTAAATTATTTTTACCTTATTACATTAGTTTTTTAAGAATAATTTCAAATTATATTTTCTTACACAGGTTAAGTAAAATATGTAAAACAATTACAATTACCCAAATTTCATATATTTTAAAAAAATATAGTCGTTGAGTTAATATAATACAAGCGAATTTGATATAAATATTACATAATTTTATTATAAATATATAAAAATAATAATAATAATTCGACGATCATCCTTTTAAATTAAATTAATAAAATAATTTGTATGTTTGAGGAAAAAAATTGGAAAATGCACAACTTTTACGTTTTTTCTCAATATTCAATGACCTTGGGGCAGTATTTAATATTAATATTTTTCAAAGATATTTTTTATTCAGAATGAGGATATGATAGAGCAACTTTCCCACACCGCCCCATTTTGATTAGGAAAAGAATTTTTTTTCCCACAGGCGAGCACTTTTATGTTTTTTCTCAATATTCAATGACCTTGGGGCAGTATTTAATATTAATATTTTTCAAAAATATTTTATATTCAAAATGAGGATCTGACAGAGCAACTTTCCCTCCCCGGCCGATTTTGATTTGAAGAAAAAAAAAATTTCGCTCTACCCTATTGTCCACCTTATGACCGAGAAGGAGCTTGAGAGGAGATTCGGGTCTTGTTGAACCACGTCTGGGTGACTCATTTGTGATGAGGGAGGCTTGCGGGAACACCATGCAGGAACTCCCGGAGCCTTCGGAGGGTGCGGGTTTGGACAGCACCCGACGCACTGGCGTCGAGTGGCTCATCCTGCCGAGACAAGTGTAGCAGATACAGTTGGGAGCCGACACCAAGGGGGGCAGTTGTCAAGAATGCCCGTTTGTACCAAAAGCGACACTCGGTCATCACTTTGGGAGGGGCTCGTCCTCCATGAGATGTCCCGTATGTTTCAAAACTGGCGGCGGGATACAGCAGTTGGATCTTCTCAGGACACCATCAACAACGGGGAACCAGGCCGGAGGCTCATCGATTGAAACGCGGCGGCGTCTCGAATCTCGAGCGAAATCTCAGTCCGACTCATGACCAGCGTGTCTAGACACTTCCGAAGGTTACCGCGCTCGGAGGTGTGGTCATAGCGGTTTCTAACAATAACTTTCGAACGCATGCCCCGGGGTGGGCCTAGTTTGGGTCAGGAGGTGGATACCCGCAAAGGAGCTCGCATGTGGTTTGTCCGCCTAGTTCTGAATGCTGGTCTATCGCCTTCTGGTCTTTCCCGGGTTCATCTTTGGGATCTCGGAACACAGTGAAAGTTGTTGGCTGGGTCCGCGAATCGTGAGTCAGCTTCGTCGGCCTATTCGTGTTCGTAGCCCTCAGCAGAAACTGTGTTTTGGTGACTAACATGGTAACGGAAGCTATTGCACGGGGTGAGGGGCATTCATGCTCAGGAACCCTCGGCGACTGTGAGGTAAGGTAGAGATGGGCCTGGTTCCTGCCTGCCTTCTGCGGTCCCTCTGCCCTTGGGTGGGGACGGGGGTCCGGCCCATCCAACCCCTAGCAAGGTGGGGTCTATCCTGTCTAGGTGGAGCTTTCCGTGTCCACCTGAGGTCGCTAACGGCACCTAGTCTGGTCCTTCTGACTCCCGACGTGATCCGCGAGGGGTTCTGTTGGTTGAGGTGGGAGGACCGGACGAAGAGCCCAGAGCAGGGATGCTCTATGTCCGGAGGGGGTTTTCCCCACCCCTCCTGGGTTTTAGCTAGGGGTTTCTAACAATAACTTTCTCTGACTAACTCTATCGGTTGTTCCTCATAAATGTCTTTGCCGGATAATGGTAGTTGATCTTGAGAGACTTCCGTAAAGTAACCCCCTCGTAGGGATCTTCGGCATTGGCTCGTGGGCTCGGATCCTTTGTAGGATTCCGCACCCTGCGGGTCGTCGGTGTGAACTACGTGGGGACCAAGAGAAGGATCCATCTGGCTCTTCTTAGCTGGGTGGGAGGTTCTGTCGCTTCGACCGGATGTCTAACTCTTGGGCGCAGGACTTTGTGGCATGCGCTGGGCAGCACGAAGTCCTTGGGTGACCATGCACTGACAGCGCATGCACGGCGAGGAAATTTCTTTAGGGAGGGCTCACTCCGTTTCAGTTGTGTGCAAGTCTGGGCCCTGAGAGGCCTATGTCGCCGGACGAAGGCTTGTAGCTTTGCTGCAAGAGCTAGGTTTTATTCCATAAACAAATAAAGCATCACCATCTGGCTTTTTTGGGTAGTATTAACTTTCTTTGGACAGTTCTTTGTTATATGCCCAAGCAAATAACACCTTTTTATTATTTGGTCCTACAAGTGCAGTATTTGCCTTGCTTATTTGGAAATCTTATCTCAATTAATCAGTCTCTCTGTCAATTTGTTAATAGTCCTTTCCTCAATAGGCATCTCAAATGCTTTTAAATTCAAAATATTCCTGTGGCAATGTTAATGTGATGTGACTCATTAACAACAAATCTGGAAGTTCAGTCTGAACAAGTCTATTTAGTTTGTCATTTAGTTCATGAAAATTTCTCTGTGCAACCAAGAAATATAAGTAACAACATCTTCAGAACTGTCTTTTTCTTAAGTAAAAAAACGTTCTGTCAGTCTACCTACTCATACACAGAGATAAGTTTCTCCGAGACAGCTTTGGTTGTGTCACATGTGGCTGGGCTAAGAGTTTTATATTATCTTTGTCCATACTTCCAACTAATAACAGCTGCACATGGGCATCATTTTCATAAAAGGATTTCTTTTTACTTTCAAAAGTATTCCATTCTTCAGTTGTAGCTGTCACTTCTGGTTCATTCAGTCAGACAAATTTTCCGTTGACAACATCCAAGTCTTCTAGATGTGTCAACATTAATTCAACTTGCCTTTTCCTCATGATGGTCCAACTGCTGTTTCCAACTAATTTATCTATATATACTTTGAAGTCCATTTCTTATTTCAAATGTAATACAAAGTTTTTGAAAACAGTCTTAGTCTTGAATCTCTCAACAGTTTTGCATCACGCTAAACAATTAGGGCACAATCCCAGAAAGGGCAAGACACCCCATTTGGCAACTTTTCTGACGACAAGTGCCAAACACCCCACATACGCTAACCTGAAAACTAATGTGATTGATCCACTTTCCTGAATGCTTCCAGACTGTTTTTACTATGTCATCATCCTGGAATTATGGAAAATACAACATTTATAAATAACGATGTATTAGAAAACACAGGAAAGCTGATTTTTATGAGATTCAAAATAAAACAAACAATTTCAACATAAGTTTATTGAAAAATGTGAAATTTTTAAAGTACCTTTCCAAATCATTTAATGATTAAAATTTTCATTTCTCAACAACTATCAGAAACAATCATGGCGTCATTTAATATTTTAAAGTACGCGCCTATATCAGAGTAAACATTGAACAATTCATTTCTAATTTACGGAAGTATGAACACTTCGTGTTCATAAAAAAATAATATATATCACTGAATACAGCAACCTAGTTCTGCAGCAATCTGAAAAACACAGGAAACTTGTTAAAGCAGCAATCACTAAACGTCATATGAACGCTTACACATTCATTAACCAAAAAAAAAAAAAAAAAAATCACTGGATTCAACAGTTCTCGCTGTGTAGCATTCTCAAAATGTACGAAACTCGTAAGGCCAGCATACATGAGAAATATACAATAAACGGCTAATATAAAACACTGCATAAAATTATTAACATATCTTAACCCGGGAGAACTCGCTAGTGAGAATGCCCAATTGCTTTTCTTTTACTTTACATTCATACATCAACTTTTTTTGGTTGGCTTAGTACTTTTATTCACAAAATAGGTAAAATAATTGTAAAACATTTTGAAATTCTAATTAAAATGAAAAATGATTTAAATAAGAGTCTTAAAAAAGTACAACTGTGAGAGAAAATCTCATGCAGCGAGTTCTCCCGGGTTAACAGACATCTTCTTTCTTGAAAACCAACTCTAAAAAATGTTGAATAGCCATAATTTCATAAATTTCCAGTCGCCGGTAAACTTCATTTAACTTTCCAGCAAAAAAATGAACAAATACTCACAATTTCAAACTAAATTACACAGGTACTTTAACTTTCAAATTTTACAACTAAAAACAGCAAAAAAAAATTAACAAATATTAACAATAACAAACTTTTGCCTTGCCGTCATTTTAATTTTATAATTACAAAATACCTTCCTTCTACACAAATTACAAAACATGTGGAGTTGAGTTGTCAAAACACTCCTGAGCTAATTGTCAATAAAAGTTTTCAGGTAGGCATAACCATCCAATGCACAACAAATCAACCAATCCCATTAAACTGATCCAAATTCAAGATCAGACCACTGTAGGCATGGAAAGAATTTATGAAATGAACTGGTAACAACAAAACTCCATTTATCACCTAGTCAAATTGAATGATGCCAAGTGTCTCGACTGTTCTGGGATTCAGCCACAATTAGTCCTAGTATGTTTCATCAATGATTTCCTTAAAGCATATTATATTTTATGTAATGACATGCATGATAAGCCAATTAAGATTATCATATACTTATAATAAAAACATTCAATTGTTATTTTAGGATTATTATTTAATAGATTTAGCAAAAGATTGGATTTCGCTACAGAAACTTGCCTACTTGTTATGTATGCATTTCCAATGTGTACATTTGCCAACGTGAAGTTTAGTTGTATAACTACTGCTGAGTTAACTCAGTTCACTTCTTATAGTGAAGTAAATTTTTGCATTTTAATAGTCATTATTGGACTATTATTCTCCAGGATATTTACTGTTTGTTTATTAATATTTCAATTGTATTTTATAGTAAAAAACAAAATAAAGAAAGATATGTTTCAGTTAACCTTATTTTATTTTGAATGTTGTTCTGAATTTTATGTTAATAATTAAAGGAATTTATTGAGTAAAACCAAAGATTCAATACTAACCCAACTGAACAAAGGCCACCATAATGCAATATTAAGTTTATTTAAATGTTTCAGTATCTGGGACTATTTATTTAATTTTAGAAAATGAATTCACATAATTTTGTTAAGAAAATTGAATCTCAGAAAATTACTTTATAAGATGAAAATGTACACAAATAGAATTTAAAGTTTATTTAAGTATTCTTAAAGCAAATATTTAAGATTCTGTGACTAAACATAATAATAAATAAATAGTCATAATAAGTCTTATTTAGAAATATTTATGTCTGAATATAAAATTTAAAAGAAAACATAACATAACAGTAAGCAGAAATTAAAAAACTTAAACCTACATTGTTGAAAGCCCCTCTTATATGATCTAAAGTTTGCTTTTCCATAGGACAAACATTTTCAAACAAATAAAACACATTACTGTTTAGTTCTTTAACAGTATTTAGAAGTTCTATAAATTTACTGAAGAGCTGTCGTGATTCTGATGTTTCTGTAATAAAGAAAAAATTACATTATTGTGATAAGATTTTTGAAAATGCTAATCCAAAAGATATGAATAATATGATTGAAAATTATTTTACTATTTAATGTTATTTAAGCAAAAGTTCACATATTTATGCGTATTAAATGTATGTAAACAGCATATAAAAATGCTACAACAGCAAGCAGCACATAATAAAATATTAGTTTAAACCCATTAACATATCTTATTTAATAACATTTCCCCTGCTGATGTAAGCAAATTTTAATGTATTATCTAGAATACTAATCTTTGAATTTTCTTGTATCAACTCAAAGTAGATATACTGCTGTGATTATAAATATAAACATGAATTACAAATATATACAATATATCTTCTCTTATCACTGACCATATAATTCTTGAACAATTAGTTTTAGAGGCATAGAGTTGAACCACCACTAAACTTTCAACTTTCTTGTATCAACTCAAAGTATATATATTATTGCAATTACAAATTTATACAAGCCTTACAAATATGTAGAGAGATTGTAAATATATACAATACAGTAGACTCCCTCAAATCCACATAGCTTGGGGGTTGTGCAGATTTTAGAACTTTGTGGATTTCTGATCACTGCATCGTTTACATTTTTAAACAGAAATTTGAATGTAATAATGCAATCAAAATTATAATGAATGCTTGGAATATAGTAAAATATTAAAATAATTAAGTAAAGTAATAAACTAAAATTGTAAATGATAATTTTAAAAATGATTAAATTATTAAAAATAAAGGTCAAATAAATAATTAATAATGTATAATTAAATATGCATAATAAAGGTGAGATACACCTTCCTTGAATTATTCAATAAAAGTTTCCTCATAAAGGTAACCTATTAATTCACATCAAAATGTTAAAGAAAAGAAGTTATATTTCAGGTTTAGCCAGTCTTAATAACTAAAAAAGCTTGATTAATACATAAATGTATTTCGTAAAAAGATTGTTATTACCAGTGATATCAACAATATCTTGATTTTTTTTCAGAAATAAATTTATACTTCCTTCATAAAAAACCCTCAATCATATTATCAAGAATTGCATATTAAAATATATACAGAAATATATAAAACTAAAAAATTCTGTATTTTTGTCCTTACATCTGAACTGAAGGTTTCATTGTTTACATCTGTGATAATGTGTGGATTTTAGGCATTTGCGGATTTGAGGGAGTCTACTGTATATCCTATCTTATCACTGACCAGAAAATTCTTGAACAATTAGTTTAAAGGTATTGAGTTGAAACCTAGTTATAAAAGGGTAGCCACAGGTGACTATTTCTTAATTCTATCCCACACCACTTTTTCAAAACAAAAATCTTTCATGTGCATTTTGCTAACATGTGCAAGAGAAATATATTAAAAAAATTGTATTTTAAAAATAGTGGTGCAAATAGAATATAAAAATAGTCACCTGTGGCAGCCCTGTTATAATGAGCTCAAATATAATAACTCAATTTCATTGGCATATAGCTAGTAAATGGTTGGTCTAATGTAAAAAACTCACTTGTAATGAGAAAAACTCGATTAAGCAAAAATTTTGCAATGTCTTGAACAATTTCTAATTATTCTTTATTCTTCATAACCAAAACATGCTACTGAAAATGTGTTTTAGACTTTTGTTGAAAATAGGAAAACATTTTTAGAATTCATATTACATAATTTTATAGTTTGTTTGAAACAAAATATGAAACTAGTTTCTTTCTTTCTTCTCATAGCTTATGTAGCATGACATCAGAACTGTGATTTAAGAAAGATCTTAAGGCTGTTCTCAAATCCCCTACTCAACAATGTGAAACTTTCTGACACATTTTCTGACTAATTTTTAAGTGTAAAAGCATAAAAATTGGCAGGCTTAACTAACGAAGCGATTTTGAAATAAAATGACTTTTCCATTTTTTAAATAAAAAAATTACTTATTGAGTTATAAGCAATTGTGGTCACATGACAATCAGTTTTTGATTCCTGTCTAGCAGTGTCACATGGAGAAAATCAGTTGAAAATATACACTTTGACAGTATTTTTTGAAAAATCTTTTACATTAACAAAAAAACAGAAAATATTTTTTGATTACATAGTTTTTTAATACCAACACCTACCAATTTCATCTGCAACATTTTTCAAACAAAAATGAATTAAAAAATGTGTTAGAAAATAGTTCCATTGGATTTGAGATCAGCCTTAACCCAGAGGGATCAGAAACAAGTGTGGCCACAAACCTTGTGGATGAATATCAGTTACAAAACTTAAAGGAATTACTGCAGTCAGTGAATGAAGGTCTATCCCAACTTGGTTCTGAGCAAACATTATGAATGAAAATTGCATGCGATCAATGGCAGATCCAAGGGGGGGGGGGGGTGCTCATTGGTATCATGATCCTCCTGCTGAAGCTGTTCAAAATTTAGATAATCAAAAATTGCTAAAACAGAATCACAAGGAAGTGGAAAATTTCGTTTTAGACAGGTTCCTGTCTTAGCAGGCACATTGTCTATTATAAATGTTTTATATTCTTTTCTGTGAGGGCTTGAAATTTTCTGTTTAAGACAGTTTTCTGTTATGGACAGGTTTCATCTTTATAGGTTTTAATTTATTTTATCAAGTATTAGTAAGTTTTTGCAATTTTGCAGAAAATCAAAAACATTTTCAGTTAGGCAATTTGAAGGAAAATAGACAAATTATCGTTGTTTAGGAGTAATCCCAAAAACCTTGCTATTGTACCCTTCCACCTGCTCAGATTACATTAGAATAGCATTGGATCTGGAAACTTTGGCTCCAAGCTCTTTGTATTCATAGCCAGCATTATAATCAACAAGAGTGCATTCCTTAGAAACATGCTTCTTTTTCTGTAAGTGTGTTTGTGGAAATACAAATACAGTAGGTCTAAATCTGAAGCCAATGAAATTATAAATACATATGCAGTAAGACATGTGAAAGCAAAACTTGCATATAATGTAATCTTTTCTTAAACTAAAAATTTCATGGTCCCTGTGGCACCCTTTAAGCAACCTTTAAAAGGATAGGGACATGGGAAATAATCCAGTGCTGTGATTTGCTGATTGGTTCTTTTATCCATTTAACCTGATTTCAAAAGCCAATTTCAAGTATTGTTGATACTTGTCATAGAGAAGTGGTTCTTCTGATTGGTTCTTTCAGCCATTTAACTCAATTTTAAAAGGCATTTATTTTGTTGATACTTGTCATAGAGGAGTGTAATATACATTCTGTATCTAATATGAATTCATTTGTATTAAATTTTGATGAAACTGATTTACTGAAACAATTTAACAATGAGATAATTCAGCAGAATGGTATAGTTATTATCAGAAGCAGTGTTGATAGTATGGAAGAAATAAACACTTGGGTAAATAAAATGTCATGGAACAGCTGCACTTCTATACCAGAAGGAATGAGATTTCTGTGTTTATATCTACGAATTACTTTCTATAGGATAAAGAACATTTGCCTGTTAATATTAACTTATTAATTATTTTATTTCTATCCTTGTTAGGAAAATATTTGTATGTCAACACAGTTCTTTTATGGAAGTAAAAAATAAGAAAGATTAAAGACAAAAGATATGCCAAAATATCATTAAAAGTAAAAATAAAGATTGCTAAAACAAGGGCTACTGATACACTTGTAAAAATAAGATATATATTTATGTAACACAGACACACATATAAATATATATTAACTTATGGAGCAGAAACATGGACGCTAACAAAACAGATGGTACAAAGATTACAAACAACACAGAGAAGTATGGAAAGATGTATGCTAGGTATAACTAGAAGAGACAGAAAAAGAATAACCTGGATAAGAAGTCAGACGAAAGTTTTTGACATCATTGAAAGAATTAAACGGCTAAAATGGAAATGGGCTGGGCACATCGCAAGAAGACAAGACAATAGATGGAGCACAAACACCCTACAGTGGTATCCCAGAGATGTAAAACGGCCAAGAAGACGACCTCAAGTAAGATGGAGTGATGAAATCAGAAAAGTAGTCGGTGTAAATTGGATGACTAAAGCACTAGACAGGAAACATTGGAAAAATCTGGGGGAGACCTACATCCAGCAGTGGATTGAAAACAGTTGATGATGATGATGATGATGATGATATATATATATACATATTAAAACTGCATTCAATGAGTTTGTGTAGATATTTTCTTTATTAATGATGTTTATATTATTCCTTTTTTTAGCCATATAAGTGTATAAATTGTGTTTGCTATTATACAGGATATGTATTAGGTTAAGAGTGTTAACTTATCTTTATATTTTCTTTATTTATAAATGGTAGCATTAGATAGAAGCATAGAATTAAATGTATGAAACTTTATATACACACACATATATATATATGTATGTATGTGCACACACATAATATAAATAAATGTATATATAGAAAGATAGACAAAAAATAAGCATATAAATTGCTTTATTTGCTGGGATATCTAACATAAAGTTATGCTAAAAATTTAAAAATATATTAGAATGTTGTCTATGGTGTATTAAACTATGCAATGTACGCAACCTGTACATTTTTTCACAATTTGATGCATAAGATGAAAATAAGCACTTGGCGACTAAACGTGAAAAACTGGCGACTAAAAATATGGAAAGTACCGGCCAAATGCAGGATTTTCCAAAGGGATTTTGTTAAAGAATCGCGGAAAAAACCCCGCGAATTTTGTCAAAAGATCGCGAAAATACCCAAATTTTGTCAAGTGATCACGGAAAAAACATAGATATCGTGAATGGATCGCGGAAAAAAACGCAAATATCGTCATTAGATCATGAAAAACAAACGTGAATTTCGTCAAAGAATCGAGAAAAAAAAAACCGAGAATTTCGTCAAAAGAACGCGAAAAAACGCACATTTCGTCAGAAGATTACAGAAAAAACCCAAATATCGTGAATGGATCACGGAAAAAACGCAAATATCATCAATAGATCGTGAAAAAATATGCAAATATCGGCAATAGACCGAGAAAAAGTACGCAAATATCGGCAATAGACCGCGAAAAAAATGCAAATATCGTCAATAGAGCGCGAAAAAACGCGAATTTCGTCAAGGAATCGTGAAAAAAAACGATAATTTTGTTAAAAGATCGTGAAAAAAACTGCACATTTCGTCAAAGGATCATAGAAAAAAACCTGTATTTCGTCAAAGGGTCGCTAAAAAAACCCGAATTTCGTCAAAGAATCGCGAAAAAAAAACGTAGAATATCGTCAATAAATTGTGGAAAAACGCAAAATATCGTCAATTGGTCGCAAAAGAAACGCAAAATATCGTCAATGGATTGCGAAAGAAACGCAAAATATCGTCAATGGATTGCGAAAGAAACACAAAATATCGTCAATGGATCGCGAAAAAACTAATTTCGTCAACAGATCGCTGATAAAAAATCCAAATTTTGTCAAAGAATCGCGTAAAAAGGAGAATTTCGTCGAAGAATCGCGAAAACGAATGCGAATTTCATCAAAAAATTACAAAAAAAAAGTGCAAATTTTGTCAAAGGATCGGGGAAGAAACACAAACATCACCAATAGATCGCAGAAAAACGCAAATTTTGTTAAAGTATCATGTAAAAAATGCATAATTAGTTCCAGGAGAGGACCCCCCCCCCCCTTTTATATTTCAGAAAATTTGCTGTAAATTTCAGATTTTTTTTTTTTTTTAATTTTGAAAAGTACCTAAGTATAGTTGACTTATGTAGTTAGCTATATAAGCATGCTACATATAACTTTGCTGTTAAAATAGATTGGAAATTAGTATCTCAAGTTCAAAACAATATGAATTAAAATATTTTTATTTATTACATAAATTACTTATTTACTCTAAACTTATATATTTTTAAATTAAATATTCAGTGACATAAATTTACTAACTGGCGACTAAAGAAATTATTCTCACTAGCCAGTAACTGGCTACTAAAAAAAATCAACTTACTGGCCAGTGGCCACTAAGCAAAATTCCTTATTTTCATCTTTAATTGTATAATATTTTGCACATATGGAAATATTCTTCTATAATGGTAATCAATAAAGTCGGAAAGAAAAAATCAATTTCAGTAATAAAATTTCACAAAAATTTAAATTCAGCTAATGTGAATTTCTGGAGTTCATTCGATTTTGAGTTGCTTTATCAGATATGAAAAACACACTTATAAAACAGAAGTAATTAATAATCTACAAATTAATATTTTTGCATTGAAATTCTACTGTACTCATAAGTAAACTTGATTATCAGCCATATAAAACCATGCCACTATATTTGTTGATCCTCTCCTCCATTATGCCGAAAAACATGGGTGTGATGTGCGACATCAGCTCACATCATTAATCAATAACAGCATAGGATTATTTCCCATGTCCCTTTCCATATAAATGTTGCTTATATGTGTCCTGGTGAGAACAACATATTTATAACACTAGTCTGCATTTTTAGACTTTTTGTCAGATGATTTCTTATGATCAAATTTTCCTGAATCAATTTTTGATGCTGATTCCGGAAATGACTTCCATTTTTGTCCATCACATCAGGATTTTACAAAAAATAAGAAGTTGTGTTTTCAATAGTTTAATTAATGCAATAAAAAATTTATCACAATTTCATACAAAGTATTTCATTAAACACGTTAAAAATACTGTAAAAAATGTCATTATTAAGTTCATGATATTTCTTTAATAAAACAAAAAGCAAACAGTGTTCAATTAAACAAACTTCTTTTTGTCTTTGTTGTAGATCCTCCTACATCATTTATCTCCCTCTTCAACATCCAACAGTAGTCTGCCATCATATTTACATTCACTCTTCCCCAGTACCTATTTTCCATCTCTTTTATATCCTGGTGAAAGCGCTCATTGTGCTCATCGTCCCAGATTTTCTGAAAAGTAGTCGATATGGGAATGCAGAAAGTGCATTTTTACACTCATATTACACCCAAACTTCTTGAAATTTTCCAGCATTGTTTCAACAATATTCCTGTAATTTGGATGTTTTTTATTCCCTAGAAAGTTTTCTGTATCATATTTGAAGGTGATCCATGCATCTTTTTCTATCTCATTCATTGTTTTTTCTAAATCTTTGTCCTTCATATGTTTTTTGATTTGAGAACCAACAAATTCCAGCTTTTAATTTTTCGTATGTGATTATGGGAAATTTATAGTAATGTACATGAAGCAATACCCATCTTGTGGTAGAGTCTTTTCAAATTGCTTCATTAATCCTAATTTGATGCGTAATGGTGAAAGCAAAATGTTTGGTGGATTTACGAGTCATTCATGCAAATCAGACAGTATTCTAAAAGTCGTCAGATAAGTTGGCAAGTATCCAGAAGTACATTTACATTATGTATGACTACCACATAGTGCTTGTTCTCAGTGATGAATCTTTGAAAGAAACTCGAGTCGATTGCAAACAAACTATATGTGATAGAAGAAAATGAAGAACAGTTCTGTAATCAGCATAAAAAAATTAAGGGCAGTCATTGGTTTTTAATCATCTGATATTATGCAGACTAGTGTAATAGATGGTGTATCTGCTAGGATGGAAATCTGTCTAAAATGGACTTATTTCACCGTCCCTTGTGATTCTGTCTTTTCAGGTTTTATTGCATGAATATATATATATCTATAAAACATGGACGAAATTCATCCTTGACATTTCTGAGTGACTATTACTTTTTATAACATTTGTATTAATCATTCTGCTTCAGCTGCAATTATTTGATAAGTGCAAGGTTTGTTTTATATTTAGATTTATGGAACTATTGGTGCAAAAATGATTTCAAAATAGATGAAATCTTGCTAATTTAGAATCATAACTGAGAAGGAAGGAAATTCTGTTTTAGGCAATTTATATTTTAAAAATTATATTGTTTGTTATAACTGAATTTATTGTACTTTGCAAGGACCACAAAAGTTTCTGTTTAAGATAGAATTCCATTATATACAGATTCCACTTACATGAGTATTTTTATCTGCAAATACAGTTTAGGTATAGAGTATTGATTTTAAAATATTTAAACTTGCAAATAACAGCATTAATCTAAAAAAAAGAAAAAAGAGAAATAAATCATCTACTTTCAATTAGAATAAATAGAAATATAGATGAATCCATTACTCTCAACCGAAGTGCCTATGTGACTGGGCTGTTGCAAACTACTAGTATGTTAAATGCTAAAGTAGCATCAACACCTCTAGATCCAGGTATGAAATATGTACCAGCATCCAAGGTTAGTATGTTGAACGCTGAAATGAGCACTGAAGTATAGACAAGTTGTAGGAGGGTTTTTGTACCTGACAGGAGGAACAAGACCTGGCTTAGTATTTGCTACTACCTACATGAGCCAATTCAATAATTGTCCAAGTAAGGAACACTGGTCTGGTATAAAACATATACTCCACTACTTAGCTCAGACCCCCAACTTTTCAAAAGATTAGGAAGAAACTAGAAATACTTTGTGACTCTGATTGGGCTAGTGATAAAGTTGATCATCAATCATTCAATGGCTATGTTGTGTTACTTGCAGGTGGGCTGTGTCATAGAGCAGCAAGAAGCAGTGGTCAACTGCACTGTCTACAGTTAAGGCAGAATATTTTTCAATGTGCCATGCACCAAACGAAGCATTATGGTACCAAAACTTTTTGCAGGAAATTTTGGATGAACCTTTCTTGAACATTCCTCAAAATATATTTCTGGATAATCAAGGGGCTATTTCCCTAGCCAAGAATCAGGTTACTTCAGAACGTAATAAGCACATTGAACTCATGACATTTTTTCCAACATGAAAAGGTAGAAGAAAAACTGCTTTCTTTCACATATATGTCATCCAAATTGAACGCTTCAGATATGCTGACCAAGAATGTGATCAGGACAGTTATGCAAAATCATAGACTCAGTGTAGGATAATGGAGACACAATAATGGAGATCTAATGAAGGAGAAGCGTTGAAAACATCTTAACTGTGTGATTATACTCTCCATGTTCCTTTTTGTATATATTTTACTTCTAAGTGGCAACACTATTTTATGTACTATTTTATTGGCATCAGTGTAACTGCTGTTGATCCTGTTCATGTATGTGAAGTATGTAGCATATATTTTTTACTATCATTTCATTAAACTTAAGTTAATTCAGGTGAATCAAATATCCTTAGTTTATTTTCTGCTGCTCTAATATTAACAAAGGCCAATATTATCCTCTAAAAAATAAAAATAAATCAGTTTTTCAATGATGAGTGAATCATTTGCTGGGTGATACAAGGAACGAAATTGCTCCTTGCAACCTTTGGCCGTGAAAAGTTTTTGACACAGTTTTTCATTGAGTTGATTAGAGAAAAGGCATCCAAAGGAAGAACTTTGAGTTGTATTCATCTTTATTACATATAAGTGCTAAACCACAAATGTTCTACTATCTTTTTGAAGAGAGTCCAATTAAATAGAAGTTTAAAATTGAGTCCAAAGTTATCATTTCTTTTCTTTTATCAGGGATTGTTAGGGGAAAAATAAATCTCTGAGTGAATAAATGTTTTTTTTTCTTTTCGCGATCATTCGATGATCATTTTCAAGCAATATGAACAGTCTTTCAAGGCCTTCTGTTAATCACCTACGACAAGCGACATTAGAATTATCCTATTTTTCACATTCAGAGAGATTGTTTGAACAGAGTAAAAACTGATCTGGGAGAAGCAGGATTGGTACTTTGTGATTTTCCAGTACTTGGCTGAAATTTAGGGCACATAATTTTTTTCGGCACTGAGGTCATTACTTTTTCTTTTCTTTTATTTCTAGTATTCCTGAGTTCAGGCTGGCTAAAGACATTTTTTTTTCTTTTGCCAATGGAAATATATTTCAATGGCAGTGGAATTGTTGTGTCCTTTATGCAATTATTGTAGTGTTTTCAATTTATTAATTTGAGAAAAATCTCGATTTTCTCCTTAAAAGCCAAATTCTTTTTTGTGGCAAGACAGAGGAATATCTTCATGGCAGGTGACCGTACTGCTGACTTTTAATATGTAACAGCAAACTTTGGGTAACATATTCATCTTACAGCCCGATTGGAGGTCCTGCAAGCCATTTATGTGGATTTCAGGAGTTACATAGCCATAGGTTCTGCATGTTTCTCAAACATGCAGCATCTCTTCTTTTTCAGGCACGTTCCAGCTAATATCTTGGGGCTCGTCAGATATTCCATCAGAGGGCACAGTTGTAAACATGGGAGGAACATTTCTTTAATTGGTTGATTAACTTTTGATTGATATGTGGCCAAGACCTGCACAATTCCTGAGATCTGTGACGTACAAGCCTGGACCACTAATGCCTACAAAAAGCACTTAGACAAGCAATTTTAATCTTAAGGATCGACCGAAAATGATATCTGAAAGTAATAAGATGTATTGGTGGGAAACAAAGTTACAAGGGGTAAAACTGGTTTTAGAATGAGATTTAAAGTTAGAACAAAGAGACTTCGGATTTTAATATAAATTTTTGAAATTTCATTTGAATTTTAAAAGGGCTTTTATCCTTTCATGTATATTTAATAAAACATAATAAAATTATCTTTATGAATTATATTATAAAATATAAATAGAATCAAAGAAAAAATAGTTTAGTTTAAAAAAAGTATGAAAAACACAATCTTTTTTCTATCACTTAACTAGATGAAACCCTTTAAATCAGACACTCTGAAACTAAAAAAACATCAGGAGTAAGAATTTTTAAAACTAATGGAAATTAACAATGCAATTTTAGTTACCACATATAGTGTTTTATACAATAAAACCTGTAAGAATGGAAACTGTGTATATCAGAAACCCAGTTTAAATAGAAAAAAATCCCTGCCGGCCCGGCCTACAGGCAGAGGTAGATTTCGAAGTTAAGTATACTAATTTCACCAACAAAAACTAAATCATTATTAGATATAAATCCACTTTAACAGTTTTATCTGTCTGCTTTTGACGAGTTTTTATTTCCTTTTTATAAAATAGCTGGTTTTATCAGAATCTTGTTAAGGTGATATTAAAAAAAATATTTTTCCATGCTCAACAACTCGAAATTTTCTGGCACATTTTCAGATTCATTTTTAATAATAATAATAAAAAAAAAATATGAAACATGCTGACGTGACTTTTGAAAAGATTTATAAGCGACCTGTGTTTTTATTTTTCTTTCAATTAATTAAAACTTGATTAATAAACAATTATTTTCTCAGTAGGGCAATATTTTTTGTTTCTAACACAATCGCTTCGGGAAATTCTGTTCAAAATGCCCACTTTGACATAATTTTTTGAAATATATTCTGCCTCTATCAAAAAATCGATCATTACTGTACATTATATAGTTTCTGAATAAGAGAATCTAGTAATTGGATGCGTTTGAGAGCAAAAATGAATTTAAAAATGAGTAAGAAAATAGACAGTTTGGATTTGAATGCACCCTTAATAAGATGATTTTTTTCTTCAACCGCTATGTATTTTTAATTTGTTTTTGCTGTAAGAATTTTCCCTATCAAAAACTTGTCTATATAAATGTTGAAGACAATATTAAGAAGATATATGATAAATTCATGGAGATTTTATATCTTGTGAATTGACGGAGTTATGAAAATTTTTCTTCTTCAACCCTTCACAACTTTTTTTGTTGTAATTTTTAATTTTTTTTTTTGCGGTACGAATTGGTCCTATCAAAAACTTGTGAATATAAAAGTTGTAGATAATATTAAGGAAATGTATAATAAAATTAATTGGATTTGATATCTTGAGAATTAATGAAGTAAGGAATTTTTTTCTCCCAAAAACCCTATTTTTTGAGCCCTTTGAGCCTATTTTTAATTTTATCCAAAATCTGTAATGCATGAATTTTTGGCGCTATTTTTAGAAGTAATAAAAACTTTAAACTAATTTGATATGTACAAAAATTAAGAAGTTATGGGTTTTTTTCGGTTTTCACAAAACCCCTCCCTATTTCCACCCCCTTTGTTTGCTTTTGCCCATTAACGAACTTGACCGAGATCTTATGTCCCTTGATTTTATGTATCAGTTTGGAAGAGATTTGTGCAGAATTGCGGAAGTTATCGTGTCCAGAAGAAAGTGATAACACAATTGCTTCGGGTAATTCCGTTCAAAATGCCCTCTTTGACATCATTTTTTGAAATATATTCTGCCTCTATCAAAAAATAGATCATTGCGGTACATTATGTAGTTTCTGAATAAGCGAATCTACCAATTAAATGCGTTTGAGAGCAAAAATGAATTTAAAATGAGTCAGAAAATAAGCAGTTTGGATTTGAGTGCATCCTTAATTCAATGATTTTTCCAACACAATCCGCATTGGGAAATTCGGTTCAAAATGCCCACTTTAACAGCATTTTTAAAAATATATTCTGCCTCTATCAAGAAATTGTCCATTACGGTACATTATATAGTTTCTGAGTAAGAAAACGTACCAATTGGAAGCCTTTGAGAGCAAAAATGATTTGTAAAATGAGTCAGAAAATAAGCAGTTTGGATTTGAATACACCCTTACTTAGATGATTTTTTTCTTCAACTGCTATGTATTTTTAATTTGTTTTTGCTGTAAGAATTGGTCCTATCCAAAACTTGTCTATATAGATGTTGTAGACAATATTAAGAAGATATATGATAAATTCATGGGGATTTTATATCTTTTGAATTGACGGAGTTAAGGATTTTTTACTTCTTCAAACCCCCTTTTTGTTTTCGTTTTTATTTTTTTTTTTTGCAGTACGAATTGGTCCTATCAAAAACTTGTGAATATAAAAGTTGTAGATAATATAAAGGAGATTTATAATAAAATTAATTGGAATTGATATCTTGAGAATTGACGAAGTTATGATTTTTTTTCTCCCAAAAACCCTATTTTTTGGGCCCCTTGAGCCCATTTTTAACTTTATCAAAAATCTGTGATACATAAAATTTTGGCCCTATTTTTAGAATAATAAAAACTTTAAACTGATTTGATATGTACAAAAATTAAGAAGTTATGGGGGGTTTTCTGTTTTCACAAAACCCCTCCCTATTTCCATCCCCTTGGTCCGATTTTGCCCATTAACGAACTTGACCGAGATTTTATGCCCATTGATTTTATGTATCAGTTTGGAAGAGATTGGTGCAGAATTACGGAAGTTATCGTGTCCAGAAGAAAGTGATATATATATATATATATAGATAGATAGATAAAGTTTTTTACTGAGGGTGGTTTTGGGTTCTAGGGGTCATGATCGGTGTAGATCTGCAAAAATTTTTCAGAAATTCCAACATAGGAACGATCCCAATAGGTAGTATTTCATACGAAATCTACCTAAAATTCATGGTGTATGTTAAATAAGGTTTCTTTTAAGTTCAAAATAAGGAATGTTAGATAATAGCCAAAATTTTGAATATTCAGGTGGCCCCCAAAATAATATTTTCCCCAAAGCATTGATAATGTCATTTTCTGTATGAAACATTAGCCACATCAAACCTGGCAGCCTTTTGTTTACTCCTTACATTAAAGATGAATGACCAGGTGAGTTTAAAAAATGTGGAAATCTCTAAATTGGAGTGTTCTTCAGGCAATGAGACAATGACAGCATGTCTCTTCCTTTTCTCAGTTAGTCTAGGTTTTGAAATGTTTACATGTATCAGAAAATGATTTGTAATTCTGATGTACAAGATGGTATTTCATCTATAATAATATGTGTTCTCAAATACCTGCTGCACCCTGTACAGTCTGTGTACCTTTCATTCAGCATCCTCTTGATGAATATGCTACTGATATCCAACTTCTATTTTTTAAAGATTACATGAGCCTTGTTCACAAGGCTGCCTGCATATGTGTCTGGTTAATTCACAGACTCCGATAAACACCTGTACTGGCCCATAGAATGACCTGATTTTAACAGTATAGAAAAACTAAGGGACTATTTGGAATAGCCAGTTAAAAGTGCCAATATCAACATTTCCACAATTTGCTGGCCTTACATCAACTACTCATTGGTGAGTAGCAACAACTGAATGTGCCACACATTCAGAACCTTGTAGATGTCATTCCTCAATGAATTTAGGTGATTATCAAGGCTGGAGGTGGTGTTACATGGTAATGGTATCAAAGATATCTCTAGCAGATGACTAATGTTTTGTCAGCATGCTTATCGTCTTTCATACTTTGAATTTAAGTGAATTACTTTCAATGATTTTTCATCATGGCTGTTTAAATTCAATCATGCTATATGACATTTAAGTATTAAATATATAATATTAAAAAATGCTTGTAAAATACAAACTTGCTTTCTTAAGGCTGTTCTCAAATCCAAAGGAGCAACTTTATGACACAAGTTTAATTCATTTTTGTTTAAAAATGCATGAAATGGGCAGATGTTGATATTCAGAAACTTTGTCCCCGAAAAACGTTTTCTATTTTTTGGTAAACGTAAAAGATCTTTCAGAAAATACCACCAAAGTGGACATTTTGAACAGAATTTCAAGATGAAAGGAGAAAAATTGGTTGTCCTGTGACCCAAAATCGCTTATAACTCAATAAATAATATCAAAAATGAAAACTCATTTTGATTCCAAATCGCTTCCATAGTCAGCCTTGCAAATTTTGTGCTTTTAAGTTTAAAAATGAGTTAGTAAATGTGTCAGAAAAATTCGTGCTTCCTGAGCAGTGAACTTGAGAACAGCATTAATCACTTTTTATTCAATAAAATATAGATAAAAGCATCTTTTTTTATAATGATAAAAGCTTATTATATTATCAACATGATTTTTTAGGTTTCATCAAATTTTGTCTTGATATGTTTCATGATAATAAAAGAAATAAAAATTGTTTCATATAAGTAAAATAAGATTACTTGTAACTTTAATTTAAACAATATTCATGTATAAGAAAATCTTAGAATAGCAAAATAATTTTACCCTCAATGTTTTTTCTTGCTGGGTTTGCAAGCGAGAAGTCATTGCAGGGTGAACCTCCTATCACTAAATCAATTTTTGGGAGAGTATGAAGCTGAAATAATAGAAGGATAATATAAAGTGTAATAAGATATTATTTGTAAAGTTTTTATGATAAATGTCTTGGATTTGGCATGCATTTATATGTAAACATTCTCAAAGATAACACAAAAGCATTCCTAAATTTCTTACGAAAAAAAAAAAAAAAAACAAGATTTTTTGGCCAATTAAAAAATGAAAACTTTTAATATTAATATAATAGTGTTTTTAATAAAACACAACTTGAGTATTTACAGGAAGTCATGAATCTTGGGAATTCAAATGAAATGGATGAAAAAAATCTCCAATTAGATACACTCATGTTTGTAAAATTACACCACCATGGGAGAATCATCAGAATTAAATGAAATTTAATAGACAAACGACTAGTATTGGGTACAAACAAATGATTATATTTTCAAAACAAAAAAATATATTAAGAGTCCAAAATCAGTATTTGGTCTAGCCACCACATACTGCAATAAGTGCTGCTATACAATGTGGCATGGAGTCGATCAGATTTTGAATGTCTCCCTGGGGAAGAGCATTCTATATTGTTTGTATGCATATCCAAAGTTCATCTGTAGAAGCTGTAGGACAAGGATCATGAGTGAGATGCCGATCAATGAAATTCCACACATTTTCAATCGGCGACATATCCTGCGAACACAGAAGATATTGTATGTTTTTGCTGACAAGAAGTCTTGAACATTCCTTGCAACATGCGGACATGCATTATCCTGTTGAACGATAGCTCCAGGTTTGCTTGAAGGAAAGGAATGACTTTGGGCTCTAGCACTTTACTGATGTACCTGTTGCTGTTCAGAATACCCAAAATTCTTAGCAGCTGGGATCGTCCATGATATGCAGTCACACCCCAGACCACAACTCTGGGTGTTCGTCCTCTATGACATTTGATAATGCACTCTGGAAGACAGTGTTCATCAGCTTAACATCTAACATGAATGCAGCCATCATGGTATCACAAATTAAAGCAGGATTCATCAGAAAAGACTACTCGTTGTCAATCTATATGCCAGTCTCTATGTTCATGAGCCCATTGCAGCCACAGACATTGTTAGTTTTGAGTGAGGGGGATCCTGTATAAAGGAGTTCTTGCATGCAGTCCACTGGTGCAGCAGACAACCAATGTACTGCCAATTGTCTAAATGAAGCTGTACTGTCTGTAAGCGTCATGCAAACTGTGTCTATCATCACACATTGATGTCACCATCCGGGTTCCATTCCCATATTTCAGAGTTGTCCAATCCTTGTCAGTCCACTGCTTCCAAACTCGGACCATTCTGCTGCTGTTATGCTGCACACGAGCTGCTATTTGCATGATAGGAAGATTGTTCTTCATGAAGGCCGGTGATTCTCTCCTGTTCAAACTGCGTCAGTTGTTGAAAAGTCACCCTCTTTCATCGAAGAGGCATAGTTACATCTAGAGATGGGAATGCTTGGAAAAAACCCAGAAAAGCTGGGAAAAAAATGTTTTTTTTCAGTTTTTTCCGAAGGCTTATTTTTCAATTTTTCCAAACTGGAAAAATTGAAATTTCATTTATAAAATAATATATTCAAAATTTTGTAATAGCTACATTCTGATATTTTTTATTTTATTTATTTTTATGTTAAGTGTCTCACATGAAAACATTAATGTGAGAAATCTGATCTGAAAGAAGACTTCATATTTTTTCTACTTTGAAACACAAGGCCCTTCATAAAATTTCTCTTAAAAATAGCATTTCAAAAAAAAAAAAATTTAATCTCCAATTTGAATCTTTCACAAATGCAATGATTGAAGAAAAAAAAAATCTCATGTCATATAACAACTGAATCTTGTCAAGTTGTATGTATATGTGTATGAAGAACTTTATTAAAAAATGTCTAAATAGGAACCTGAATATAAAGGTAATTTCTAATTCACAAATTCTGATTACATTTTGTAAAAGTATATACAAAAGTTTACAATTTCACAAAAACGGGATTACATGAAAAAAATCTAGATATATACCTGGTAAGATAATTAAATGCAACTTCTCTTGTTAAAAATGAATCCATGTGCAAAATTATTTCAATAATATGCCGATTAATGGAAATGGTAAAATTGAAAATTTAACATAAATTTGAAACACGCATTTACTTTTAATGTCATAGCTACAGTTAATCATGTAATCGGTAATTAAAAAAATATATTTAACTAGTTAAAAAAAATAACAGCATGCATTTGCCATTAATTACTCTTTTCAAGTTCATTTCCTTAAATATAGATTCTCAGACATACCTAACTATACATATTTTTTTAAATATAAATGTAGATTAAATAAACTTTTCAAAGAAAATGTAAACAACTTCAAGTACAAAATTGTGTTGAAGGTACTTTTATACAAATTTTAAAATACCATCTGTTTTTATAATGTTACCTAAAAAATTTTTTTTATTACTTTCATATTAAAGAGAAGAAAAACAAATTTTTTAGTTTTTATTTTTTCAAACTTATTACAAAATTTATTGTTCATTTTATTAAAGTCTTCATTCTCAGTCAGAATCTGAATTAGCTGATTCTGCACTGCTAACACTGTCTGTCTGAAGTAAATGTATGGAAAGTATGTATAAAAAGTTTTGGTTTACAATTTTAATTAATTTTCCAACTACTTTTCAGCAGTGAAATTACACTTGAAATTATTGAATATTAAAGACGTGAATTATCACAGTGATAATTCACGTCTTTAATATTCAATAATTTCAAGTGTAATTTCACTGCTGAAAAGTAGTTGAAAAATTAATTAAAATTGTATATTCACTGATGCTGGGTTCATTTGCGTCTCATGTTACACTGCAAGATTGTGTGCTCATGAAGACTTTTCCATCTAATAGCTGCAATAGCAGTCTTACCGATTTATGTGAATGAGAGATGCCAAGCTGGGCATCGTCCTTGTGGCTTGATGGTAGAGCACTGGAGCGCTATTCCAAGGGTCTGGGTTTGATTCCCGGCTTGGACATTTTTCACTCTGTTGGTTTATGCTTAGTTAGCATAGTGATAATTCCCATCTTTAATAATCAATAATTTCAAGTGTAATTTCACTGCTGAAAAGTAGTTTAAAAATTAATTAAAATTGTATATTCACCGATGTTGTTCATTTGCATATCATGTTATTCCGCAAGATTGTGTGCTCATGAAGACTTTTCCATCTAATAGCTGCAAATAGCAGTCTTACCGACTTATGTGAGTGAGAGATGCCAAGCTGGGCATCGTCCTCATGGCTTGATGGTAGAGCACTGAAGCGCTATTCCAGGGATCTGGGTTCGATTCCCAGCTTGGAAATTTTTCACTCTATTGGTTTATGCTTAGTTAGCATAGTGATAATTCACATCTTTAATATTCAAGTTTTGGTTTAGTTTTATAACACAGGTCTGCAGAAAAAAAAATTTTTTCAGCTGCATGGGATATTTTTGGTTAATTTTGTGGATTTTTTATAGCACTGCGCTGAATTAAAAAATGACCTCCATTTCCTTCCATCACATACAGTATTGTTGCAAAACATCGAGAGTTTACATTAGAAAAGCACAACTGCAATGAAAAAAATCAATATTTTATTACAAGCAACTATATTCCAAGTTATACTTTCCCTCTTGACTACACTTTGCATTTCAGTAGTTGTATGAATCATAGTAGCAGCTTATGTCTGTGTGTAACTGCTTCTGTTCATTTCTCAAATTCCTCACATTTTCTATTTGTATTACTGTGTTTTGTAGTTCATATCTCTTAGAGTGTCAGTCTTAGAAATATGAAATTAGCATATGGAAACATTTATTGGATATGGTTTTTTACTCAAGAATAGAATAACAGATTTCAGGCTAAAAAGAGAAATTTTATGCTTAATTATAACTTACTAAAAGCATCATTTTTGTGGAAAAACTTGATGTGATGGATTTTTTTTTTTCTTTTCTGGTTTTAGTGAGTAAAAATCTAACAATCAATAAATCCTATGCTGGTTTTTGATTGTAAACCTGTGTAATCCAAACTAAAATGTAGTTTTGGTTTGAGTTTGGATTTAGACTATAAAACTAAATCAAAACTTTTTATACATGGTTTGAGTTTAGACTGGAAAGCTATACCAAAACTTAATATATTTTTTTTACAGGAAATGAAAATTATAACGGTAGAAAGAAAAATGTAACATTGTAAAATTATACATTTTTTTAAACAATAGAAGATTTGAATACTGCTATTTATAATGACAGAACTGCAGCAATTTGTTTCCTTAAACTAGCATCATTTGTATACTTAAAAATCAATACTATGTAAATGGGATGTATAATATATTTGATTTCAAACTGCAGAGATATTGGCTGCGGTTTTTACATTACTTCAATTAGTAACTAAACAAATGTAACTGAAAAATCATTTCAACAGAGACATGATATAATAAACAATAGCATTAAATAAAACATGAATGCTATTATGAAAATTCTGAGACTGAAAAAATAAACTTTTAAAAGCAGGCTTTGCTTTTTCTTTTCTTTTGTAATGTAGTCATATAAAATGAAAATAATTTTCTTTTAGTGCAGATAAATGAAAAAAAAAATGTTTATTATTTAATATTTTCTATGAAAATATAATTTATTTGGAAGAAACATTTGTAAAAAATCAATTTTTCCAACTTTTCCCGAAAAAAACATTTTTTTTTCTGCCACTTCAATTTTTCCGGAAAATTTACATCTCACCTAACATTTACTACTAGCAGATAACCATAAACAAAGTTCAACGTCCCACTACAGCCTTCTATTTATATGGTTTCAGCAGCAGTCCAGGACACTACTCAGCCCATGCATATGTGGTGACCCTGAAATTGGAATCATTTGCATAACACACTATACTTTGCATTTTCAGAAAATTTCTGCTTAATCATGTCATTCCTTCATGGTGTTGCAATTTTCACAAACATGAGTGTATAAAACAAGTGGATAAATGTGATTGAAGATCACAACAGAGGGTTTAATTTAATATTCCTTTTAAAAAACAATTTATCCTTTCATTAATAAATCCTCATAATTAATTTCTAATTATTAAATACCTATTATTTTTCAATAAGAACATAGATGACATCACCATTAAATAAAAATGAAAATTTATTATAGTTTGAAGATTAAAAAAAAAAAAAAAAATCATATTACAAATATTTAAGTACAATACTTTTCAGACAATTGTAACATCATATGTTTGTATATCTCAAAAGCATATTTAATTATGTGATGTAACTTTAATTAAACAAAAAGAAGCCCTTAAAATGGTAAAAAAACATGAAAGTTCTTTTACATCAGATGATGAAATGTAGTCAATTTAAAATTTCACAATGTCAGAAAAAAAGAATTTTTTAATTAAAAAAATAGTTGATAAAATATTTTACATAAACTTTTGACCAAAAATGGCAAAAGAAATTACAAAAATTCTGTAAGATTTAATTTTTAGATAGCGAAATCTGTTCTGGGGAAAAAGTTTCAAACTCCAACAGCGATTATCGAACTGAGAGCCTTTTGATTAGCAAGCAGAGGATCTCGAACTGAGAACCTTTTGATTAGCAAGCAGAGGATCTATCATAGAGCTATCTAGCTTGTGCAAAAAAGACTGAAATTAAGGTTCTATCTTAAAATCTAAATAACAAAAATGTTCAGATTTCATTAAATTAATTCATTTAAATAAGAACTTTCAAAGATTTTTAAAATTTTTGTGATTTGCCGTGTGAATGTACATATTCAGTTTTAAATATGCAAAATTTCAAGTCTCTAAACAAACTTATACAGTTTCTGAGAATGAACTCTGTGAAGGACAGACAGAAAACAGGAGTGAGATGAATAGGGTTTCATAAGATGAACAAAGCTCCAAAAATGTTCACTGTTCCAAAATTCGTCATGCACATACACAGACATATTTCGAGAAGGCTTAGAAGACAAAAAACATCTGTTAAAGCATGTTGGAACTAAGATATTTGATATTTTAAAAAGTCAATTAAAAAATTATCTGCATTATTTTACTGAAAATAAAACATATTTTTAGTAAAAAAATTTCCACATGAAAAAAACCAACAATCTTAACTAGTTAATTTAAAAACTTTTAAAATTAAATAGTTAAATTTTAAAGCAAAAATAAATTTAATTAGTTAATTAAAAAATGATAATTAATTTGTTCAATTTAAAAGCAAGAGCAAATTTAAAACTTAACAGTAATTTTTTCCATAAAAAAATCCCTACAATGTCCTGCTAAAAGATGGATAAAATAAAATTAAAATGACTTACAACAAGTGGTCACCAAAACTTGCTCCTACTATCCTGTAAATGTAATACTAATGATAACAAAAAAATTTTCTTTTACGATCAAGCTTGATGATTCATTTTTGGAAAAAATGTGATATGCACTGATTGGCTTAGGAGCCAATGTACAATGCCAATACCTATGTTTACTACTTTAAAGTTTTGATGGCAAATTTTACAATAAAAGTTAATGAGTATTAAAATATAATTTGCTTACTTTTTCTTGTGTTATATTGTTAATATCTCCCATATGTATTATTGAAAGTTTATGATTCATCTTTGCAACAGTGATAGCATTTTCATCAATTTCACTGGCAAAATATTTATTGACCTTTATGCCTAACTCTTTAAGCACTTGTAAGCCTGAAAAATAATACCATATTACAGTAGAAGATATTTAGAATACATAGTTATTAGATGCAATTGTCTATAAACTGCATGATTCAGATATAAAAAGTTAGTTTTGGAGTTCAGAAACTTTTGTTGTAATAATATGTACAGTTTAATGAGCTGTAATATTAATGGAAAAAGAGAAATAAAAAGCAAAATTACCTGTACCGATGCCATCAAATAATGACAGCACATTAATTGGGCCTTTATTGGCAAAATCTGTGTATCTTATTCTATGCTTATTATCATCAAGAAATTGCAAAAGTTCTATGTTCCACTGTGTTTGTATTTTCAGGACACAATTTTCCAATATCTCATTGGTACAAAGAAAACAATGCCATTGTGGAGATTCCTCAATCTGAAACAGCAACAATAAGAATATGTATAATAACTAGAAGCATTGATTTAAGGAGAGGTTCTTTAGGATATTTTCAGGATTTTTTTTTTTTTCATATAAATAGTACATACAGGGTAAAAATGTTTTTTGACATTGAATTTATTGCACTAACTCCTAAATTCATATAAAAATGTTGATCTTTTAATTGATCTAAATTTCTGAAAATTTCAGTATGATTCAGAAATTTACAGTAAATCAGTGTAAGCAGTTGTGCTCTTAAAAATCATCTGAAACAAAAAATCTACACGGATTCTTAAAATATTAGTTTAAGAATATAAATTAGTGGGAGGTGATACTTAAAAAAAAATATAGAAAAAAGCAAAATTTCACAAGTTTGAGTACCATTTTTGGCACTATTTTTTAATTTTTTGACACTGTTTAAAATATTCAAATTATTAATTTTAAGTATTATTTTTTTTTAAAGCTTTATCCTCCAATTAGAAACATCCAGTTTAATTTGCAACAAACAAAAGATTGATAGTTTGAATGTGATTACTTACACTAATTAAAAAAATAAAATAACTTTTTTCAAGAAAACTGCATTTAAATATTTTTATCTCTAATTTGTCAGCCTTGATACCAGTCTATTAAACTGGTTGTCATGACTTAAATATTGGATGGAAAAAAACCAGTTTTTAATGCACATTAGGGATTCAAAAATTGCAAAGAAATAATTTGACATTTTGAAAGTTTTCCTGAAGAACCTCTCCTTAACAATACATTAAATAAACTCATATCATAAAGTTCATAAGTGTGCATACCTTCTGAACATGTTCTTCCTTCAAAAATGAATTCAAGCACCGTTTGCAATAGGATCTATTAACAGTAATAATTAAATGGGTTATACCAATATTTTATGTAAGAATTTACAATATATATATATATATATATATATATATCCGTAATTTTGTCCCTACATCTGAACTGGAAGTTTCATTGTTTACATCTGTGATAATGTGCAGTTTTAGGGAGTCTACTGTATTCATTTTTTCTACTTTTTACCAATATGGGCATATAATATGTTTAAAAAAAATTATAAAATTGAAAACACTATTATGGAGGGTGGGATGTGGAATTCTGAAAAATTATTAAAACATACAGAAAAATTTATTATTAAAAAAATATAATAATAAAATAAAATAAAAATAAATTAATTAATTTAAAAAAAATTAAAGTATATGTGTGTATGTCTTACATAACATACATCATACACTCATAGGGTTGAGGGTAGGGAATGCTAAAAGATAGTTTAAAAACTTTATATGTATATATGTGTGTGAGCATGTATATGTGTATGTATATATGCTTATATATTGTATGGATATATATATATATATTTAAAACACAGGGGTATCATGCATTTAACATCATAAATTTTTCATTGATATTTCACATATTGGCACATAATACAAGGCTATATTTTACTATCTCAAAGTAATTTTCATTGTTTTTTTAAATGTTATTTATATACTCATTTTTTATTTTATAATATTTGTTTTAAAATGGTTAATTTAATCAATGCCCTTTTATTTATTTATTTATTTTATATTTACTCAGTACTTATTAAGTTTATTCCTATTTTTTTCATTCTACTTTAAATAAGTATTAATTTAAGTCATTTCTTGATTTCTTCAATTGATTTCATTCTTTTCTAATGGTATAGATGACCACTAAACATTTTTGTTAAAAAAGGACCAAGGAGAAATGTACACATAAATGAGAATCTTTGAGAGATTGTGGGTCAAGAAGCGAACAATGGTATTAACAGAATATTACACAGGATTTAATATAAAAATTTTGTTGAAAGGATGTATACAGGGTATTACCAGAGGTTCTTTTTTCTGAAACATGAATATTGTCCGAAAACATGACTGTACAAAGAAAGCAAAATACTCACAATTAACAATCGTCAGTGCCATATCAATAAGGGATGTAGCCATCGTGTAATGTGAGACAACTATCAACACAGTGTGGCATACTCGGAACAATATGATTCAGTAACTGTTGAGGCAAGTTGCCCCATTCCTCCTTCACTGCACGGATGAGGGTTTCCTTGTTTGTGAGAGAAAATTGTCGAGCAGCAATATGTTTCCCAAAGACATCCCATACATTTTCAATCGGATTCAGGTCAGGCAAATGTGCTGGCCAATCTATGCGATGGATATCTTCAGCCTCAAGACAATCTTGTACAGACTCTGTGTGATAGCAAGTTGTGTTATCGTCCATAAAACAAATATTTTCGCCAACAGCACTTAGAAAAAGTTGAATATGTGGAAGCAGGACATTTTCAATGTACCGTCTACCAGTCATGGACCCTTGGTCAAGCACATAAAGATAAGTGCGGCCATTGAACTTGATGCCTGCCCACATCATGGTACTTGCCGCATATCGATCTCTTTCTAGAATATTTTCGTGACAGTAACATGCGTTCCAACATATCATTTTTGTAAATCTTACAATTTTTATGATGTATTCTTCCGTACTTAAAGTACATAACAAATGCATATGCATTGAAGAAAAGGAAAATCATTTCATAATATTTTCTGTACTATATTCCCTTGACCAGGGGTTATTCTGATTTTTAAAAAAAATTCTGAAATTCACCTCAAATTTTCTGAAAAGTTATAACAGGGGGTGGGGGTGGATGGGGAAATCCATTCCCGGCACTAACTATGCGTTTTATCGGCAGCCCTTTGATGAAATTTGCCGTTCTTTTGCGATCTTTCGACGAAATTCGCTGTTCTTTTGCGATCTTTCGACAAAATTTGACATTTTTTCGTGATCTTGCAACAAAATTTGCCATTCGTTCACAATCTTTAGACGAAATTTGACTTTTTTTGCGATCTTTCGACGAAATTTTCGTTTTCTTTTTGCGATCTCTTAAAGCAATTTGCAGTTTTTTCACGATCTTTCGACAAAATTTGCAGTTTTTTTCACATTTCATAGACAAAATTTGCGTTTTTTCCACGATCCTTTGGTGAAATTTGTGTTTTTCTTGAAAATGATGAGAAAAATTTATTTTTTTCGGCAAACGTTTGTCGAAGTTTGCGATTTCTTATGTCTGAATTTTCGGATTGGTGACCAAATTTTTTTAATTTTCAGAAAATTTGGCTCAGAATCACCTCTACTCTTGACAAAATCTACGTTTTTTTGCAATCCTTTCACAAAATCGGCATTTTCTCCATGATATTTTCATGAAATCGACATTTTTCCTGAGATCGTTTGATGAAATCGGCATTTTCCCCGGCAATCCTTTGACGAAATCGGAGTTTTTCCCGCGATACTTTTACGAAATCTACATTTTTTTCTCCTGCGGTCCTTTGACGAAATCGGCGTTTTTTCCACGATCCTTTCATGAAATTACCATTTTTCCGAGACAGTTTTTTCCATGAGCAAAACCATACAATCGTACTGCTCATCCATACATTGTACGGCCAAACCGTACAAGTTGGCAGCTATGCAGTAAACACTGATAGATGTAAATTACCCTCTTCTGTCTTGCCACTGTCTGGAAATTTACCCTCTACATTTTACTTTTACTTAACAATATATCTATCTCCTCTATATTTACTTTTATTAAATAATACATTTTATTTCTTTATTTATCAGTGATAAAATATCTTTATTAATTTAAACGTTGTTCTATTTACCTTAAATTACCTTAAATTAACTTCTATCTTTAACTTATCCACTCTGTTTACATTATCGTACTTTCCTTCTTGTTTCTGTTTTTCATCTATCTGTTTCTCCCATGCATACAATGGCACGTAACTCTTTCATCTGATGTCTGGTTTCACGATCGCCACCAGATGGCATCTCTCATTTGAGCCTATGGCACATTGGATGTACGACACTTCGTTACGATGTCGTGACTCTGGAATCATCTTTAGCTGCTCGTTGAATTGCATGATGAGGTATTATTTGTTCTCCAGGTTCATATAAATATAGTTATGATGGAGTAAATGATGGAACAGAAGATTTCTTTACTGGAGCTAAGATACATGAACGTTACTTCGTTCCAGAATTAAACTAATGGACACTTGAGATGATAGTCTACCTGAACTCGAGGGCACCTCATTATTCAACAACATAAGTAACTTTTAGAGAATAGCAACTTGTAGTATACTTTAAACAACTCTGTCGCCGATTTAAATTAACAATTTTATGCTGAAACTTCTTCATACTAAACAATTATGCTTATTAAACTTTGAGTTCTTACAATTACATCGGCACTTAGCCATATACTTTAAAATATTCGCTGAAGCTTCCTCAAAAACACACCATATACCATAAGTCAGCCATCAGACATCGCACCCTGAAAAATGAAATCGCTGTCCCTTTAAATCAGGACGAAAACCTATCGGCCAATCAGAATCGACTACACAATTTGCATAAGTTGGAAGATACTTAACATTTACTTTTAATTTGAATAACATTTAATAAATATTACGATGACTTTAGAAAAACTACTTTAATATAAAAATGACTTAAAAAATGCTTTTACATGTTAATTAAACTCAAATACTTATCTAAAAAAAATGAATACGAGCGAATGCGATCGCAAGTAAAATTGCCGTATACGGTCCACGACCGAAACGCGATACACAACCACCCAACCGTGGCAGTAAAAATGTAAACAAACGCCGAAAGGCGGCAATGAAAAGAAAATATCGTGTTGTCGAGTTCAGGTAGACTTTACAAATTGCTTAATGAAAAAAATAGAAATTAAAATTTGAAACTTGATGAAATTAAATGCTTGGGAATACTTTTCGACAATAAGTTAACATTTATAATGATTTACTTTGAGTCTTACATTTTGATTTACCTGTTGGAAGTCCGATAGTTTCGACATCGGCTCTGGATTAGCATATGGACTCTCTGTTAAGTGTTTCTAGAAGAACCTCGTTTAATGAGTCATGTTTGTCAGGAAGATCAAAGCTAAATAATTTACTTCTTGTGTTTTGTTTAAAGTTCATCGCTACGTTCTCCATTGAAGTGCTAGCGGTTATAAAGAAGTTTTTCATTGATTCAATCTTAGTATGGAAGTAATTAACTCGGCATGTTTGGTAAGCAGCTTGTGTATTAAATGGGACTTTACATATCGGCAGTCACTCATCGATACAGTACTTCATTTTCTAAATGTCATGAGGTTTGTGAGTTTATTTTTAATCTCATTACTGTTAAATATATTTTTCTAAATGTTTTTCATCATCCATATACTTTAACAGTTTAATATATGTTTTGTTTGAAAACCTATTTATGATTTACTAAATGAAGATATAGTTAACTTATATATTGTTTTTATCTTTTGATCAATAAACGTTAGATAGTTTTTATATTTACTTTGTTTTCATTTCACCACCATACATTTTATTCTTCTTTAGCTATTTAAGGTAAACAGTTTTGGAGTCATCAGCTTAAGTTTCCATTGGGCAATTTTTTACTCTCTGCTAAATTTAATACTTATCTAAATCTAATCACGTCACGAAAACAAAAAAATAATAAATTTCATTTTTCGTTATTTTTTTTAGATATTGTTCTATAAGTCTGTTTTTCTTTATAATTACCGAATTTAACCCTTACGGGTTCGACATTATGGTGGTGAACGCTGACCTCATCAGCTACTTAGCGATGCTTTGCGATGTGGGGGGGGGGGGGGTAGTTAATTTATATTACTTTTATGTTTATAAGTTATGTTTTAAAAATTTTTTGAATTTTTTTGACCTCATGGCATAAATACTGCAAAATTTTTACTGAAAAGAAGAAAGTTTTCTATTTCAAGTGTGGTAATAGATGAAGATTAGTAATGTCAATAATATGGAAGATTGGATCGATATCTACATTGCTGAAAGCCATTCTAAAATCTGCATTTTTCTGAAATGTTTTGCATATTTTCATGTCTACAAATTGTGCTGGAGTTAAAGTTTTGTGGAAGTGAATCAGTTGTTGTGGTTCAACCACTGTGCTTCATTTTGTGATATTTTATTGTGTGAAACGTCATATTTTCATTAAAGCTATTCCATCAAAAAGTTCATCTGTATAGTCAAGTTGAGTGCAATATTTTTTTCAAAAATTGCTATTTGTGTACCTACCAGTATCGCAGCGGATTGCGTGCTGTGTGATGATGATGATGGAAGCTTTTCTACAACATATGCCTGTTTAGAGGCTATAAAGTTTTTTAAAACTTTTATATATATATTTTTTTTTTACTTTTTTTTTGCTTTTGAAAAGAACTTTCTATATGGCATCATTGACTTGTTGAACAGTTCTGTTCCAGAGTCATCTTGAGCCAACATTGTTTAAACATATCAAGGATGCCACTTCAATTTTTCAGTCCCTCACTGCTCAAGTGTTTTCATGTTTTAAGAAGTTTTAGGCATGATTATTGTGTATTCCATCAAGTTTCAATTTCTGCTGATTTTCATGTGCTCATATAATGTTTTTCAAGTTTCGGAATCTTTATACTGTAGATCAGTATAGCAGTTTTAAAGTTAAACTTTTTTAATGTGCAAATTTTAAAAAGTGGAAAATTTTGTGATCAAAATTGGGATTTAATTGATTGGGATAAAATCTTTTATTAAATTATGATTTATGTGTTACAAGTTTCAATAAATAGATAAAATCTTGTCAGGTTAGATTTAAATTTTTAAAATGGGGGCAATTCTTTAAATATAGCATAATTACTGTTCACAGATTATGCTTGTTGCCTATCTACCTGATTTAATTAACTTTAAATTTATATAGTTTGTTTTATTTAAATTAATCCTGGGCCCTCTTAGTTTTTTTTTAATTGTTTAAATGTACATTTTTAATCTTAATAGATTAACAGTTGTATGAATTTCTTTAAATTTTGTTAATTATTTTTATCTAGTTTTTCTCTTTGCCCTTTAATTTGATTATGGAAAATGCAGGTTTTTTTTTTAACTTATGTTTGCCTTTTTTGCCTCAACTTATCAGAGTGTCAAGTATAATAGATTCAATTATTTTTATACTCTTTTTGAATATTTAATCTAATTTTTGATTTGTCACTGAATTCTTGCAAATTTTTCAACTTAGACTTGTCCTTTTAAATAGTCATGTGCATAGCTGGGCTATATGAGATTTCGGTTGATTAAGATGCTTTTATTTTAAGTGACATAATTATTTACTGTTTAATGATTATGATATATATTGTTAATAAAGAAATATCATCTGTTTAATTTATTCATGCTGATTTATTTGCCCTGATTGATGTTTTCCTCCCTGTTATAAATGTGCATTTTTATATTCCCTTTTTAGATGTCCATAACAATGGACTCCTTTAAAAGTAGAGCTTTTATATAAAGATTTTATTGATTCATGTTTAAGATCATGAATTTCTGGCCATTAATTGGGGTTAATTATTTAGTTTTCTTTAAATCTGTTTTAAGTAACCTATTCATTTTGAGTTTAATATAATTTGTAATAGAAATTTTAATTTTTTTTTTTTTTTTTTTTTTTTTTTTTTGCATTGCCTATAACTTTTAATGGGGGTTTTCTTTAAGATCTTTTGAAATTTTTAAATTTAAGTGTAAAGATAAGTAATTTGAATCCCATATCAGGGTTCTGTTTGAGAAACCTTTTTATGCAATGCTTTTTTTTTCTTTTTTTTTAACTCATGTAACTTATGCTGGCCATGGTAGTTTCCTCTAGTCATTTACATTTGTTTTCTTGGTATGAGTATCTTGTGTCGTGTACTACTTTAAGACACTGTGATTTTTACTACCTAGGGGAAACATTTTTTTTTTTTAATTTGGGGGGGGGGGGGGGACTTTTGGTTTCAACTTTAAATGTTACATGTGCAATATTTTTATATTGTTTAAGTTTTCATAAGTTTTAAATATTTTTTTTAAACCTTTCCCCTTTTGGCCTGTATGTTCATTGGTATATGGATCTAGTCTAAGTGCTGAGAGATCATTTTGAAAGCAGAGATTCCGGAATTCATTTTTTTTTTTTTTAAATAAAGTTTTAGTGTTATAGAAAGGGGTTCCCGTAATAAATGTTAAACCCTGGGAATTTGTGAACTATTGGCTAATCTGACTTGAAACCTCCTATAATCTTGAAGTATTTGGATCATCTTGTCAATCTATGGATAACTTATTTTAGAATTGAATCAAATGTTAACTTTTTTTGGTTCAACTTCACTTTTAGAAAAGATTGACAGTTTATTGTATAGGTCTACTGGTTAGATTGCTGGATTGAGGTTCAATGAGTTTGTTGCTTTAGAAGGTCAGTTCATGAAAGTAAGGATACATAGTGTACTTGAAGATTTTTTTTACAAGCTGTGTTTAAGGTTCTTTTCCCAGTGGTTAAGAGGTTTTTTTTTTTATGATGATAGCTGATGCCCAAGTTAAGTGTAAATCTTTTTACACTTAGAGAAGGTTGGCTGTTGTGTTTGAAAAACAATCCTTTCAGGGTAAAGTTTGCAAAGTTTTTAAGATCTGGTTCATCTAATGATAGAACTTGATCAACTTCTTGCACTTGATACTCCATTAAATGCCTTCATGATGTATAGATCTCCTTTTCTCCCATTGATGTTATCAAGATGTAAAATTGTTTTTCCATTGATTGAAATGCAAATTGCTCCTTTAGTTATTGAATTCTGAGATATTTATTGATTTTATTAAGGTTTAGTTGTAACTTCGAGACTCTTCTTTGGTCGTATATACCTGTGTGTTTATGTGGTATGGATCGGCGTGAGTTAAGACCAATGGCCAAATGGCAAATTTCTTTTCTAAGTGCACTTGGATAAAGAAATTTTTTATTTATTTTTTGGAATCAGTTCATGCTTCAGCATCTGTGCTAATAGGGAATGCTGATACAATTTTTCAGCATGTTGGTAGGCCCTGTGGAAGGTGTCTTACTTCACCAGTCTAGTCTTCTTCTGTTTAAGATTCATTTTTTATTTATCAGGATTCTCAGGTGTATTGTAGTGATTGGAGGAAGTCTGTTGAAGTTTGTTTTAAAAATATAATTTTTTTTGATAAATTTTAAAAAGTAAAGTTTTATGGAGCATTTGTCATCTTTTGGAGTATCATCGGCTTTTGTCAAGTGGTGGCCTTTGAGTAGCTAACAAAGGTTTACCTGTTTGAAATAAGGTTGGTTTTCTTTGACATCACATGGGATGAATTGTGTTTGATGAACTTTGAAGTAACTCATTAGTTTTGGGTAGAGCTGCCACATATATTGAAATTTTCTTTGGATTGCTTTCTATATATATAAATGATAAGTATGCATTTTTGAATTTTGGCAGAGGCAATTTGTGGTCATATCCTTGTTAGGTGGAAGTTTACACATGCAATTTAAACTTCAAGTTTTTTTTTTTAGAAACTGTACGATATTAAATACCTTGACTTCACTGCATTATGAATTTTTAAGTCAATCATGTTGAATTTTAATGATCGAGTATTGTGATGAATCAAATATGGGGGGGGGGGGGGATCTGAGAAATGTGTTTGTTTTTACTAATATTTTATGTGTATTATGTGTTATATATTTACTTTTTAAAGTTTTATAGATTCATATGTTACATCATTGAGTGGCTACTGGTTATGTAATCCCAGGGGGGATTATGTTGTCATGGATATATTGAGTAAGGTTAAGTCTTACTGTTTTAAGTAGTTGGGTTTTTTGAGGTGTACTGTTAGCTCTGGTGGTCACTGCATGTCTCATAAGTGTCAGGTCATGTGTATAGTGGTTCTTTGAGCATTTGCCCTTCTTTTATTCCATTCCAGTGTCAAGAAAGGGGGCATTTGATAGATGTAAATTGCCCTCTTCTGTCTTGCCACTGTCCGGGAATTTACCCTCTACATTTTACTTTTACTTAACAATATATCTATCTCCTCTATATTTAATTTTATTAAATAATACATTTTATTTCTTTATTTATCAGTGATAAAATATCTTTATTAATTTAAACGTCATTCTATTTACCTTAAATTAACGTCTATCTTTAACTTATCCACTCTGTTTACATTATTGTACTTTAATTCTTGTTTCCGTTTTTCATCTATCTGTTTCTCCCACGCATACAATGGCACGTAACTCTCTTTCATCTGACGTCTGGTTTCACGATCGCCACCAGATGGCATCTCTCATTTGAACCTATGGCACATCGGATGTACGACACTTCGTCACGATGTCGTCACTCTGGAATCATCTTTAGCTGCTCGTTGAATTGCATGATGAGGTATTATTTGTTCTCCCAGTTCATATAAATATAGTTATGATTTCTTTGCTTACTCACCCAATTCTCAGTTGCCTACGTTTTGTTGTTTGGCATTTTAACAATGGTCGTCTTTGATGTTTTTAAATTGGCAGTTAAAGTCAAAAGAAAGTTCTGCGTATTTGTATAAGTTAACATCTATAATGATTTACTTTACATTTTGATTTACCTGTTGGAAGTCGATAGTTTTGACATCAGCTCTGGATTAGCATATGGACTCTGTGTTAAGTGTTTCTAGAAGAACCTCGTTTAATGAATCACGTTTGTCAGGAAGATCAAAGCTAAATAATTTACCTCTTGTGTTTTGTTTAAAGTTCATCGCTACGTTCTCCATTGAAGTGCTAGCGGTTATAAAGAAGTTTTTCATTGATTCAATCTTAGTATGGAAGTAATTAACTCGGCATGTTTGGTAAGCAGCTTGTGTATTAAATGGGACTTTACATATCGGCAGTCACTCATCGATACAGTACTTCATTTTCTAAATGTCATGAGGTTTGTGAGTTTACTTTTAATCTCATTACTGTTAAATATATTTTTCTAAATGTTTTTCATCATCCATATACTTTAACAGTTTAATATATGTTTTGTTTGAAAACCTATTTATGATTTACTAAATGAAGATATAGTTAACTTATATATTGTTTTTATCTTTTGATCAATAAATGTTAGATAGTTTTTATATTTACTTTGTTTTCATTTCACTACCATACATTTTATTCTTCTTTAGCTATTTAAAGTAAACAGTTTTGGAGTCATCAGCTTAAGTTTCCATTGGGCATTTTTTTACTCTCTGCTAAATTTAACACTTATCTAAATCTAATCACGCCAAGCACTACCACCCTCGCGCCATATCAGTTTACATCTACAATCAGACAATAGATTGAATCTACTTACTCTCATCTGAGAAGAGTATGGTAGACCAGTTACCATCAGTCCAATTGCGATGCATATGGCATCGCTGTAAACGGGTGCTACATTGGCGTCTCGAGAGTGGGACACACACACAACAGGTCTTCGGGCATATAGTCCACCCTTTTTCAAACTTCTAGCAACAGTTTTTCGCGATATTTTAGTTCCTGTGACAGCAGAAAGTTGATTTGCTAATTGAACAGCTGTACTGCGTCAGTTCCTTTTTGCTGAAATAACAATATAGTGATCTTTTTAGGATGTCGTACTGCTAGGACAACCACCTACCCTGCGCATAGTACATATTCCACTCTCTTGGAATGCTGCCCATAGCCTAGAAACAATACTGTGCACAATGTTAAATTCATGGGCAATATCTCTCATTTTGCATCCTTCTTCCAACTTTCCAATTATTCTACCACAAGTAATATCATCTAAATGATGCCTCGAAGATGTGTTCATAATTTCAATGTTCAAGCTTTACCCCATCTCCTTCAATTTTTACATCTAATGACAGCACACAGCACCTGCCGATTGCCTAATATTTCTTATCTCTGCTGTCACGTGATCGACAAAAGCAGAAGTACAAAATTTGCATAAGTTTCACAAAACAGCATCCTGCATTCATGCAAACTTACACGCGCTGCTGCGGATCTATTTCTAAGTGTAATCGTTGAAAATAACAGTGGTCCTTAAGTTTTTTCCGCTAGTGTAGTTTTCCTTTTTCACACCAGATGGCAGCAATGTTTTGGTTTTCGGCCACATTTTAATAGTCTTAAATCTGATTGCAGCCTCACATGTTATAATATTGTGGTCAACTTTCTGAAATTTTTGGATTTGTATATAATTGAGGTATTGTGCTCTAATCATTTTTCAATTTTTAATATCTTGTGTGAGGTGTATCTTTCTTTAGATCTCTTGGTCTTTTATAATTTATTTATTAATTTTATGATGCACTAATAGGAGCCAAATTTTGTCATTTTAGGCTTAATACCAATAAAATTAGATGAAATAACGCATCTTCACTATGAATTAACCTGCAAGCACCTCTGATAATTCTATGGGGTATTCATAGTTTCTTATTTTACATACTGGTTTCCAATATTCTTATCTTGTTCATCTTTAAAATTTTATCAATTTGTTCATATATTTGTGATTTCATCTTTGTTTTATATATATATATATACAGTATAGAACCCTTTATCCAGAATGGTTTGGGTCAGATGTATTCTGGATAACTGGTTGGTCATTAAAGTAAAATCTGTTTGATAAGTTTTGCAGAATATATGTGGTTGTGGCATTATTTCTGATTTCAAACTAATTATTAGATTACTCAGATTAAGAATTAGATCCAAAGAAGATAAAAGATTAATCAGAATTTAAAAGAAGGTAATTTATAGAAACCTCATGGAAACAAAAATTTTTCTGTTTCCTCTACATAAAAATCAAAACATCTAATATATAACTAAATATGTTTCCATTTCGAATTCTATATGCTATGCTGGCATCAAGTTATACCATTCATTTTACAATGTTTCAAGCAATGCATATATGTCAAACTGGCAGTCTATGGTACTTTTTTCTGCAAAGATCCTGAAATCAGTCTATTAGAAATATCATTCTGGGTAACTGGTTAAATGGTTCCAAACTGTACATATATACAGGATGTCTAAAAAATGACAGCTGCATTAAAAAAAATAATTAAATGGAACCGGAAATTGATAGAAATGCACCTTTTGCTGCATTCTAGTAGGAGGAAACCAGTAAATTTTTAGTCATACAGAATTTCAAATTTAGTTACAATGAGAACAGATTGTGCCACCAGTGATCTATGAAAGCTTTAGATAAAAATACTCTGTCAGATCTCTGTTTTGTATTTCATCACTTTGCTACTAGCATGAGATGCTCAGACACACAAGTTTCTGTGCAAAAATGGTTTATTTCTTAGAACAGCAAATATAACTTCCCTTAGAATTTCACTGCATGGACCAGAGTAATGTTAAAACAAGGCACAGTTCCTCAGAAAAAATTTAATGTCTGAAAAGGGATACAATAAAGGCTCTGTATAAAATTTTTCAATGGACTGAGAATGTTAATGATGATTGTGCTGGAAATGTTGGCCACCTGCATGAGGAGGTAGTTACTGAAGCAAATGTTGAAATTCAGGAGTATTAGCAGTTTTCTGTTCACTGTGTTGCAGCTCTTGCTGGAATACAACGCATGTCAGCGTAACATACCATGTGTCACAGCCTTTACCTTTTTCCATATACAATTCAGACCCAACAACCACTTAGTGCTGCTGCCATTAATGCATGTGATACATTTGTAAGCGCTATATTGCAGCAGCTGGATGTTAGCAAAATCGATGTCTGAAACATTTGGTTCTCCAATGAAGCATACTTTTCTATGTATGACTTTCGCAAAAAGCAAAATTGGCACATTTGGAGAAAGGACTTATTAGGCCATTTTTCCAATGCAAAACAATTACTCAAGAGCTGTACCAGGAGATTCTGCATGAATTTTTGGTGGTACAAAATGCCTTGGAGGACCTAACAATGCCTTGCGGTTCATGCAAGATGGTGCTTGCACGCATCGAACAATTGAAGCCTTCAATTTCTTCTACAAATATTTCAATGATCATGTTATTGCCATGGATTACTCAAATCATTCAGAAAAGGGCATGGATTGTCCTCTCTAATTGTCACATGCGACTCCTTGAGACTTTTTTCTGTGTGCAGGGGGGGGGGGGGGGGGGTGACTTGAAAGATCAGATATACTACCAAAATCTGTAAACTACTACCAAGATGGAACAGCACATCTCTGCTGCATATGAGAGCATCCCATCTGTAACGTTGTCATGGCCATCTGCTATGTTGTTACTGCACATGGTGGATATATGGAAAATATCGTTATTTAATTTTTTATGACATTTTTTACAACCTATTCATACAGTCTTTTTAGTTTACCAACTTAGTAGCACCATCTATTGACGGACTTTGTAACTAAATTTTAAATTCTGTATGACTGAAATTTATTGGTTTCCCAAGTATAATGCAACAAATGGTGCATTTATATCCATTTTTGTTTTCATAGTAATTTTAATATTTTTAAAACAAAAACATATTTATAAAAATCAAAATTTTCTAGAAAATTGATAATTACAACAGTTTTGAGTTGAAAAGGTGAAGTGCTTCATGTTTGTTTACATATATTTATATACATTATATAAATATTCTGCAATTTACATTTTAAATAAGAACAAGTAATATGCGAGCATGAGGTTGCTTTGAAATTATAGTATGACATTCTTATATGATAAATAAATGTTGAATTAAAAGTGACAAAATTGAACTTACTTAGTGCAGTTTTCAGCATCGCATACAGTTAAGTCACCAGCCCTTCCACAAATTGTACAACATACCTATGAAAAATATTTTTCAAAATCATGTTGATTGATTTAGATTTAAAGACACAAGGTTCAAAACTGGAAATGTTATAATAAAATGAAGGTAATATTTTTAAAGCCACAATATGAGGTCAGAAAACTATTTTTTAGCTCATAGGCTATCAAAGCCTGACAGCTAATGTGCCCACAGGTTCTGTATGTAAGTACATATGTATGTATGTACGTAATGTGGTAACTCTTGATAGAAATATAAGATTTGCTTCAAATTTTAGATATAGGTTCTAATAAGGTGCTTTCCTGATTAAGTTTAGGGTTAATTGGTTAAGTATAAAGGGGTGTAACAGGGGGGGGGGAGCCATTCCCCACTTAAATTAGATAAATGGGTTTTTCATGCTGAATTATCCAATTTGCTTCAAATTTGGTATACAAATTTATTCTGATAAGGCACGTCCTTGAGATTTGGAGTTTCATTGTTTAAGTATAAAGGGAGGGGGGAGGTTAATACCCCTTAATTTAGATAAATGGGTTTTTTATGCAGAATTATCTGATTTGTTTCAAATTTGGTATACCGGTTTATTCTGATATGGTGCTTCCATGATTAGATTTGGAGGTTCATTGGTTAAGTAAGGAGGAAATGGGGAGCTAATCCCCCCCCCCCCTTAATTAAGCTAAATGAGTTTTTTTTGTCGACTTTTTTTTCTTTTTCTTTTAACAGTAATAAAAGTATATTTTAATATCTTTTTGTGAACACATTTACATATTTATTAATAGTAGCAAACTATAACTGTAACTACTTTATTGAAAATGTAGTTTATTATAACTACTTGTTATAAAAGCTAGCAACTACAAACTATTTTTCAAAAGCAGTTACTACTTTGTTACTTTCGGATTTTGTCAAAAGATTCAATTTATACTTGAAACTGAAGACATGGATAATACAGTGACCCCTGATGTTATATTGCATCTGCCAGGATATAATTAAATAAGTGCTGTATAACAGAGTCCATTAAAATTTTAAGAAAGATAACATACAAGAACTTGTTTTGTGCTTGTTTCCAAAATGTTAGTTTATACATATATTTATTGATATTAAGAGATATACACACACAATCAAAGTTTAAATGCAGTTACTTAAAATAAATCTGGAGTGAACCCACTCAATTTTCCAAGCATTTTACAGAATATTGCATATTAAAATAAATGGCAATATAACAATAAGTAAAAACTTAGATCCTAATTTTACAAAGATGAGGTCTGAAAAATTGAAGAAAATTTAATGTAGGTACATGCATACATCCACATATGAAATCATTGCAAAAATAGCTAAAACAGATTCAGAGACCTCAAAATGTGAAAATTAAACTATACAAATATTTCCATAATCTGTTTTTATCATGATTAATTATAATTTTCTTAGATTGTATGTGTATGAAAAATAACAATGCTATTAAATTATGGCTTATTTTTTCAGGAGGCACAAAGTAAAAGTCGGGACACATATTTTATAGCTCCATTTTCTGCATTAGAAATAATTTAATTAAAATGCAAAATAGCCTTCATAAAATACTGTTTGAATGCATATTGATTCATAATAAATAAAAGAGAAATTTAATCATCAGCATTTAGAAATAATGAAAATTAATTTCAAAATAAAAGTAAGACAGCATACAATTTTGTGAATTTTCTCTTTAAAAATGCCCATTTTTTTTAAATTTTTCATGTCATTAAAGTTGTCAGTATTCAGATATTGCTATAATTTGCTCTTTGTTTACTAATTTTTATTTTGATTATTAAGAATTGGAAGGCAATCTGGACAAACATCTTTAGAAATTCCTGAGTTAATTCTACATAAAAATTATTCTGAGGGGGGGGGGGGGATGCAATGGGCAAGTTCCTAGGAAAAGGGATTTTGTCAGTAAGATCAAATGTTCCAAAAGATTGAAATTTTCAAAATAAAATGAAAACTTTTCATTTTGAAAGACAGTTTTATTTATAGAGGAAAGTAAATTTAATGTTTTTTGTTCTGGTGGACAAACATACATTTGGCCATAAGCCATAAAATGTCCAACTGATACACAAGAAGAAAAAAAATTACAGCCTACTCTTAAACATGGTGGTGGAATGGTAATGATATGGGGGATGAATGTCAGACATTGGACAGGTTACCTTCATATCATTCATAGAATAATGGAACAATATAAGTATTTACAAATTTTGGAAAAAATTGCTACAGATAGGGATAAAAATTAGGTATACCACTTCATCAAGACAATGACTGTAGTTACTTTAATTGTACTCATGCTATAGATACATCCTCAATCTTCTGAAAATTTATGGTCACATTTCAAAGGAAAATTTAAAAATCCCTCCACATCCAACACAAAAATTTTAGGACAAGCATTAAAAGAAGAATGATCAAAAATTACTTCTAATTATTGTAAAAAAGGTAGTCCATTCAATACAGAATAGATTAAAAGCTGGCATAACAAATAAAGGTTTACCAACCCAATATTAAACTTCAACTAAATAATTCAAATTAATTAGAATAGTAGTTATGTCTGAGTTTTAATTTATGATTACTTTTCATTGTTTGTGGAAATTTATTATTTTAAATTTCATGAAAAAGATTTTGCTTTAATGTTTATTGGATTAATATGTACTTTAAATGAGTAAAAACAAATTAGAATTTTGTTTTAATTCTTTTCTGTTTATTATAAATGGATTTATAATGTGTAAAAAAAAAGGGGTTGAGTTTTACTTTGAGCCTCTGTATATATGTGAATGGAGATATAATGCTACTCTTGTACATGACATATGTATGCATAATCATACCACTGCATAAATTTAATGTACTATTCCTACTATAATTACTGTATGGGGTATAAAGTTACTGTAAAATTTTCAAAAAATACTTAATCGGAAAGGAAAAAAACTTGTAATATTTGCAGGAAAAAATGTATTTTGCTAATTACAATCAGCAATACTATATATTTTACAGTAAACAGTAATGCAAATTTTATAATTGAATTAAAAAAAAAGGGTTTGTTGGGTGTATAGAGCAATCTACACCAGAAATGATTCATGAATGTAAACAATCAAATACTTTTTTAGTTTATGTACAACTATATATGGGGCATTCTCCCAATCTTTTGACTTTTGGGGAAAAAAATCTGACAAAATCAAACTTGCTAAAATAACATTTTAATCTGATAGACGAATGCCTAATGATTCAAAATAAAGAAAAAATAGTCATCAGCAAATTTTTTTTTTTTATTTAACTGAGGTTTAAGTTAAACTTGCGAGTTTAATTTTCCTTACAATTTTACCCCTATAACTTTTTATTTTCTTCTACATTTTTACTTATAATGAATTTGCATAGTACCCACAGGACATTCAAATAAGAAATAATAGCAATGTAGTACTTTTAATACAGAATTTTTGTATAACATTGTCTTAAAGGGGTGTTAAAGAAGGGACGGTAAGGTAAAAAAAGGGGATGGTATTGGAAAAAAGGGACGAAATGGTAAAAAAAAAGGGATGGTAAGGATGGAACGGTAAGGAAAATTACCACCTATTTTTAGGAAAATCATGTTAAGACTAAGTGATAGCCACAATGTTCATTGATTTTTAGAAACAGTTGTTAACATTGGATTAAATTAAACTTTTTTTTTTAAATTTATCCCGAAAAATACAGGAATAAACCTTGGGGACGGTGAGACTACCAATAAAACCATGATGCTTGAAATTGATATTTAAATTCTACAGTAAATTTCTTGCCAAAGAATTTTAGACATTATTTCTCTAGCATACTTTTGCATGAGAAAAAACTTGAAAAAAATTCTGTGTCTGCATCTGAAATCATTTTCTATATAATTTTAGAAGAGGGATGGTAAGGAATCTAAAACCCAGGGACAGAGTTTAAAAAATAATAACAACCCTAAAAATGTGTGCAGGTTAATTTTTAGCTACATATTTATATAAAAAAGAATAGATCCAGTTTCAGAAAAAAATTACATTGAATTATTTTTATTGAAACATTTTTATCCAGACAGCTCCAAACTTAAAAATGATGAAACACAACACCTCAGCGGTTGGTCAGTTTTTGTCACTTTTCTTCGATTTTTGCTTCAAAATTGCCATTTGGGAACAGTATTTTGCTGAATTTATTGTTTGATTTGGTGGCAACAATTCATAATAAATAACTCCCTTGTAGTCCCAAAATACACAAAGCATTACTTTTTTGGGATGCAGCCCTCCTCTTGATGTTCCTTGGGAAGGTTCATTTGACTTACCCCATGATCTTTTCCTTGTAAAAACATTACTGTACAGTATCTATTTCTCATCTCCAGTAATGAGCCATTTAAAAAAAGATTCTCAATTTTGTTTCAGCAAAGAATCGCATGCCAAAACTTGAGCAAGCATATTCTGCAGTGTTAAAGTATGGGTTACCCACACATCTTAATGGCTTACATGCCCAATATTCTTCAGATGATCATGCACTGTACATTTTGGAATATTTAATCTGTGTGATAACTCCTGAACTGTGTAATGTGGTTTTTCAGCAATAGCTTCTTTTATGACATCCTACTTTACAGATGATGGTCATCCAGAGCAAGTGTCATCTTCGAGACTGAAATTTCCACACTTAAATTTCTCAAACCACCTTCAAACTGTGTCATTTGAAACAGCACTTTGTCCGTATGCAGCACAAATTTTGCAAACAGTCTGACTAGTATTTTTACCCATTGAAATAAAAGAACATAATATGATGAAAATGAATTTTTTCATTCGCCATTCTTAGCACTGCACTGAAAGAAAAATAATGTGACAATACAAGCCAGAATTATACAGCGCAAGCAGAACAGACTGAATGTACATCTGTAGGTCATTCAAGGTCATGCCTTATCAGTAGTAGCAAACTAACGAGATGAAACCAAGCTCCACTTTGAAAAACCAAGAACTTTCTGGATGACCCAATAGCATTTGTATTAGATGTAATGAATTTTATCATCTACTCTTTATAACATATTTTATTTAAAAATGATATAACTAATGTAATGCAGTTTTACAATATAAGAAAAGCTAGGATAAAAAATCAGTCAACCACATAGCTGCAAACATTCCAGTTTTTGCCAAGTCAAATAAACCTATTTTGAAATTGAAAAGGAGCTGTGTAGATAAGTCTCATTTTGCCCTCCTCTCCCAATAGGATAAAAATATATATATATAATTTGATTGTTTTAATATTTTTAACATTTACTGCCCCACTGATTGATTTTTGTTTGAAGATTGTTTAAATGTATTATACAAGGTCAGAAACACAGGTTCATTTAGCAAATTTCAGTGTATCTCAATTACATCAATTTTATTTTAATTTAATGTGAAGTGCTCATAATATCATCATCCATTTTTATGTTTTACTTTTTGATATACACAGTAGCATAAAAAACTACAGTAGTATTTTGAGCATTTCATACTAGAATAAAATCACATCAATGTAATTGAAATTTGCTAAATGAACCTGTGCTTCTGACCTTGTATAACAGATTTAAATAACCTTCAAAGAAAAATTATAGTGACAGTAAATATAAGTCTTATTCTAGATCAAAACAATCAAAGCATATAGGAGCAATTTTTTAGCCTATTGGGGGAGGGAGGGGGGACAAAACAGGGCCTTATCTATCTAAATCCTATATTTAATGAAATGTGTCTTGTTTGTATGTGGTACTTATTTTACTCCATTTATAGTTTAAAATGTGTTTATTTGACACACACATACAACCAAAAAAAAAAAAAAAAAAATTAGGAGGAGGTTGGCAGTTATGACTATGAGCTATGTAACCAAAGGCTTCCAAGCTGTAAATGTTTGAGAACATGGTGTACTTGAATAGAAATGATGACAAAAAATTACTGTTTTCTTTAATTCTTACCTGTTTCTGGTCACTTCCAATAACAAAAATGTTATCTTTGTATTTTTTTGAACATTTATATTTACAAAGTGCACCTTCAAAAATGGGATGGGGAACAAGTTCTCTATCTGATCTGTTACAGTAAAGGCATATATCTGAAGAAAAAAATAATAATACTCAGATTATCTATTGATAAATTATAAATAAAAGTAAGATTATCTTTTATCATTAGAAAGTTTAAAAAGTTTCCAGAGAATTCCAGTTTTATTTGAAATTCAGAAATCACAAACACATTGATCAGATGACTATTCTTTGCACCAAAGAGGAGCTAGGTATTATTATTTTTAGGGTTCCGTACTTAAAAAGTAAAAACGGAACCATTATAAGATCACTCTTGTGTCTGTCCGTCACAGCCACTTTACTCATAAACTATAGAAAGTGGAAAGTTCAAATTCGGGGAAGTAATAAAGACTGTTGACCCACATGTTTTCAGATTATTAAACATTTATAAATATATTTAGTAAAAATGTATAGGGGCAAATTCAGTTGCTTGAAAAAAAAAAATATTTTCTTTATATATCGTGTGTGGTATCGTGTGAAAGCTTTCGTAACGCTGAATTCAAAAATAAATTTCTTTTAATTTTAGGTATTTCATTTTCAAAGATATAGTCGAAAATGTAGCGCAAAAATATGTCCCCCCCCCCCATCAAATTCCGAATCTACTGAAACTAAAATTATGAAAAAATTAGAGGGAGTAGACATTAATATAAACCTTGCAGGAAAATTATAGCGATTACCCTAGGTCACATAGTTTTTGAGAAAAGCGCATTTTTCCATTGCACACAAATTTTGATTTACGGGCATTCAGCAAAACTGTTGAGCAGCACTGGAGATGCCTATTGTAGTAGAAGTATAAAAGCATTGTTGATCATGATTTTCGAAAAAAAATCATCAGTAATTAGCTGAGATATGAACCCTTAAAGATATGGACGGTTTGGACATACATAATGACAGGGGTGGCGTACACTATGTACCATCGGCTTTTAAGAGGGCTGGTCACTCAGATTCGGAATTCTCCTCCGTAATGTTAAGTCTATGGGTTTTTGATGTATTCGTATATTTAAAATATCTCCTATAGAAATTAATTTTTTTAACTTCTATTTTTTTTGTACACTTCCTAAAAGATGTCTCTTTTTTTCTTAGTTCTCAAAATATTTCTAAAGTATAAACTTAATTTTATAGGAAGTGTTAAAATCTTACTCACAGTTTGCCCGCTTTTAACACATAAAATATTAAATTCAGCGTCGATTTTAGAATTATTTTGAAAACTGAGAAAAAAAGATACATCCTTTAAGAAGTGTACACAGAAAAAAGATGTCAAAAATATGAATTTCCCGAGAAGCTATTTTAAATATACGAATGCATCAAAAGTCCATAGACTTAACATTATGGAGGAGAATTCCGAAGCTGAGTGATCAGCCCCCTTAAAGCCTAGATTACAACTTTTAATGACATATGAGTGTAATGAAATGGCTAGTAACAGTATAAAAGCAATAAACGTCAAATTGTTATAAACAGATTAATTCAAGGGGTCTCAGGATTCTTAAAGCTTCAAAAAATTTTTAATTTTTTTAGATGTTAATCTTCTCTTTTTTCTGAACATTTTCATATAATTGTTTCCTTCAAATTCTCATTAGAAAAGAAGTTATGGCTTTTAGAATTATACCGGCTCAATAGCTTAAGCGGCATTTTCGAAACTTTTAAGTCATTTTTCTCCAATTGACTTTCTTGGGCATATTGCGCACGATATCTCAAAAACATTTGAATATTTTTTCATGAAATTTTCAAAACATACGTTTTATGTTAATCTGTATAAACTGAACCTAAAATTTCCTTTTTATTGTTCAAAAAAATATTTTTTAAGTGATTATGTTGTTCAAATTTTCAAAATTTTCTATTAGCCAAATGTAAACTTTGAACGAATGTTTTGTTTTAGCTGCACTGTAAAAAGAAAGGTTATTACTATGCTGAATTTAGTTGTATGAAATGCCAAATGAAGTTTAAATATGCATTTCTTTTATTGTCAGTACCGAATTAAGTTCATTATAAAGAGATTAAGATAATATTAAACTAGTCGGATGTGTCAATCCCAAAACTTTTTTCTATCTCATACATGTCAATACTTCATGATAAATGCAGCTCAGCAGCACCACCAGTTAGGTGATTTATACCAAAATCTAATCAAGGACAACTTTCATGAACTTCTAATTGAATTTGAAGTTTGGCGAAAATTCATGCTTTTTTTTTTTTTTTTTTTTTTTTTTTTTTTTTGAGATAGAACTATTACAGAAATCGTGAAAAGTTCTGAGTTGCAGTGGAACCTCTTGGACAATTTACACCAAAAACTTATCAGGATCAGTTTATATCAGGCAGGGTTGGCATTAATCGATTACTTTTTTAATCGACTGATTAGTCGATGACAGATTCAATCATACGAAATTGACGCCTAATTCAATTTATCATGATTGAAATTGAAAAAGTAATTGCTCTTTAAAAAGTTTTTTTATGATTTTTTCAATCTGCAGGAATTCAATCTTGATTAATTTAATCATGATTAATTTAATCATTAATTACATAGATAAAAATTAAATATGACCGCCCTGTTTACTTTCTTAAAAACGCTTTCATTGCTACGAAATTCTTTTTAAGAGTCACTATACGATTTTTTAATGATTATACAGGGTCACACAAAATTATTCATATAAACCGAGGTCAATATGTTTAAACTATTTAGGGGCGTTAGGGGCAATTGAATCCCGCTTAATAAAACTGATATATTCTTTTAAAAATATTTTAGGCAAATAGGATCAATATTATCAATCATTTGATAGTCACAAATCGATGGCGATAGTCCCTGCTCCCTCAAAAACTATACTTCATGTCGGTGCCCCTACCTTCAATGGATGCAGAAGCGAAAAAGTTTTGAAATTGCAATTTTTATTATTTTGATGGGGAGAGAAACTTGAAATTTGCGTGATGGTAATTACTTAAAAGTTTTAAATGCTATGTAAGAACAGTTTCTAAAAAATTCGAAAATTAAAACGGTGAAATCAGCATAAAGTGTTCTAACGTCCTAAATTACGATTTCAATGAAATTGTTAAGGATAGAAAATTTTAATTTGATGTGGATGTTACTTTTAAGACTAGTTTCAAAGAACAGTTAAAAAGTTTAGATATTTAAAAGGTTGAAATGAATGATGAAAAGCATTCAAAAAAAGTTTAAAATTACGATTTTTGTGGAAATGTTAAGGATACAAACTTGAAATTATACACGGTTGCTACTTTTAAGACAAAAATATCTGTGCCTTACACTTTTTTAAATTGAAATATAAAAAGCTGTAGGAGAAAAGCGCCTTTTAATGGGAAATATGAGAGAATTTCATAAAAATGTATTTTTTGTTCCTTCTTGAATGGTAGTAATTTTCAAGTTAAAAATAGAAAAGATTCAACTCAACTTTTTTTTATAAGTTTCTAGTGTAGAAACTCCTAACGGAAAAGAGAAAAAAAATATATATATTTAACCATAATTAATGACACACCCCCCCCCCCCCCCCCCCCCGCTTGGAGCGATGATATGTCCCCTCCTGGAAGATTTGAGATTTTGTATTTACAATACTCAAAAAGTGGAATCCCCCCCCTCCCCTGGTGCCACAAACATTCCTCATGGAGAAAAGTGCCTGAATTAAACACTGTTAATGACTAAAAATAAAATCTTGAGATTTGTGTACCAAGTGTATTTCCCTTAATTGCAAATCATTTAAACTTTGAAACAAAATAATAAAAATAAGATACATATATTTTTGTTGGAATTTTAATCTAATTAAATATAAAGAAATGATTTATAAATATTATTTATTAAGCTTACAAATATTTTTACAGTGCACATTTTAGACAATTTTTAAACAGTTTAAAGAATTGAAAGGAAAAAAAAAGGGTTCTGCATCAGATAACTGATTTGCAGCTGCAAATTACATTTAATAAACGTAATAAATTACGCTAAACATACGACATTACGGTAACATACAAAATTATGCTTATATCATAAAAATAAACTTGCAACAAACTGATGAAGAAAGTCTATCGTAAAAGCAAAATGAAACAGTTTGATGTTAGCTTCACATCATAAAAGTGTAAGAATAAATCAAAGGGGATGCTTTGCATCTCCACCCATTCTCGCCAAAGCAAATTTTTGTAGCATATTTAGAGCAATTAATTTAATTAAAATACTCCAAAATTTTCAGGAATATTTTCACAGTACATTTACTTATTTTCCAACATTTTTCAAGGATTTTAATGAATTAAAGTAAAAAAAAAAAATCTTTATGGCATAACTAATTTGTTGCAGCAAATTTTGTGCAAATAACCATACTAAATTGTTGTACATCATAAGAAACTTATAACAAGCTGAAGAAAAAAGAACATTGTATAAGCAAAATTCAATAGTTCGATGTTGGCTTTACATCATAAAATTATAAAAATAAATCAGTGAATTTGCTTTTTATCCCCCCCCCCTTTTTTACCAAAAAGAGCTTTCAAAATATACTGACAAACCAGTTAATTTCAATAATGTACTCATAAAATTCCATTCATGTGAAAAAAATCGAACAATGTTTAATTGTTCTTTAAACTAAAAGCATGTTTGATAATAGTGTATTACTAGTACAACTAATTATTTATTGATGGTACTAATTAACAAAAGTCCTTTTATGACTTTCACATTTTAAAAATCTTCTCGAAATACGCACTCTTTTTTTAAAGGGTCTTTTTTTTGTAAAAGGAGTAATTTTGTTCGATGTCTTGCAACTAAGCATTTTATATATTAAACAGATTTAAATGGTTTCGTGAATTGGCCAAAAAAAAAAGCGAATTTTGATTTTGAAACAGTCTCAGGTTTTTTTTTTCAATTAAGTATCAATTTTCAAAACTATAATTTTTTTTTCTGTCATTTACAGTATGTAAATAGTCACTATATCATATGCATACAGTGCAATATGTTTAACACGAAAACGCTTAATATGAAAAATTGGTTAACACAAAATGATATAGCGGTCCGAACAGTATACGATGCATTTTAATGCATTTTTATTCTTTTAACACTAAAAAAATTCGCTTTCAAGCTAGTAAGTTTGAGTTGAAATTGGTGAATTTTGTGTTAAAACCACTGAATTTTGGGTGAAAATCAGCGAATTTCGTGTTTTTTGTAAATACTAAATATGATGTTTGATGAAAATCCGTGCAGTAGTTCTTGAGATACAGCTCTTGCGAAAATCGTGAAAATGCAGCACAGCAGCGCCACCTGTTGGGTGATTTATACCAAAAATTAAACTGCACTAATTTATATCAGGGACTAACTAAATCTGAAGTTTGATGAAAATTCGTGCATTTTTTCTTGATTTAGAGCTATTGCGATAATCATGAATAATGCAGCATAGCAGCGCCACCTGTTGGACGATTTTCACTAAAAAGTAACCAGCACCAAACTATATCTTGAAGTAACTGAATCTGAAGTTTTATGAAAATCTGTGCAGTAGTACTTGAGATATAGCTATTGCAGAAATCGTAGAAAATGCCGCATAGCAGCCCCACCTGTTGGGCGATTTTCATTAAAAACTAATCAGGTCCAGTGTATATCAAGGTCTAACTAAATATAAAGTTTTGTGAAATTCCGTGCATTAGTTCTTGAGATAAAGCGCCTACAAAATTTTTGTCACATACAGACTCACAAAGTGACAGAGTGACAGAGTGACAGACAGACTCACAGACAGACATTTTCTGAAAACCATCAAATCGTGTTCTGGGCATCCTAAAATGTATAAATCCGTCGAAAATCGGTAGTCGAAATTTTTCACGAATCCAATACTTTCTTCTTGTAAAGATAGAAGAAAGTAAAAAAACAGGGATCCCATTATGTTAATGTCTGAGCGCAGTATGTTTAAGCCTGATAGAAAACGTATAAGAACTGCTAAGCATGAAGATTTAGAGACAGCTTTGCTTATTTGGTTCAAACAAGCTAGATCTCAGAATGTTGAAAAAGACACCTCAAAAAAAGATCTCATTTTTTCCCTCCAAAACAATATTTTGTTTACTTGCTTTTTATCCTAATGGATGCAACTTACTAATAATTTAACAGAAAACCAAAATAAAATTTGATGACGTCGAAAATGTTTCTGAGTTTTGTTCTTTTTTAAAGAATCATTTAACTGGAAATTCTTTTAAAACGAAAAAAAATTTCAGTCTGTTCAGTTTCGTGTTAAACGTATTTCACTGTATACGAAAATCAAAAAATATATATATAAATTTACATGTGTAAATAAAATTCATAATCATGAAATAACAATAAAGTTGAACAGAAGAATTGGAAGCTATGTTCTTTAAATTTTGATACCTCTGTTAAAAATGACTAAATGCGAGTTTATACTAGATATTGAGAGAGGGAAATGTCAAAAAGGGGGGCTGAAAATTCATCGAATTCAAAATATAATTCAGTATGTTTTGGTCATACAAAGATGATTTATCTTTGTTTGGCATTTAAAATAAGAGATACTGTTTATAACAAGACATAACATACCTTAAACATCCTGTCTTCACAATTTAATCGAATTTGAACTGAGAAAATAATAAAAAAACACTAATTACTTTTCCCTTCCAGTTATCCGGCTCTACTTTAACAATTAGGTAGCATATGGTTATTTTTTAAAGTAATTTAAATTACTCTTCATTACTACTTTCTTTTCAAACATATCATCCGTTAAATTTTGAGATGTAGATAAATTAATCACCGTAGCGAAAGAAAACATCCTTTCTACAGCTCCAGATGATGGCATTGCTGTATTATATTTCACAAATACTCTCCTTATGAACTGATAATGTTCTAGCAGGTTTACTTCTTGTCACTGTTCCGAAAAAAACCCCGATATAAGGAGTTCGACTTTCTTTCGAGTCATACCGAGCCCGACCAGAAAGAGTCAAAGTCTACTCAAAAAGAAACCAAATCCAAAATATTTAAAGCGAACCCAATCCAAGACAAGTCTCGATGCAAGACCTTAGCAGCGATCAAGAGTGATTAAACCAGAAAAAGCTTGAAAAAAAAAAAATAAAATAAAGGCCCCAAAGCCAGAACAATACATGAAGTTTTCAATCATAAATCCTTCATTAGATTGACTAATTAGATTAAGAATTGATTTAATTGTAAAAAAGCAAGCGATTACACCCAAATAATCATTGGTCATTAGTCTATGAGTAGGATTGAATTGATTTAATCGTAATCAAAGCATTGATTACATTAAAATAATCACTGATTGTTAGTCTATGAGTTGGATTGAAACTAAGCTTAATCGGTCAATCTTTAGTCAGGATTAAAAAAATAATTGTTAACTTTCAATCATTAATCTAATTAAAATTTTGCACAACCCTGATATCAGGGACTAACTGAATCTAAAGTTTGATGAAAATTCATGCATTAGATCTTGAGATACAGCTATTGCAGAAATTGGGAAAATTGCAGCATAGTAGCGCCACCTGCTGGGTGATTTATACCAAAAAGTAATGAGCACCAATCTATATCAGGGACTAACTGAATCTAAAGTTTTATTAAATTCCGTTCAATAGTTCTTAAGATAGAGAGCCCACAAAATTTGTGTTAGTGATGGGCGATAACGAGATGTTTTTCTCGATTTTCTCGATTGTATGGACATCTCGATATTTTTCGATTGTGTAAATTTTTTCTCGATGATTCCAGTTTGCCAATTGCTTTTATACATCATATATTATATATTATATACGTCATACATTTATCAAGAATCATCTGCAGGTGAACTGGAATGAATCTGCGTTAATAAAGACTAGGTGACTTCGCCCGCTAGTGGGCCCCTCCTTTAATCGGGGACCCTAAGTTATACGTAATCTTGTAATATGAAATCACGAACAGGTTACCCGCTATATACAACACCGTATAGCAGGCGTGGTGTGCACACACTACAAAATCTTGTAAAAAAATATAATCTCGAAACGAACGAACCTCGGACCAGATCTCTTGGGGGAGGGGTCAAAGTGAGCGGAGGGGCACAGTAGCTGCATAATATGAATAAGTCGTCACAGGTCTTTAGGCCTTTCGAACCATATGTCACATGAGTGGTCTGGATCTGAATTTATAAAAATGCCCTTCCCGTGGGGGCAAAGAGGGGGGAGGGGTGTGGGAGGTGGATAACATGAGTAAGTGGTCATAGGCCTTTCCAACAATGTCACATGAGGGGTCTCGGCTAAATTTAGAAAAGTGTCTCCCGTGGGGGAAAAGTGGGGGGGTGGTCACCGGAAGTGCAGAACATCAATAAGTAGTCACAGACCTTTCCAACAATATCTCACATGTGGGGTCTTGGCTAAATTTGTAAAAGTGTCTCCCAGGAGGGCAAAGTGGGCGGACGGACACCAGAGGAGCATAACATCAATAAGTAGTCACAGACCTTTACAACGATATCTCACTTGTGGGGTCTTGGCCATAATTTTGGAAAAGTGTCTCCCGGGGGGGAAAAGTAGGGGGACTGACACCATAGGTGCATAACATCAATGGGTAGTCACAGACCTTTCCAACGATATCTCACATGAGGGGGTCTTGGCTAAATTTGAAAAAGTGTCCCTGGGGGGGGGGGCAAAGTGGGGGGGACTGTCACCGGAGGAGCATAACATCAATATGTAGTCACAGACCTTTCCAACAATATCTCACATGAGAAGTTGTGGCTAAATTTTGAAAGTGCCCCCCTGGGGGGGGGGGGGGGGCGAACACCGTAGGTGCAAAACATCAATAAGTAATTACAGACCTTTCCAACGATATCTCACATGAGGGGTCTTGGCTAAATTTTAAAAAGTGTCCTTCGGGGGGGCAAAGTGGGGGCTGTCACCGGAGGTGCATAACATCAATAAGTAGTCACAAACCTTTCCAATGATATCTTACATGAAGGGTCTTTGCTAAATTTGGAAAAATGTCGCCCCGGGGGGCAAAGTGGGGGAGACTGTCACCGGAGGTGCATAACATCAATAAGTAGTCACTGACCTTTCCAATGATATCTCACATGAGGGGTCTTGGCTATATTTGGAAAAGTGTAACCCGGGGGGCAAAGTGGGGGGACGGCCACCAGAAGTGCATAACATCAATAAGTACTCACAAACCTTTCCAACGATATGTCACATGTGGGGTCTTGGCTAAATTTAGAAAAGTGTCCTGAAATTTCATATATTATAAATAATATTTATCGGAGGGCTCCATAAAAAAATCCAATCTAAAATGATAAAAACAGAAAAAACTACCCCCCGCAGTGGGGGCCAAATTGGGGAGGGGAGTAAGAAAGTCTCATAATATGAAAGAGTCATTCGAGAGCTTTCTGATAACATATCACATGACGGGTCCAAAAAAAGTTTGAAAATTGCTCCCCCTCCCCCCCCTTGGGCCCACTGTTTCGCCCCGGAATTTACGCAGCCCCCACTTTAAAATTTTTATGTTCAATAAATAATATTTACCGGAAGACTGCACAAAAAACCCACATCTAAAATGATATTTAAATTTATTATAGAAATCGGCTACGGTTTTAAAAATTTGTTCGCCCCCTCCCCACCCCTCCGAATTTCACCTTCGGGTGAAGAAAGGTTCATAATATGAAAGAGTTGTCAAAGGGCCTTTCGATGATATGTCACAGGAAGAGTTCGGTAAATTTTTTTTAATTGCGCCCCGCCCACTCTCACGTCTTCGGAATTCACCCGACCCACCTTCCTCTTTGAAATTTTTATATTTAATAAATAATATTTATCAGAGGGCTTCGGGTATGTGACAGCTTGGTAGAGCTAAAATAAGAAAAACATTGAAAATTAAAGCTTCATTTCACAGCTCATTGTCATGCCTATTTCTCTGTCCAGCTCGCCCCTCGATATCTCATCTCTGCCCTTCTTGGCCAAGCGTGAAATGACAATCATCGAGAGTAACATTTCGAGGAAGGACGAAAACTGATTTCTCATTCTCGACAATGTCATATGAAATGTTGAACAGAGACCGAGAGCGATAAACGAGAATGGCAATGGGAAGCGAGGAGTTACAATCGATGAGATATCTCGAATTAAGCGAGAGGTTTGCCATCGAACAGAATGTCTCCTCGAGGTAAACGAGCAGTTTGCAACAGCAGAAAATATATCGCAAAGTGCGAGAGAGAGGGCAAGAGAAAGGAAGCTTTCAGAAGAGTCAAACTTAGCGCGCTTCTGGTGTAAGTCATGATTTAACAAAGGAGTACATGCTCTTTTCCATTCGCTTTTGTTATTAACCAATATGGGTTAGGAGGCATAGTGGTTTAAGTTATCAGTTCGGGTTTCAGTTGTTGATATAGAAGTTTTCTAGTGAATTTGGCGGCACCAGTTTGTCTTTGATTTTCAATGTTTCTCTTATTTTAGCTCTCCTAAGCTGTCCCATATATCTTAATTATTAGAATGCTATTGTTAAAACAAAACTGCACTGCAAATTATGTGTTTTCAAGATTTTAAGTGAGGAAAGAGGATTTTTCAAAATTATTTTACTCCACTCATGTAATATATTAAAATAAGGGTAATCTCATAACCTTTCTAAATCTACCTTTCTTTTGTCAATCCACCGTTAATTTTAGACCCCTGGGCTTAAAATGCTCTAAAGGAATATACTTAGCGGCGGTTTTTTTCGTACTCTGGTACGGTATCTTGCACTCACAGGAAAATTATAAGACTAACATCAAATTGTGTCTAAAATCGAATAAAAAATATGGACATATGTTTCTTAATTTTAACTCCCTTCTTCGCCTCAAGAGGGCGCTTTAAAATTTTGTTTCTTCAAACCTTTAGTATACTGTTTGTCCAAAAATTATAAAATTCACAAAATAAAGTATTTTCACTCTCCCCTATCTTCTCGTATCAATTTTATTTTTACTACCACAAGAGGACGCCACCCAGTAAAACATTTTACTTTTAGCCTCAGGCTATTGGTATTTTTCATCTGTTTTTCATAATGTTTTGTCTCATTGTTTTTCTTCATTGTAGATACTTGGGCACTCATTCTGGACCAGCTGTGGCCCATCGGCCCCCTCTTCATTTGTCTGGCTCTAATCACACGTTTCACTTGTTCTTTTACCATTTTTCTTTTTCTTCAATTTTTTTCTTATTCAATGGTTTAGTTTTTTTATCATTCTCAACTTCCCCTAGTCCTCTCTTACATGAAGTTAACTTTCATCCTTGGTCTGCCCTACTGTCAATTTGGGGCCTAATGCCCCCTTTTTTAGGGGGGGGGGGGCGTTTATTCTACCTTTTCCAGACCCATCATCTAATACCACGTTGGTAAGGATTGGAAAATTAAAATTATCCAAAATACCAAAAATGAAGTCCATTGAAGTTTTATTTTAGTTATAGAATTCCCTATTAGCAGATATATTTGTCTGTTTACTTTTCTATTTTTCGATAACACTCCTTTGTTTTCGATAAACGGAGAAATTCAACAGCATTAGACACACTTTAGACATTTAGGGAACTTTCACTTGTATCAAACCTTCTGCCTTTATTGAAAAGAAGAAAATGCTAATCGATTCTAGCTAATGTGCCTAAAATAAAAAATGAGCTAGTAAATGTGTCAGAAACTAGCTACTTTAGATTTCGATACAGACTTGAAGAATCATGTTGGAATCGCTAGGCACTGGAAAACAATTTCCGTGTTAGGCAGGTTCCCTCTCAGTAGTTATATATGTCTGGTTATCCTTACGTTTTTCGATAAAGCTGTCTTGTTTTCGATAAACAGAGAAATTCAACAGCATTTGATACACTTTAGACATTTAGGGAACTTTAATTTGTATCAAACCCTTTTCCTTTATCGAAAAGAGGGAAATGCTAATCGTTTCTAGCTAATGCATCTGAAATAAAAAATGAGTTTTTAAATGTGTCATAAAGTAGCTACTTTGGATTTCGATGCAGACTTAAAGAGTCGTGTTGGAATCGCTAGGTACTGGAAAACAGTTTCCATGTTAGGCAGGTTCCCTCTTGGCAGGTATCTTTATCTTAATATCCTTACATTTTTCGAAAGAAACTTTTGTTTTTGATCAATGGAGAAATTCCACAGTATTTGACATTTAGGGGAACTTTAAACTGTATCAAATTTTTTGGAGTTATCTAAAAAGTAGAAAGGTTATTTGATTCATCAAATGCACCATAGTTACGCGATTTGGACATTGCAGTTTCATAAAGAAGAAAGGAGAATTTATTCCAATGCAAAGAAAATCATTTTAAAATACTGAAATTCAAATGAGATATCTTTATAAATTTCTTCCATAAGATTAGCATTAGCGAGCAGGTCTTTTCAATTGACTGAAGTAACCCCTTAAACCTAAATCAGGAGAAAATAATTGCGATAGCAGATTTATCGAGCAAACCCTATCACAACTATGAAATTTTCGGCCAGAATAATAGCTAAGTTTTGCAACAATTGTTTTTAGCTTCTCTCATTATAATTGATTGTAAAACATCTTGATTGTAGATTCTAGGAATTAATCGATGGCTGTATCGATTGTGATTTTTTACGATGACGATTTTTCTCGATTGTGGAATTTTCGAGAATCGCCCATCACTAATTTTTGTCACACATGGACAGACAGACTCACAGACAAACATTTTGTAAAAACATGCTTTTCATTACTTCTGTACCCTAAAACGTATAAATCCATCGAAAACCGAAATTTGAAAATTTTTACGAATCTGATACTTTCTTCTTGTTAAGTTAGAAGAAAGTAAAAATGAGTTATACAGAATGGCTGTATTTGATATTTTTTAGGTTCCATATCTCTTTGAACTTTCTTGGTAAATCCATTTACATTTTTCTAGTATATACTGTTATACCCAACCCCACTTTTCATAGTTTTTTACAAAGTGTTAGTATTCTTTTAGCAACGTTTTTTTTTAATAATACAATTACTAATTCATATATTTATTGTACGGAACCCTCTGTGCACGAGTAATACTCGCACTTGACCGTTTATTTAACATATATTAAAATTGAATTAAGATTTTATTTGACATCTTTACTAGACTGTTATATGAAGTTTTAGATATGCTAATCAATCTTTTTTGTTTTTAAGACCCTTTTTCATGTCATTCATTTGCAATAAGGTTTATATTCATCTTCTATATTACTGAGTTCAGAAACTTGTTTTGTCACCTATGTTACCATGAAAAAACTAAATTATTAATAATTATTTTAAAATTTTGCATTGATAAAGCATAAATTAATGGTCTATTTTTTTAAAAATAAAAACTAATATATATTTATTAAAATTTTTGAAGAGGGACAGGAATAGGTGCAAAGATTAGTTGATTGACACTTACAAGGCATATCAAAGTGTTAATTGATAGCCAAACAACAATATGCTGCTTTCATTTTTTTAATTAATAATTTTTGGTAAAATATTACTCAACAAGAAGCAAATAAATGAACATTATCTCATACTTTGATATACAATGGAGTACAGAGCTTTGGCAACAGTAAGGCAACAAATACTGAAATATCATTAAACTGATGTATAAATCTCAGCTTTCTAAACTGAAATGATTAACTAGAAAATTGTATGTGCTTAACCCTTAAATGCCTGGTGTTGCTTTATGGCAACATACCCAATTTAGGCTCTAAAATACTATTAGAATAATATTGAAGCTATAATGCCTAATGTTGCCAATAAAATACATTCTGAAAATATTATTAAATCGATTTTCAACATGTAGATGGCAACACTTGTGCCATTTAAGAATAAAGATAGATTTATTTTTTTAATTGTTGCTACTTGTTCTTTTTGTTTTGTTTGGAAGCTTGCGAAATACCCTATTTTGACCTGCAGTGAGCAAGTAAAATTAATTTCTTATTATAGTTCCTAAAATTCTTGTGTGTTTAATATTATAGAATTTTATCAAGGGAAATTATTTTTTCCATTAAACACCAGTATTGTCGATTAGTAACAAACTGTTTTTTGGCCGTAAACTATACTTAAAACAAAATATGATTTTTTAAAGTATTTTTCCCATGATTTATTTAATAAATGAAAGCCAAAAAACATTATTACAATGATTTTTGAAAAATCAGGCATTTAAGAGTTAAGATAAATGAAATAAAATAAATAACTTCCATGTAATATAAATAAAACTTACCTTAAGTTAACCTTTCACTAATGTCCCAGAAAATGTTGCACTGTTACTGTGAGCAGTTTCTGAGACTGTTTGATCAAAAGATAAATAAAAGGTTAAATTAACTAATTAAATAATGTTTTTGTACCAAAATTCATGTACAGGATTATTATAATTAAAATTCTTCCATTCAGAAATCTCTACAATAGTACTAGGAATCCAAATAAAAAAAAAATTTCTCTAGTATACCTACTTAAACTGACTGTCTCTCTGAAAATTGAAAAAAAAAAAAAAAAAATGCAGTGGTTTTTGAGACCACTAACAGTGGTTAAAGTTTAAATGACTGTAAATACAGTAGAAGATCTTTATAACACAAACCTAAAAACGCAAGGTTGTGCGTTATATAGAATTTTGCATTATATGGATCACATCATTAAATTCACCTTGTAAACATGACCAAATATGTCTGAAACACATCAAAATACATTAGAATATCTTTATATTGCATTCCTTGTTACCAAGAGTTATCCAAATTATAAATTTTTGCATAATATAGGTCAGACCTTATTAAATTTACTTTATAAGCATGATCCAAATATAACTGACACAACCATCCCTTATATTAGACATTTTCAAAAATGTTTATTGTAATAATAGCATTTTTTCACTAAAAAGGTCTTAAATTAGAAGATAAAGTTGAACTAATGTATCAAATTTAATCCTCTAGAGAGTAGCAATATTTTACAATGTGAAAGTGCAGGTACTTTTTAACTGCAAAAATCATTGTTTACATCTAAGAAGTTGTGTGTTATATGGAGAATTGCATTATATAGAATTGCGTTATAAATATCTTCTACCATATAAGTTTCAGAATAATATTTCAATTCTTCTAAAATGAATCTGCTTTGTCAACTGACATCTGTATTGGCTCCAAATTTGATCGTCGTTATGTTAATTATAGCAAGCAAGCAGGCCTATATAAGCAACCATCCACAGGTTTATCTTTGCCAAAATTCTAAATTTATTTTCTATTTTCTGCTTGTTGAAGAGTAAAAGGGTAGTTAAAAGCTTTTTTTATCCAATAACTCAAAAATTTCAACATCAGAAAGATTGCTAAACCTAGAGGGTGAATCCAAAAAAGTGCTAGTAAGAATTTAAATAATCCATAGAATAACAACACAAGTGAAAGAAATTTTTGGTTGGTTGATTTTTTGACGGCCGATTATCTACTCTAGGGATATAGGCCCGAGGGGGGAGAGTGCCCTTCGTGGGTGTATTTCTAAGGGAACCTAACCCGTATTTACGCATGGAAATCCATGGCTCGAAGAAAACCATGAAAACTCCAAATGATTAAGCCAATGGGTGCAATTGGGTTCGAACCCAGCACCCCCGTCTACCAGCTTTGAGAGCAGAACCTCTCGGCCACTGGTGGGGCGAAAGAGATTTTTGAAACCACCGAGTGCAACATTGGAGTCTGTTATGTTAATGGCTAAAGTGGCTTAGTTATCAGAGTGTAGAATAATGTTGAGAAATATGCACACATGTAGAATGTCAACATGGTGTTTTCTCAGAAGCAGACTAATAAATTAACACTTTTAAGAAAGAAGCCATTATACTTTCCAAAATGTTCACAAGTCTTTATGATTTCAGATTTCTGTCTTTTTTCTGATGTTTGTTCACCATCTAACTTCTGTAAGTTTTCCTGAATTGTGACATAATTGATGTATGTTTTTGAGGTTTATTGTAATAGTAGTACTATTGAAAATGATATACATAACATCAGTATTTCATTTATAGGTAGACAAAAAACAGTTATTTCATACAGTAGAAATTCTTTATAATGCAAACCTAAAAATGCAAGGTTTTGTATTATATAAATAATTTCGTACATCATTAAAACTTACCTTGGAAACATGGCCAAATTGGTCTAGAACATATCAATATACAGTAGATCTTTATATTGCATTCCTCTGGACCAAAAGTTATGCAGATTATAAATATGATCAAAATACACCTGGACAAAATCATCATATTACTTATTTCTAAATCAAAATTATGGAGAAAAAGATGAAATAATGTTTGAAATTTAGTCCTCTAGAGGGTAGCAATATTTCTATAATATGGATAAGTCAAGGGAAAAAACAGCTAATGTTAATCCAATGGGGGAATTTTTTAAAGATATCTTCGTTGCATTTTAATATTTTTAAATATTTTTTTTTCATTACAATATTTTTGAATATTTTTTTTTCATTAGATAGCTGAGGTAGATCTGTATAAAAGCCTTTTTTCTTTTTTAATTTTTTTTGCAGGTTTTTTTTTTTTTTTTTTTTTTTTTTTTTTTTTGTGAGGATGCCTTCACATTCAAAACCAATTCCGAAAGTGAAAGTATCCTAATTAAAAATACCTGTAAACAAAATCAAAAAAGTGCAAATGGCTTTTGTACAGATCTACCTCAGCTATCAAATGCAAAAAAAAAAAAAAAAAAAAAAAAAAAAAAATTAAAAATAATTGAAATGCCAACGAGATATCTTAATATTTTTCTGCCATCGGATTCACAATAGCGAATGGGTATTTCCGCCTGACTGAAGTAGTCTCTTAAGTGTAAAATTCATTGTTTACATTTCAGAAGCTGTGTGTTATATAGAGAATTGCATTATAAAGATCTACTGTATTATGGCTTGTAGTAAGAAATTCTTTGAAACACTGTTTAAAGAAGTTTTAACATTTTAAAAATACTGAAAATGACGTATGGCATTGAAAATCATTATATTCCCTCAAGGATGGTACTAGTGGGAGATCTGGATGAAGAAATAATGCCCACACTCCTATCTGGGTTAAAATTTAACAGTCACTGGGAAAATATTTTTACTTGGGAGTAGAGTCCTGCATTAGGTCAGATAACCCAATTTTACCCACACCCGATCCAACCTACAGGATGGGTCAACTCAGGTGCAGGATAATTTATAAAAAATTAGTACCAATCTAACCTGATCTGCAGATTGTGTTGGGTTGGTAATATTTTTTTTTTTTTTTTGCAAGTCTACTTGGCTAACCTGATTTTTTCATGCTCAGATCAGTTTTGGGTTGAATTTTGATTTTTGTGGGTTGGGTTTGTGTTAACCTGATTTTTTATGAAAAAAAAGCCCAAAACATTGTTTCATATATAAAACTATATCTTTGGATATGAATGGCTCCTTACATGCTTATTTTTCACGATATAACATAAAATTGATATTAGGGATATGATTATAGACTATTTTTCCATATTTACATGAAATAGCAGACCGATTTTCTCTAATTGTGCATTTCATGTTGAGCTGGGTTGGGCTCAAGTAGTTTGGGTTTTGGTTGAAGTATTTTATATTGCAAGTAGAATTCTGTATTGGGTTAAGTAACCTGAACCTGACCCAACCTGTAGTTCAAGTTGGTGCTTTTTTTTCTGGAAGTAACTTGCGAAAAATATTTTCACCATATTTTTTCAGATGAAAAATTATATATTTGAATGTTGATGAGGATTTATATCTATATTGATTTTTCAATTTAAAAGATAAAATTAATACAAGAAATATAATTGTAGATTACTTCTCCAAAAATATGGATTAGTTTTTTTCATTTTGGGTTCAGGTTGAAGTGTAACGTTTATGGGATGGAGATAGATGCATTTGGGTTGGAGTGTAGGTAAGAAAAATATTTTGTCAGGTTCAGGTCATATTGCAGGTCAACTATTTTTTTTTTTTTTTTTTTTTTTTTTTTTTTGATTCAGATTGACTTGATAAAAGATTTTTAGGTTGAGTCGGGTATAGCTTGATTTGTACCAGATTCCAGCTGCAAGTTGGCTTTAGAAAAACTTACAGATTTGTTGCAGACTTTGCATATTCTGATTAGTAACATTTAACTTTTAAGTTTCATGACGACACTTCTTCTAACAAATATTAAAATTTTACAAAGTAAAGTAAAAAAAAGCTCATAAAATAAAGTTTTTCTAAAAACTGATCTAATGTCATCATCCTTCTTTGTATAAAAGACATTACCGTAATTTTCGGAAGAAACACCGCGGCGTTTACGTGCTTTAAATTAAAATTTCAAGTGATGCAGCATTTCTACCGATGTGGCGTTTACGCACATTTTTTTTTTTTCACTCCCAAAGATGAGAAATCTCATATGAATGAAATTTTAAAATAATGTGGACGAACCAAAATTTTCAGACCCAAGTGAACGAAATATATTGGCCCTGCCTGAGCATTTTTCTCAATGCTTTTTCACTGAACATGTCTGTTATTTTGCACTGCTTCATCAATTAAGATTTTTCGACAATAACCTTCTCCTGTATTCCATAAACGGACACCAGTTCCTCTCCTGTAACGACGTTCCGCTGCTCCAATCCTTTGCTAACATCATCTAATAAACTGAGCACTTTTTCTCTCCAATTTCCCCCTTTTCTTTTTCTCCCCCCTCTCTAATTTTCAACAAATTTCATTTTTCGAGAAAGTTTCGTTAGTGATTTTCTAAGCTTTGTAAATTAAAATATAAACGTCTTATTTTGGATGGTATGCTTTTGTATTTTGTATTTATTTTAAATCTTTAGTTAAAAAGGGAAAAAATCTATTCACAGTTTCTTTCTGCATAGCAAAACATAATCCACCCAACGTTGATGATCCGATTGTGTAAACATTGATTCTGATTTCATGGAGCGAAGTGAATAAATGAAAACAAACCGCAGATGTTACTTTTTCTGCGCAGTTTTTATAAAGTGGGCAGCCATTCTAACTTTCTAATAACTGATTATATTTTAATAAAAATTTGTTACACAGTCTAATTTAGTATTATTTCAACTTGCTGAAAATTTGAAAGAAATTGGTCAATTTACATAGGAGATAAGGATTATTATTTTTTTTCCTAACAGTAAGGATTATAAGAGTTTCGGTTTTCATTCTTTTTCTTTTTTATTTGCTTGCATCTCAATATTTTTTTTCTGTACTTAAGCAACGCAAACTTGTTGACACATTCAAGAAGTCCTTTTTATATTTAAAAGAATAGAATTTGAATAGTTTTTTCTGGCGCAAAAAATGAGAAAAAAGCCATCTGGAAAAGCATTATGGAAAAACAGATCGTAAGATCATTTTGCCGAAACTAGTGGAATGAAAAGAGTATGAATATCTTTGTTCTTTAAAAAATGTCAGAAGAGTGGAGAGATTTTCAGTCCAGTTTTAAGAATTCCAAATTTATAATACTTTTATTTTTATAAAAATTAAAAAAAGAAGTTGGTTAGCAGAACATCTGGATTTTGGAGAATTTCGGATGTCCGGATTTTAGACTTTGTACTGTATCTTGTATTTAAGAAACAGCACAGTGCTGGTAAGTATATTTTTTCCCTTTTTAGTTATCATTTCATGTGTCTTTTAAAACAAAATCTTCTAATTGAAATTTATATTTATTCCTTTCGGTTTGTGACAGCTAAAATGTTCCAAACAGAATGATAGAAGAAAGTGGGGAGGGGAGAAGATAGTTTTAGGACTGCACGTGATGTCTTTTTGCTGCAGTTAGCATAATGTTTATAATCCTTATTGCTCCAAGTGCAGAGAAATAATAAAAGTAGGTCGTCATGAAATTTCTTGCAGATAGACCGATATGAATTTTAAAAAAAGTTTGTTTTTAAGAACTTTATTTTTATTATAAAACATGCATATACACATAAATAACAGCTGCATTCATTATAAATCATTTTTAATTTTAGTAGCATAAAATTATTGGTGCATTTATTAATTTTTTACGAAACCGAATAGCGTTTTCCAGTTTTTGATAAGGGGAAAAAAAAAACATTTAGAAAATGATAAAAGTTGATTTTTCGAGCTGAATTTCCAGATGAGACAGCTCGGGGAAGGTCATCATCAAATAGCAATAGCTTATAACTTAAGCTACAGTACATTTATTGAAAACGGAAAAACGTATTCGATTTCAAATCACTTTGATAAATATGCCAGCAGATTCCATGCTTTTCAGTTTTAAATTACCGGACCTCGATGAATTATTTATTGAGTAAGTTTGCTTTTTAATTCCCTTTATTTATTTATTTATTTATTTTTTTTTTTTTTTTGAAAAAACGAAAAAAACCCCGCCTCCATTCCTGTTCTACAGATTCTTTTAGAAATGATTAAAAATATAAATTTTATATCTTATTCAATAGAGGTGATATGGTGTGTGATAACATTATTTTATTTGTACATAGTGGTAAATATTAAAATTAATACGTTTATTATCTATTTGTAAATAATTTTAATATATGGCACGTGAAAATAAATGTCATTTTATTACGTTCAAACACGCTTTTTAAGATACTTGAGTTAAAGTTGAGTCTGCTAAAACCCAATCTTAAGATTTTTGACTTAGGAATGTTCTCGTTCATATAACGCTTTTCAATGTATAGAAAAGTTCCAAGACAAATTCCGGTTCGTCCCATTCAATGGCTTTTAGGAAATTTATTTGGCAACACTAGTGAATAATTTCGGAGAGTGAACTGCCGTATTTTCTTATTCTTACTTTGTGCATTTGGGAGATTTTGTTACGGAGAGATGTTTTCGGGAGAGATGTTTGATCAAGTTTTAAACTTAATGTTGTTTCTCATGCTGAAGAAATAGGCAACAAAGCTGCAGGACGTGAATATGAAATAGATGAACGATGCGTTCACCGTTAGAGAGCGGAGAAAAAGGAATTAGAAAAAATGCCGCAGCAGAAACGTGCTAGAAGAAGTGGGACTGTAAGATGGCCAGTTTTGGAAAAAGATCTTTTGGAATGGATGAAAGAGCAAAGAAAAAAGGGACTCTCTGTTTCGACAATAAAGATTTGACTTCAGGTGAAATTAATGGCCCGTGAAATGAACATTGAGGATTTTAAAGGAGGGCCTTGCTGGTGCTATAGATTTATGAAACGTAGCAAAATATCTGTAAGAACAAAAACAACCATTGGACAAGAGCTACCATTAGATTGGCAAAAGAAAAAAGAAGGTTTCTTAAAATATATAAGAGACATTATTGGTCAAAAGAAATTTCTTTTATCACAAATAATTAATATGGATGAGACTCCATTAACTTTTGACTGTCCTCCAAACAGAACAGTTGATCAAGTCGGTGCAAGAACTGTTTCTGTGCTAACGACAGGACATGAAAAAATGTCCTTTACATGTGTTCTGGCTTGTGCAGCAAATGGAGATAAATTAAAACCTATGCTGATTTTCAAAAGAAAAACGGTCCCAAAAGGAAAATTTCCCTCCGATATCATTGTTTGCGCTAATGAAAACGGATGGATGTGCGAAAATATGATGTTCCAATTGATAGAAAAAGTGTGGCAACAACATAAAGGATCTTTTTTTTGATAGAAAAGGGCTTTTGATTTTGGATTCATTGAGTTCCCATTTATTTGAATTCGGTTAAAAATCATTTTAAAAAATTATCCACCGATTTAGCAGTGATTCCGGGAGGTTTAACAAGATTATTGCAGCCGTTAGATCTCTTGGTAAACAAGTGTTTTAAAGCAGAAATTCATAAGCAGTGGGAACTCTGGATGAGTGAAGGACTGCACTTGTACACGAAAAGTGGGAAAATGCGTAAAGCGTCGTATGAAGACATTGCTAAGTGGGTTGATGCTGCATGGAAGTCTGTAAAAAAAGCTACAATAATAGCAAGATTTAAAGAAGTGGAAACATTAACACTGGAAAATGAACTTTCCGCTGCGGTAGAGAACAATTATGATGATGATGAGAAGGAGGAGGATGATGACATAGATTTAGACAGCAGTGTAAATGAGGACATTCTAAACCTTTTTAATTCCGACAGTGATGAATCAGATTTTGATGGTTTTAATTAATTAAATTCGTAATGTAAAAATAAAATCTGTGTTTCACTATTTTAATATCTTTTTAGTGTTTTTTTTCTGTTAAATTCTGTACTTATTATTTATAACAAATTAATAATTTCATGTTTCTATTTTTATGTTTCCTAAACTCAGTTTAATGATAGTGTTTCTGTTGGTATATTATTCGCAATTAGAGTCCATATATATCAAAATTTTGGTTATGACATTTACTCAATTTTAACGGGATTTTTTCACTTAAATATTATTAATACATAGTGAATTAATAATTTTGAATATCGTACTTAAATTATTTATATCAAATTAATAATTTCATATTTTGTGGTTTCTAAAATTCAGTTTAATTAATTTATTTCCCTTGCTATATCATTCACAATATACCAAAGTAATATTGCAATATGTCTTCCGCCCCATATGCCAGAATTTAAGCTGCAGATTTTATGCAATTTTAGTGTATTTTTTCATACTTATATTATTTAAATAATTAATAATTTCGAATTTTGTATTAAATATTATTTATTTCTAATTAATAATTTCATTTTAATGATTTCTTAATTCAACTTATTAATGTGTTTCTGTTTAGCATGTCAATCGCAATTACCACGGAAATTTCACCTGCGGCATTTACGACCATTTCTTTATTTTTTTTTGTGGGAATTTTCGCGATGCGGCGTTTCTTCCAGAAATTACAGTAGTGTGAGAGTTTGCTAAAAAGATTAAGCTGCAAGGTGTTACATTTTTTTTTTTTTTTAGCACTTCATGCATTTTTTATAGTCATTTGTCAATTGTTACTTTTTAGTTAACTAAGGAGCTCTGCCTCCTACAAGCTATGCTCACCAATCCCTGTTTAGAATTTGCAGCCTTTAAAAACATGGTAATGTACCCCATTTTAAAAATATTACCTGGTTATGGAAGATTGAATGAAATTATTGCAAGCGGCAATGATCTTCTGTAATTGGATTGTCCTGCATTTCTGTTTCAATTGGGCATATTTTGATTACCATGACCTCATTCACCACTGTCACAAAAGATGATAGCTGTTTTTATGATTGATAAAATCAATTGCACATTTTTAAATCACTTTGTATAAAATGGTTAGGTTAAAAATGTCACTGCCTCTTGGACTTTTATAATGACTCTATGGACAATATTCTTCTTTTGGATTCAAATCAAGTATAGCTGTTAGATATGACATTTGTTTAAAAATGGGTTTTATATGCATTAAATACCAAAATTTATTTTTTGTATAGACTGCTTTCCTAGAATTTATATTTCAGAAAATATTGTCTTGTATCTAAAAGGGGAAATTAAAGAAATCCTAAGTTCTTTTGAGAAAAATATTTATGATTTATAAAACTGAAAATCTTAGTACATTTAAATACATTTATTTTATACAATTTTTTAAAAACTATATTCAATTTATACAAGATAAAACTGACATAGAAAATGGATTGAAACAGTAATATATATATATATATATACATAAGTGCTACTTTTCACCTTTCATATTTTTAGACTTTAACAATTCAGGGAGGTTCACAGTCAGATCTCTATCTGCCTCAGCTAAGATAAAAGAAATAAAAACATATAAATGCTTTCTAATTAGAAAATCTATAAACTGATTTCATAAAATAACAGTTTTTGCTAAGGGTAATTTTGTTGTGTTTTTAATAAGATTAAAAAAGTAGAAACAAAAATACTAACCATCAGATTCTTCCTCTTCAACTTTTCTTTGTTTTTTGCGATGATGTTGCCCATCTGTTTTCTGTTTTCTTTTCTTTTTTTCCTCATTTTCTTTAACTTTTTGAAGAATTGGAGACAGGAAGTCACTTAAGACTGAAATTTAAAAAAAATAATAATAATCAAATATTCTATGGTTTTTATGATATACTGAATGAAAAAAAATTCTGAATATATTTTTTTAAATTAAATTACTAAATAAAAAACAAAAGCCACCTACCTTTTATGTTCTGTAAACAATACTCTTGCATATGTACCTTGCATAGTTTTACTAATTTGTGTGACCACAAATGAAGGTTTTCTTAGTTTCATTCTGACTGACACAAAAATGAAAAGAATATATGAAAGTTAAAAAGGTGAGCTTTACATACTAAATAAAAAACAAAAGCCACCTACCTTTTATGTTCTGTAAACAATACTCTTGCATATATACATTGCATAGTTTTACTAATTTGTGTGATCACAAATGAAGGTTTCCTTACTTTCATTCCGACTGACACAAAAATGAAAAGAATATATGAAAGTTAAAAAGGTGAGCTTTACAAACTGACTGATAGCATTTGTTGATACACTGCAATTAACAGGCGTGAAAACAGTTAAACTACAAAAAAGAAAATAATAATAATTTATTTCCCCCCTCTCCCATCTAGAAAGGGAGGATCTTCAGGGGGGAGGGGGGGTAAGGGAAAGGAACAGAAATTTTAGGGATTAAGGAATTTAGATGACTAACATTTATTTTTATCGCAAAGTAACATATTAATCAGATTTTTTTTTTTTTTTTTTTAATTAAAGAGTTTCAACTTTGCATGCCCTAGAGGGAGGCAAAGAGAAATTTTAGAGGAAAATAACTTATATGAGTGATTATTTACTGAACAATAAATAGGACAGGTGATTTTTTTATGTTTGGGTAAAACTAATTTTTAAAAGAGCAGGATATTTTTTTCAAATTAAAAAGCTATAGACACCTAATTCTGCTATTACACAGTAGATGCATTATTGAAAATATATGTAGATAAAAACAGGGCCTGTTTATGGAATAGGCCCGTGAAGCCTGTGCTTACCCACTGAAATACAAAAGGGCCCCCAATTTTACTTTTCAAAACTAATTTTTAGAAAAAAGAAACTCAATCACTGTAAAAAATAACATTTTTTTTCTTATGAAACTTTTTTTCTTACCTTATGGCAATTTGTAAATCACAAAATATATTTTGAAGTTCACATATTCTCAACTATAGTTCCATATTTGTCATTTACAAAATAAATTAGTTACTTACAATTAAACATATAATAAAATACTTTTATATAGGTAGTTTTAGTTTAATTAAAAATGTTATTTACTCTAAACTTTGATGGTAAAAAATTTCAAATTATTCAAGCATACGAAAATGAGATTTAGTAAATAAAAAAGCAATCTGTAGAGTAATAGGGGGCCCCATGTGTGACTTCGGGCTTCCCCTATTCCTAAGTGTTAAGCAGGCCCTGGATAAAAACAAGACTGGTTAGAAAACTCAATAAAATCATATGAAATGTTCTTGCTATAACCTTACTTATTTAGTGCTACAATTTAACTTATAAATATCACACTCTTATTTCTAAAGTGATGCAACGAAAAAAAAAAAAAACTTTTCTAGAAAATAAATAATAATAACGGATTTAGTAAAAAATCAGGCTGAAGGAGAAAAAGGTCAATATCTTTTCACACTTTAGAATGATGACAAATTTTTTAAATTCAATTTTGTTTTAACTGCTATTTACACAGCGGAAGTGTCCTGATTACTAACTGGCTAATAATATTCATAGCATTTAAATTGTTTTGAGACTAGATTTCTCTCTATTCTTATAGGGGATTTTTTTTTATGCTGTAATACTTCTACAATGAGAACAACAGAATTGTCCCAGCAATGTCACTGCAGACACTATCTAAAATTATTCTATATAGATGTGCTAACAAAAATAACTTTATCCAAATTCATTTTGTTTAAAAACTTTGACTTTTATCTGTCATTCATTATCACCAAAGTTGGTCAAAATACATAAGAAAAATCTTTTTCAATACAAAATACATTAGTTTTAGAATCTAAAATACAAAATACTTTTCAAATCAAAATTCCAAATACAAATATATGTGTTTTCAAAATACATTTAAAATTCAAAATAAAGTTCAAGTAAAGATTTGAGACCCGCCCAGGTGATGCTTGTAGTCTGGCAGGCCAGTGGGCTGGGTTTGGGCTAATTTTCATTCACAACACTCGGGTCAGTACAAGGACTTACTTTTTTCTGCAAACTCTTACCAGGACTGACTTATTTATCTCCATGCTGAACCGTGAATTTCATTCTTCCTAGATGTCTGTACTGGCCGAAATTATCAGGCCTGGTCACGACCCATCTCATATGAAAATCATTGGCCCGTCCAGTACAAAAATCAGTAAAATTTAGCCCAGTCCAACATTTTTAACAAAAAAATGTTTATATTTAAAGCTTCACTATTCTACAATTAAAATTTAAAATTTATTCTTTTTAACCCTTTGAGGGGCGCAACGTTAAAATTATTAATTATTTTTGAAAAAACATGCAGAAGGGGATACACTGGTCCTATAAACTACATAAATGTCATTAAAATTTTTTTAGCAGTCCCCGTTACAGAAATGGGGCCGTTTGCAGACTGCAAACGGTGCCCGTGTAGGTCATTTAAGTTCGAACACTCACTTACCTTGCTTTACGGGAGAAAATATTTTAAAAACTGCACTTATAGTGTTATATTGATAAATATTTTATAAAATCATTTTCAATAAACATAAATTTCGATTGTATACTAAAAATTTAAAACTTAGGAAATTTAAGATTTATGTGAAAATTTTAAAAATATAAAAATAACTGAACTCAAAGCATTAGAATAATAATTCTTTTATCAAACAATTTTTAAATGTTTTCAACAAATATTTTAATTATTATTTTCAACAAATGTTTTAATTATTTACTTTAATTTTTTAAAAAAGGGCTAACTGAAAAATATAAGAATTTTAAAAATAAAAGAAAAAAAAATTAAAAATCAGAAAACTATAAATATTTACCAGAAAAAAAAAATAACTGAACTCATATCGTTATAATAATTATTATTTTATCAATCTATTTTAATCAAACAAATGTTTAATTATATACTTAATTTTTTTTTTTTAATTTGAAAGTGAGAATATTTAGAAAATATGAGGAACTGTTAAAATATCAGGAAAATGCAAAAAAAAAAAAAAAAATAAATAAAAAAAAAATGTAAGTAATAGTTTATTAGAAAAATGTAAAATTTAAGAAAGAACTAAGAAAAGTATAAAATGAATGAAAAAATATGTCAATAATACAATTAACACGAGCTATTTTCAGAACACATTCGCTGAAGCCAGGAAAAAAAAAAGAAAAAATAATGTCCCCCTATTTTAAAAAACACCCTCAACTTCAATTGGTCATCAAATTTTTATTCCCTTTTACCCCAAAATATCAAAACATATAGGGTAGAAAACATAAATACTGTGTAATATAAGAAATAGTGATGTTTTTCATTTGTCCCGTGAAGTCTGCATTTTAAAGTCGTACAGGGGTGCCGTTTGCAGTCTGCAAATGCTATATATAAACGTAAAAATAGAAAACAATAAAACCTTTTTTTAAAGAATAAAGGACGTATCAATAGTCATTGGGGTCTATTTATAAAATTTAATGTAAAAAATTGGAAAATTTTAAGTTTTTAATCCTTGAATTAATTAAAAATAGAACCACGTGTAGAACAGCCTGGAATTGCTTTAATTTCTTTCAATGTAAATGATCACATAAACTATAGTGCTGTCATCTTTTATCAAATCAAAGAAGTAATAAAAAAGAAAAGTGCCCAGCTAAACTGATGGCATTGAGCTCACAGACTATTCACACTAATTGTATATTATACTCTTATTTTAAAGAATAATGCCACTCAAAAAAATAAGTGAAGGGGAATTAGGCCCCGTTTCCCCCTTTATACTTAACCAGTGAACCTCCAAATCTAATCAGGAAAGCTCCTTATCATAATAAACCGGTATACCAAATTTGGAGCAAATCGAATAATCTTGCAAAAAAAAAAAAAAAAAAAAAAAAAAAAAAAAAAAAACATTTATCTAAATTAAGGTGGTGGACTAACCCTTTATCCTTAACCAATGAATCGCCAAAACGAATCAGGGAAGCTCCTTAACATAATAAACCGGTATACCAACTTCGGAGCAAATTGAATGATTCTGCATGAAAAACCCATTTCTCTGAATTAAGGGGGGTGGACTAACCCCGTTTTTCCCCCTTTACCCTTAACCAATGAACCCCCAAAACTAATCAGGGAAGTTCCTTAACATAATAAACCGGTATACCAAATTCGGAGCAAATCGAATCATTCTGCATGAAAAACACATTTATCTGAATTAAGGCGGGTGGACTAACCCTGTTTTTCCGCCCTTTATACTTAACCAATGAACCCCCAAAACTAATCAGGGAAGTTCCTTAACATAATAAACCGGTATACCAAATTCGGAGCAAGTCGAATCATTCTGCATGAAAAACACATTTATCTGAATTAAGGGGGGTGGATTAACCCAGTTTTTTCCCCTTTATCCTTAACCAATGAACTCCCAAAACTAATCAGGGAAGTTCCTTAACATAATAAACCGGTATACCAAATTCGGAGCAAATTGAATGATTCTGCATGAAAAACCCATTTATCTGAATTAAGGGGGGTGGACTAACCCCGTTTTTCCCCCTTTACCCTTAACCAATGAACCCCCAAAACTAATCAGGGAAGTTCCTTAACATAATAAACCGCTATACCAAATTCGGAGCAAATCGAATCATTCTGCATGAAAAACACATTTATCTGAATTAAGGGGGGTGGACTAACCCCGTTTTTCCCTCTTTATCCTTAACCAATGAACTCCCAAAACTAATCAGGGAAGTTCCTTAACATAATAAACCGGTATACAAAATTCGGAGCAAATCGAATCATTCTGCATGAAAAACACATTTATCGGAATTAAGGGGGGTGGACTAACCCCGTTTTTCCCTCTTTATCCTTAACCAATGAACTCCCAAAACTAATCAGGGAAGTTCCTTAACATAATAAACCGGTATACCAAATTCGGAGCAAATCGAATCATTCTGCATGAAAAACCCATTTAACTGAATTAAGGGGGTAGTGTGTGGACTAACCCCGTTTTCCCCCCTTTATCCTTAACCAATGAACTCCCAAAACTAATCAGGGAAGCGCCTTATCACAGTGAACCTAGGAAAAATTTTTGAAGCAAATCGGATGTTTCTATCAAGAGTTATCACGTTACGTACATACGTACGTACGTACATACATACATACATACATACAGAACGGGCGGGCACATTAGCTCTCAGGCTTTGATAGCCTGTGAGCTAAAAAGTATTTTCCCACCGTAAGCAGCCCAAAATTCCAAGATTTTCTTAGTTAAAAAAAATTCCTGAAAATTGCGTTTGCAGTCTGCAAACGACACCCCTGAAAGGGTTAAAGAAATGTACATTTATTTCTATGTAACAAATTTTAAGCCCAGATCTATGAAAAGAAAACCTGCCTATGACAGTATCCTGTCTTAAATAGAAAAATGGATTGATCTATGCAAAATGAATATAATATGTGCAACATGAATATACTACATTTTCAATCTGCTAAGAAGAGAACCTGTCTAAAATGGATTTTTCTTCTCTCCTGTGCAATTTAAACTTAGATTTTACTGTAGGGAATTTTTCAGATTTTTAAGTCTCCCAGCCGAGCAATATGAATTAACAATATTAATGATAACTAAGACATTTACATGCAAGTAGAGATTCATTAAAAAAATAAATATTGCAATCCAGGTTGCTTTTTTTAAAATGAAGACTATAAACATGAAAAAAAAAAAAAGGCTTTAGTATTTTTGTCAAAATTACTCATACGAAACAAATTTTGGCCACATCAGCATAAAAATCTATGTCTCCAGTCAGGCCGGGATAATTAACTTTTGTACAGGCTGAGGTAATAAATTTTTTGTATAGGTTGGGCCAAACCTTATCTTGTATAGTGGATCAAGCCAATAAATTTTTTATACAGGATAGGCTGGGCTAAAAAGATTTTTCTGCCAGTCATGCCAGGCCAGGTAATTCTCAGCCTAAGTGGGACTGCTCAGACTGGGAGACAAAGTTAGTACAGCATAGATGACTCTCCCAGTACCTTTTATTAACATTTTTAAAAAGTTCAATTTTCAGCTGGAAATGTGACTTTTCTTACAATTACAGCACTGCACCAAACACATCCTGCAAGGTTCAAAATCCACCTGGAGCTGACCTGAACCTGAAATAGGGTCAGGCCAATTCAAACCCAGCCTGCAATGAGAAATTAGCTTCAACTCGACCCAACAGACACAGTAGGTTGATTTGTGTATGGATAAAATCTGGTACTTACCTAATACAGAATGGTAATTCACATTCATTTTAATTCCCTTAAATAATATATATCACTTATTTTTTCATGCAGTACACATTGATAGATAATTTTGTGATGATTGCTTAATTTTTATGAAAGTTAATGATTATAAAAGGAAAAAAAGTCTATATTTTTGTCCTACTGAAATCAAAACATGGTCATCCAGAAACTGAAACTTTTCTAATAAAAAGAAAAAAAAGAGGGAGAGAGAGATTGAAAATTGGAGCATCAGTTCAAGAGTTACATTTGGCCTGACTATACATTATATATGCAAATGAAGTGTATAACCTACTTTGATGGAGGTTGTTAAAAAAATAGATATAATTTGTTAATGTCTTGATCACTAGAATGTAAATATGAATATTTCCCTGAATAAAAAATATGAAACAATTTAAAGAGAAATGTAAAATAAACAACATGCTAAATGTTTTTGTTTAAATCCTAGGAATATCATAATGTGCAGCAATACAAAGTTTGGGGTATCATGACATATATTTTTTTTTTCATGTAGTATTCCTTGTGTCTTTAATAAAATAAAAGTGTCTCCCATCAATGCATCATAACACCAAATAATATTTTTAAATATATTTTCTTTTCATGTAGTAATGCATGTGTGTTTAATAAACTAAAAGTGTCTCCCATCAATGCATCGCTCTTCACTATGGTCTGTTTTAAAGATCCTTCAATATTGAACAAGTCATTGCATCAAAATTACTTAAATATTCATAATCAAATATCTCTGTTATTTATAATGCTAAACTATTAAACATATACATACTATGTTTGTTATGTGTGTTTGTACTATGTATGTATTTAATATTTTATACTAAATAAACACATGCACATACCTGCATACTCAAAATCATAAATGTTTTTCTAGAGGGGAATGGGTTTGTGTTTAACCAATTTAATATTTTTTTATGTATATTAAAATTTCTATCAGAGAAAGTTTCGTTTATGGTCTAAACGCAAAAGAGAACCAAAATTTGGTTTCGAACTTCAACATTTGTTTCGATCAGACACTAGTTTATAGCTTTACTGTGCTGATAATCACTTGATAAATGATATAAAATGAAAGATGAAATGAGTCAAATATTTTTAATTGTGAAGTCACGGTATAAACATTTATCTCCAATAAAGACAAGCGAGTAACCAAAAATACAATATTTATTATACTCAATCGTAATACAATTAATAAAAATTTGCATTCTGTATCAATAAATACAACTATTTATATAGTAAAATTCACTCTCCATTAAATGAATATCACAAATGTTTCAATCAATGTCAAAGGGTATGAAACCAAAAATCTTGCCTTTAAATGTGTTTTAAAGTTACTTGTGGCTTCAAAAGTCCCACTAATAATGGCACACCTTGTTTTACATAATTGGTATTCTGCTTTAACTTTATTATCATTATCAACAGTTATTATTTTGAAAATTTTCCTGTCTAATATAGCACAACAATTGAATAATTCATTTGATATATTTTCATTGAGAGCTGTAGAAGTATTAGCCATCCTTTCATGAGTTTTCAAAATAATTAACAGCGTTATATTTCTATCGTACTTAAAAAATACAATATGCAGCAAATCTCTAAACGATCCTTCGTGTCTATCATACAGTAGTTTTTGTCATTCTCATAACAACATTAGAACTATAAAAACTAGAATCTTCGAATTGTAACCATTCAGCAAAAATGCTTCAGTAATGCAGAAGTATTCATTACAATCCTTATTGTACCAGTAGTTGAAAAAGTATGTTTATATTCACTTCCAGAAACAAATTCTAAGACAAGATAAAACAGGCAAGAACATATTTCGCTTTTGTGAAAGTTTTATCTGCTGTTTATACGCAGCAGCTTGAAATCTGCAGAAATGTATTTCGATTATTTTGAAAATACAAAATACTTGGAAAACTTACTTTGGCTAAGATGTGTTATTATCCCACCCTCCGCGATGTTGAGTATTTGGCGATTTTTATCGCTCTGGCAACCCCGGCGTTTGGCGTCTAGTAACTTATTATGGCAAACCCCTTTTTTACGACGCGAGAGCGTGAACATTCATTTCACTGCCGAGTGTCGTTCCTGACGGTTGGTTGACTCTTGTACCAGATACTCTTTGATATTGTGTTCTATGGCTGTCTTTTTATTTTTATGTTAAATTTATTGGATGTATTCCATTGACTATAGTTTCTGTAGTCCGTTTAAACGCTCTTGCTGAAGTAATTAAGAAATATGAGGAAATTTTGACATGAAAGGGGGGTTTGTTTATAGCGTGTCAATGCGTATTAAGCCTATTTTGGAAAATGACGGCGGTGTTATATTTTGTGCTGTAGGTTTCAAGAAAGCAGATGTCTGTTAAGGTATGTTGATAATTTTATGTATATTTTGTTGCTTTAAGAGTTTTTTACATTTTGAGATTGCTACAAAACGAGAACTACTGAATTTTGAGAATTCTATATCGTGAAAAATGCTGAATTCGGCGATGTTTTTTTTTCGGAAAATGAGCGCGAAGCGCTCATACAACTATTGCCGATTGCCACTTTAGCGAGTCTCGTTTTTTAGGTATATTTTGCTGTTTTAAGAGTTTTTTAGATTTTGAGATTGCTACAAGACGAGAACTGCTGAATTTTGAGAATGCTATATTAGCGAGAAATGCTGAATTCGGATATGTTTTTTTTCCGTTAAATGTGCGCGAAGTGCTCATACAAGGATTACTGATTTGCCAGTTTAGCGAATTTTGTTTATTATTTACATTTTATTTTCGTTGAGCCAAACATGCGTAGAAACGGGTGCTTGGCGACATTTACTACTTGGCGGAAAAGGGGTTTTCTCGCCAAAAAAAATCCAAGATGGCGGAGGGTGGGATAATAACACATCTGTTCCCTCACTTTTTTACCTTCACATTACCAAGATACTTTCATTTTGTCAGTTCAAAATACAAGTGTATTTTGAAAATGTATTTCAAATGCATGTACTTTTGATACTCTCGAACTCTGATTATCACATGATTTTCATATTCTGAGAACATAAACACTAATCTGACAGTTCTGCAGTACATAAAGAGAAACAAACAGGAGGAAGCTCAAAGATTTGACAAATAGGTTTGTACATTTTATTTCTTACACATCTATCCCCCCCCCCCCTATATACCTCTAATATTTTCTTTCCCTTTTAGAAGTGACTCTGAAAATATCCAAAACTGTTTTGAAAAAAAAAAGAAATTCCACCTTTTATAGGAACACTTACATGCCTAAAAAAGGAATTGGTGAAAATAATATTATAAAAAGAAAAATATTATGAAATGTAAGAATAAAGTTTTATTTTTAGCTTTTATTTTATCCTAATCTTTGAAACATTTCCTTTTTGAGTTATGATGTTTTCAATGAATGTCAAAGCAAAATAATTCAAGATGTAACAAAATCTTTATAAATATCTTGATCTGCTAAATTGATGCATTCCTCAACTAAACAAATTTTCAATTAAATTTTTATTGAATATATATTATTATATATAATAATATATTATATTCTAGAATGATATACTATATTACAGAATAATATATTATAGAAAAATCGAAATGCTTTTTGATTTCTTAGCTTGACTAAGAGAACCTGCTAATTTCCTGCATCTAAGATTGAGAATGGATTCATGAATGCATCAGAAAATAGTTACTTTTGATGTGAATACAGCCTTAAATACTTATGTAACAAGAAATCAGGATTTTATTTCTAGTTCATTAAAAGTTTTGAAAATATAGTATAGGTGGAAAACTTGAAAAATACACCACTGCACGTTGCTAACATTTATTTGGTACATTTTATTTGCTATCTTTCCTGGACAGGTCCAGTAATCTGCAGGATTAAATATAAATTACTTAAGCATTAGAAAATATTTTAAGATTTTTTTTCTATTTTTTTTGTTTGCCCTCCTCCTTTAATTATCTTTCAAAATTAATTTCTAAAAATAAAAACAAAACTAGTTCCCATTGGTCTATTAGCAAGAAACTTCATGACCTAATTTTTATTACAAATATTTCTCTCCACTTTACAGAGATAAAGGTCATAAACATATAACTTATGTAAACTAAAAGAGAGGATTCATGTACATATTCATAAGCTGTCTTCATTTTATTTCTTCTTCCTTTATCAATTTGCTTGTTGCAATCTCAAATGAATAAAAGGATTTTTCCTTTGAAAATGCATTTGCAATATGCAAATTGATTTAATAATAATAATAAAAAAATATGTACAATCGTGGAAAAAAAAAGTAAACACCCCTACTAACTCCTCAACAAATTATCGCAGAAGAAAGTTACTGGCACCAAAACATTGGAAATAAAGTCTACTTTTAAATGATGTATATAAAATTTGCTTAGGGGGCCATCTACATATTAAAATGGATCCAAACTTCATTTTTTTCAACGGCAATACCCAATTTTAACAAGATATTCCAAGTCTTCGGTTCAAACTATGCCCAGACTCCCAATTTCAAATCATTTGAATGATAAGTTTTTGAATTATTAACATTCAAAACTTAGTGCTTCTAATGTTAAATTACATTTTCAAATTTTTATTTATATCTCCTGAAATTATGCTCCTAATGTGCTAAATTTTTTTGTAGCAATAATACTAATATACTCAAACATAAATATGTTGAATTTGCAATTTTTATAATTTTATGTTATGAATTATGAAATTAATATTCAAAAAAATTATGAATTGCAACCTACAATTTTTTTCATGGATTTAGATTTATTAAGTCCTGTTATATGGAAATCCAAAATTTCACATTTTTCTTGGAAGTAGTTTTCGAATTATGCTTAAAAAACAGCAAAACGATGGTTTAAGGGGCCGTCTATGATTTAAGCGAGTAGATTTTTGAAATTTATTCTGCTGTCCTGTAAACTAACAGGTTTCATTGACTCCTTGAGTGGTGCTTAAGGTGCCTTGATCAAGAAGGAGGCTCTCTCGGTTCACAATCGAGTACAGAACTTCAATCTGGATACAGCCCTTAAAATATGCTCGTTTTAAAATAATTAATTTCTTGGATACTTATGGTACAAATTGCATAAAAAATTGTTTTTAGGCTAATTGAAGGGTGTAGAGTTCATTTATGCTGTCAGAATTGTGTACTGCTATTGAAAAAAAAACAAAGTTATGGTTCATTTTAATATGTAGATGGCCTCCTAAGGAAATTTTATATACATCATTTAAAAGTAGACTTTATTTCCAATCGTTCGGTACCAATAACTTTCTTCTGCGATAATTTGTTGAGAAGTTAGTAGGGGATGTTTACTTTTTTTTTTCCACGACTGTACCAGCCATGTTCCATTTCTTAAATACTAGATATTTTAGTAATGTAATTTCATCTGTTGTATTTGTAATATTATACTATATTCTATAATTTAAAAATACTTCAAGTGACTTTTTAAAATTTCATGCATGGGTGGGGAGGGGGTACAAAATAGAGACCTGCATCAGGCTGGGTAACCTGAATTTATCCTAATCCAACCCATGTCAGGTTGACGCTAATTTGTTTAATTGTGGGGCAGGTTTACTTTAAATGTTTTGGATGTAGGGATTTTGACTCTTTCGGGTTCACCAGAAATTTTAAAAGAAAGTTCTGAATATTTTCCAAATGAATAAAATAATACAATATACTCTCGATATCTCGAAAACCTTGATATTTCGAAAAATTATTTTTCCCCTTGATAAGGTTTTTCCTCGTTCTATGGGTGGCATAGGAAGGAGGGGATGAGTGAAGATGTATGCACTAGTCTCTCTCGCCAATTCAGGTATCTTGCCAATGAGATTTCAACTATCCAATCATCTGTTACTTATGTTTGTTGCTTAGGTGTGTTGTTCTAAATTGTTCAAAATTTACTGCATATGGTTAATTCAGTCTGCGAAAAAGGTTAATGAAGTGATAAATTGTGTCAGTGAATCGCCATTTCCTAGCCTCAAATTGGAAAGTTTGAAAGAAAGAAAAAACAGTGAGCTGCAAAAGTTGAATATGTTGACAATCAAAAAAACGTACAGATTTTAGATGCTATAGAAAAAAGTGGATAAAAAGGACAAATTGCAAAAGATTTCAAAATTCCAGCATTGATTTTATCATCAATATGGAAAGAGAGAAACAAAATTGAGAATTGCCATTTCCCAGCCTCAAATTGGAAAGTTCGAAAGAAAGAAAAAACAGTGAGCTGCAAAAGTTGAATATGTTGACAATAAAAAAACGTACAGATTTTTGATGCTATAGATAAAAGTGGATAAAAAGGACAAATTGCGAGAGGTTTCAAAATTCCAGCATCGATTTTATCAACAATATGGAAAGACAGAAACAAAATTGAGAAACTTTTCAAGTAGGATAAAGAAGATGTGAAGAAGATTAGAATGGTCGGATATCCGAATTTAGAAGTGATGTGATTAAATTTAAATAAGGATTGAAATTAGCAGAGAACTTTATGTGAAAACTTTACTTCCTTAAAATTATTGATTAAAAAGTTATGAAAAAGCTGTAAATCAAATATTCAATTCAAACAGAAAGATATCTTAAAGAAAGATAAAAATGTATGGTGGCAAAATAAATACAAGTATAAAAACAATCTAACATTTATTTAAAATCAAAGATAAAAATAACAAAAGTATAAAACAATGTATAAGTTTTGCTATATCAGGAAAAGCAAACAATAAACAGGTCTTTAACTTTTACAAAAGCATATTAAACTGTTAAAGTATTTGTATGATAAAAAGTCTAGAAAATATATTTAACAAATGTAAAAATAAAATAAAACCAAGTTCGTGGCATATGGGAAAAACAGAATAGCTTATCACTAAGTGACTGACGATCTAAAAGTTCCATGTTAACTACTAAAAGTCCATACTGCCATAATCCACGTTAAACGTCCTAAATAATATTTCCAAGATAAAATTGTACTAGAGAAAACTTCTTTATAGTTGAGAACATTTCACTGGAGAACATCACGAAAACTTCCTGCAGATGGAAAATGAATAAATTAACTTTAACTTCCACAACAGCAGCTGATACGATGACTCACAAACATATGTTTTTCAAACACATTAAACAGAGTCCACACTTAAGTCCAGAGGCCAAGTTAAATGACTACTTGACTTACTTAAATATACTCATAATTGACATTAAAACATCAAAACAAGTTACAAATGATATGACTGGATTATATGTTATATGAAGAAAATAAACAGAACTTCAGATGAACATTGGACGCCATTAAAAGCACTCTCAAACTCCAGAGAACAACCACTATTAAATGCAGGTAACAAAACTAAGGTGAAGAGAAAAGAAATCAAGTCTATATTTATATGAGCCAGACAATCAAATATAAGCTAATTATGCAATTCAAGGAGCAGCAGCCAACTATTCTTGAAGGATGAGCATCGTGACAAGACATTGTACAAACGATGTGCAGTAGACTCAAATGAGCGAACCATCTGGTGGCGGTCATGAAACTGGCATCAGTTGAAAGAATTATGTGCTCCATATTGCCTGGAAACAAAAGACTGAAATTTGAAAATAAGAAAGAACGTGCGGTAATGAAACTAAGTAAACAAATTGAAAAGATTTAAAGATAAGATAAGTGAAGTAAAGATTATTGACTTTATAATATTAATAAAAGATATTTTAATAAAGATAAATAAAAATGTAATTTAATGGAAAAGATGAAAATTTTATTTAATAAAGGTAAAAATATAGATAAAATATATAGAGGGGATATGTATTATTTAATAAAGATGAAATATAGAGGAGATATGTATAGAGGAGATATTTCTGACAAGACAGGCATAATATTTTTACACATATCAAGAAGAATGCCTCATAAAATGATTTAAACATAACAGAGATCGTAATGTTTTTCTTGGAGATAATCTGTTAGAAGAAAAGGCCGAACAGTTTGCAAAAAAATTGGGGCACCAATGACTTCAAATGCAATAATGGATGGATTGAGAACTTTAAAAAATGCCACAAAATTGTTTTTTGAAAATTTGCAGCGAGAGCCAATCAGAGAGTAGTGAACTTTGTTCGGAAAGGATTAAAATCTTCATGATCTTTTGAAGGAATAATCCCCCAATGCAGATGAGATGCAGCTTTTCTTTAAAGCACTGCCAGACAAAATTGCAGTTTTCAAAGGAGAAAACCAGGAAAGAAATCCCGAAAGAAAACCAAGGATCGATGCAGGTTTTTATTCTAGGGGCCCATTTTGTGAAAAGTAAAAGTTATTTTTGTGAATTTTATTATATTTTTGTGAAAATTAATATTTTGTAACAAAAGTTGAAATCCAATTACTCAAATTCGAATCAAGAATTTATTAATAAAAACTTCTCTAAATCCCTTTGCTAAAATTCTTGTTTTTCATGACCTAGTTTTATTTACAAATCACACATTTTAAAACAGTTTTTATGAAGAAGAATTTTATGAAAAGGGCCTATTTTATTAAAAGGAATTTTGTGAAGGGGCCTGTTTCATTAAGTTCATTTTTGTGAAGGGACCTATTTTATTAAATTTATTTTTGTAAAGGGGCCCATTTTATTAAAGAGAATTTTGTGAAAGGGCTCTATATAGGCCCCAAATTTTGCCTGGATCGACCCCTGAAAAGAGAAAAAAGACCGAGTAACATTACTGTTAGTTGCCAACATGGGTTTGACTGAGAAGTTAACTCCTTTGATGATTGGGAAATCCAGAAGCCCAAGATACTAGAAATGAAGTCATTTCCTCTTCATCATAATGTGAATATAAATTTTTGGATGACAAGCAAATTTTTTGCAGACTTGCTGAAGCAAATAAATAAGAATATGTGCAAAAAGAAGAAAGTCATTATTTTCATCAACAATTGCTAGGCTTAGGACATTATCCCAGAAACGAAAGCGACAAAAGTAGTTTTCCTCCCACCGAACAGAACATCAAAGCTGCAACCTTTTGATCAAGGGTTAATCAGAAGTTTCAAAGTTGGATACAGGAAGGATGCAGCCAAGAAGCTCCTACATGCCATTAATAGAAAAGAGTAAAATATGCCATTAAACATTTTTAATTGCAAGAAGATGGCTAACCAAACTTGGATTGATGTGACGCAAAAGACTATCATAAACTGTTTTAGAAAACTGGCTTTATGAAAGAAGTAGAAAATGAAATTTAATAGGACGAGGAATAGAAAAAAGAGCTGAACCCGAAAATGAAATAGAATCTGAAGAATGGAAGTAATTTTGACCCTGAAGCCCACTGAAGTCTGTGGGCCTGACAATGAAATTATTTCTTAATCAATTTCTTCTCTGCCATTTGATGATGAAGAGGAACTGGATGTTCCAAATCCATTACCTAGCATTAGTGTGGCCCAAGCTAAAGATGCTGTCCATGTACTATGATGCTTCATGCTCTGAAAACATGAAAAATGATAACTTTCAAATGAGATGTCAAGAGGCTACAACACTTGGCTTTTTTAAGAAAGTCTAGCAATATAAGTTCATTTATGTATTTACTAATTATTTTCAATTTAATGTCATTATTTTCTACTATTTTAAAAATTAAAATTATCATTGCTGTATTTAGACTTATTGTTGACTATCATTACATTTTATACTTATTTTCATCTATCATGACCCTAATTTTTATAATATTAATCCATATCTTCTGTTTTTACATGAATTTTTATGATTTGGTTATGACCTTGTTATCTCGAAAACTTTTAGTGTCCCTTTAACTTTGAGATATTGAGAGTATACTGTATATTTGAATATTAATGAGTGTATATGTGTTCATTTTTATACAAAATAAAAATTGACATTAGAGATATAACTGTAAGCTATTTTTCCATAATTGTATAAGTATATGGTATGACTGAGGTTTGGGATGGTTCAGTTAAGTGATCGGTTCGTAAAAGTGCATAAGAAAAACTCCAACCAAAGATACAGGAACTAGTGAAAATTTATTAACATTTTTAACACAATAATAAAAGATAATTTACTTCTAAATATTAAATGGGAGAGAGAGGAAATCCATAAGTAAGGGGGGGGGGGGGGTATGCCTGAGCGTACCCTCAGACCACAAGGTCTTTTTTACATCTTTACATGTTGAGAGCAGAAGTTAAAGTGCATGATTTCATAAGTAACATATATGACTTGGCGCCACAACATCGCCAGATTTCAGTATTAGAAAAGTGTACAAAAAGCAGGCAAAAGGTCATATTTACATGCCAAAATGATTAGCCCAGAATCTAGCATCCCAACAAAAAAACAATAAAATCGTGTGATGCAGAAAGATTGCCAGAAAAACGGTTCTACATATGTATAGATTACAGACGCCACTAAGTCAGCCATAAAAACAAAATGAATATGTTTGATGATTGCTACTTAAAATTGTGAAATACTGAGAACAATATGTTTTAACACAACTGACAAAGAAAATTAATGTACATGAAAAGTAATTTAAACACCGCATCAATAAACATTCATTTTATATTTTAGATATATTAGTTCAACGGTCACTAACTTACATAAAGAATGAGAAATAATTACATCTCGCGTGGGCAATGCAAAAGAAAAAAAATACATTGAAATCGGAAGCAGGTGCATCTGATTCTACTGTTTATATTTTATTTTTTTAATGGGCGCAGATGTTATTGAGAAAGCGAAAATAAATAAATGAAATGAAACTTACTGCACTACATTCTAGAGGATATTGAAAGAAAGAAAAAAAATGAACTGATAAGATTCAAACTGGATTTTACGCATTGAGTTAAATAATAAATTTTACCTAATGAAGGGGAAAAACGACATGTATCGAAAGCCCAAAATAAATGAATTAAATTAATTTTGAAGAAATAAGGATATGCGACAGAACTCTGTCACATATCTCACCGGGACACCCGAAAAAGATGCAACATCTTCGTTGCAGCTTTCTATCAACACACCCTTTGTCCACCTTCGCACTTACAAACTATGTACCATTACAAAATAAAAACTATTTAAGTTGACACACAAAGAGAAAACTTTTTTTTTTTTTTTAACTAGACTCTGAATCTAGTACACCGTAGTTCCTGTAAATATTTTATACAACAACACGTCAGTAGAAAAAAAAATATTTGCTTGCTTTAAAGACAATTCTCAAGGAATTCTATAATTTCATGACTGAGCGCTCATAATATTCAAAATAATCTTTTTTTTTTTTTAAATTATATTTTCCACAAAATAAAAGTGCCACATTTGTTGATGACATAGGATCCTATATATATATTTTTTTGTGGCATTGTGTTTGTGGCGCTGGTACCAGCATTTTTAGTCATGTATATATATTCATATAGAGAAGCATTTACATTAACAGTATTTACCACTTCTCAAAACTTGATCTTACATGAGATCATAATATTAAAAATGCAAGCAAATAATAAAAAAAAAAACACAGAAGACAACTATACTAGTAAAAATTTTGTAACTTTAAGGAAAGGTGAATCCTTTCATAAAATTGAAGCTTATTTGTATTATCTTAGGTTGCTTCATTACTGGCATAAGAAACAAACAAAAATTTGTGCATAATGCACAGGACTACCAGAGACAAAAAATGTGCAAGCTGCATGTGCTCAAACAAGTGTAGCCTTAAATATTGAAATTTTATAGTGGCATCAGCTTATGGCTTCAGCCTTAAATAATAAGGGGTAGTTTTTTTTTTAGATTCCTGCAATTTAACTAAGTTCCCGCTTTAAAAAAAAAATCAAAGTATATTCTAATTTATTATATTATGAATTTTCACACTGCCATCCTGACCTTCCGTGTATTGAATAAAATTTAACTCCTGGCAAAATTATTAAAAAATTAATAAAACATTGTATACAATTTTATATAGTCTACAAGATATCTTACCCGATCTGCCACCTTCCAGTAAGAAGTATCCAATGGAAGTGTAAAAAAAAAATGCTACATGTTAAAAATGAACACAATCGAAATGTATGTGTAGTTTAAAATGTCATGTGATGGATAACTCCTTGAAACTTAAAATCTTTGTACATAGACAAAGTGATGGTGTCAATGATATTTATGACATTATGCAAACACAAAAAAAAACATGTTAAAATGAAACAAAATAGACTATTTTAATATTGAAACATGGTGTAAAATTTGAAAGATAGAAAAGTAACAGGAAAAAAAACTGTTTGTGTGAAGGGAGGGAAAAGAAACTCCCGAACTCATGAACTACTTGTAATACAACACATGAACAATAGTGTACGCAAGCATACACAACATGTAAGTAAACACATGAACAAATTGTATAATTCCACATGAACAATATGTATTAATGTCTCAACGAACTGAAATTGTTATGCATTTGCCAACAAAATAAACAGACAGTATGTGTGTAATAACCCAAAACACTTGCATACGAGTGAGATTCAATTACATAATTAATGAGTTATCATCAAAATGTAATGAATAAGGGTTAAAAAAAAGAAAAGTTTTCTCTTTGCGTGTCAACTTAAATAGTTTTTATTTTGTAATGGTACATAGTTTGTAAGTGCGAAGGTAGACAAAGGGTGTGTTGATAGAAAGCTGCAACGTAGATGTTGCATCTTTTTCGGGTGTCCCGGTGAGATATGTGACAGAGTGATTGGTTTGTAAAAGTGCATAAGAAAAACTCCAATCAAAGATACAGGAACTAGTGAAAATTTATTAACATTTTTAACACAATAATAAAAGATAATTTACTTCTAAATATTAAACAGGAGAGAGAGGAAATCCATAAAAAAGGAAGGTACGCCTGAGCGTACCCTCAGACCACAAGGTCTTTTTTACATCTTTACATGTTGAGAGCAGAAGTTAAAGTGCATGATTTCATAAGTAACATATATGACTTGGCGCCACAATATCGCCAGATTTCAGTATTAGAAAAGTGTACGAAAAGCAGACAAAAGGTCATATTTACACGCCAAAATGATTAGCCCAGAATCTAGCATCCCAACAAAAAAACAATAAAATTACGTGATGCAGAAAGATTGCCAGAAAAATGATTCTACATATGTATATATTACAGACGGCACTAAGTCGGCCATAAACTATCAAAACAAAATGAATATGTTCGATGATTGCTACTTAAAATTGCGAAATACTGAGAACGATATGTTTTAACCAGTGTTGGGTATGAACGCGTTCATTGAACGTAAGTTCACGAACTTCGTTCACTTTCTGTGAACATTGAGTTGAACTTGACTCACTTTTTGATAAACGAACGTGAACTGAACGAAAGCTCAAAAAATCCGCGAGTTTGAACGAATTTACAACTCAAACTCAATTTTTTTCATAACTTATTTTTAAAATTTTCCAGCCGTTGAGAACACGTTTTTCCCATTCAAATGCCATTTAGAGGCCTAAACGGACTTGGCACGGGTCGAGTCTGATCATCACTTTTTCTGAGTCATGCCCGGGCCGGGCCGAACCGGACTTATTTCTGGACCTGTGCTTTACTCTTCCTAGAAGTCTACACCGAAAGAAATTTTCTGGCCCGGTCGTCCCTGCTTGTATAAAAATCATTGCCCCGTCCCAGTCTGACTCGTGCAAAATCTGTTTAAGGAACAACCTACTTTAGGTCAACATTTTTTTTCCAGAAAATACATATATTTTTAAATTACAATTATTCTATTAAAATTCTCTTTAAAGAATAGTTGTGCATGTACATATCTAGAGGTGAGGATACAGTACTGTAAAATCTGTTATAAGAATCTGTGTATGACAAGATCCTGTTTTAAACGGAAAATTTTTTTGATCGGTGGATCTGGATCTTCAAAATGGATAAGGATATAATAATCCATTTGAAAATAATACATTTGCAAGAGACGACAGACCTGGTAAAAAAGGAACTTAACTATAACGTTTTTTTTCTCTCCCGTGTAATTCCGTCTTAGAAGGTTTTTCAATATAGAATTTTTCAGATTTTTAAGTCTTCAAGCCGTGTAAATGGATTAATGGTATTAATAATAATTCAGATATTTACATTAAAATAGAGGCCCATTAAAAAATCAATACAGCTTACAACAAGATATATAGAAAGAAATGTAGTAGAAACAGTATTTTGGAGCGGAGGTCCCTGTGCTATGCAGTCTGCGGTAGAGGTCTGCACGGGCCAAAATTTCAAGGCCCGGGCCCGGCTCGATCCATAGAAGAAAAATTCGACCCAGCCCGGTATAAACATTAAAAGTTCTGCCCGAGCCCTGCCAGGGTCGTATAAAAAAATATTGGCCCCACCCGGCCCCGGCCCAAATGAATTTCTACAAAACATTGATTTTTACGTTGATTTGGTTAAAAATTTATCTTGTACGAGTATTCTGTGACCAAAAATACTTATCTATGCTTTTTATTGTCATGTTTATAGAATTTATTGCGATATTTTTTCAATGAATTGATATTTGTTGCATGTAAATGTTTCAGTTATATTTAATATAGTTGATCCATATTCCATGTATTGGAGACTTAAAAATCTGAAAAATGCTATACAGTAAAATCTTCTAAGATGGAATTGCATAGGAAAGAAAAAAAATGCGTTATAGACAAGTTCCCTTCATAGCAGGTGTAACTCATTTTCTTACGTATTACTACATTCATTTTACATGGATCAACATATTTTTCACATTGAGAGAGGATTTCGTCATAGACAGATTCTTTTTCATACGGTTTACTATATTTTAATTTAGCTACATTTTAACCCATTTATGCCTAGCGTCCCATTTTTGGGACGTTTCGAATTTTAATAAATTTTTATAATTTTCTTCTTCTTTACAGCATGGAAATTGTATGAAGTAATTGTCTATAAATGTCTTTATCTACTACCGAGAGATGACAGCATAGATGTCGGCACAGGCCGGAATTTCCAGGCCCTGGTCCTGCCCGGATCGAACAAAAGCAATCTTGGCCCGGCCTGATGAAAAAATTAAAAGTTCGGCCCGAGCCCGGCCCGGCACGGCTTGTACAAAAATCAATGAAAACAGGCACGACTCGTGGAAAATCAATTAAATGAGGTCCGACTCAATTTGACCAAAAAATTCAGATTTTTCTGAACATTCAATTATGATTCTTTTAAAGAATAACACTGCATACATATTTATGGGATAGTTTTACAGTATATTTTAAAATTACTATGTGTTTGCAAGACAGAAAATACATAATAGTAACATTAACGATTACTTAGAATATTAGACGTTTCAGCATTCATATAAGGATTCATTAAAAAATTAATGTAGTTTAGAAAAAAAGAAAAAAAAAGGAGGTATAAAAACATAACTTTTGAAGCTGTATAATAAAAAGCAGATTTGTAAAAATATTTCTCTGTCATTTAATAAGGCTTTTCTCAAGTCCAAAGGAGCTACTTTCTGATACATTTCTGAATTCATTTCTTTTCGGAAATGCATAAGATTGGCAAGTGTTCTTATTTAGAAACTATGTAATCGAATAACGTTATCCTTTTTTTTTAATAAAAGCAATATATCTTTGAGAAAATACTGTCAAAGTTCAAATTTTGAATCGAATTTCCAGAATCGATAGCACGGGAAGGAGAAAAATTGGCAGTCACAAGACAAGAATCTCTTATATCTCGATAAGTAATTTAGTTATAAAAAAATGGAAAACACTGTTCGATTCCAAATCACTTCAAAAGTCAGGCCTGTCAACTTTATGCCTTTACAGTTAAAAATGAGTCAGAAGAAAATGTGTCAGAAAATTTCTCATTGTTGAGCAGTGAATTTGAGAGCCACCTTAAGATATATTTCCAAAGATTCATTTAACAGAAGTTCGTTATCACTATTAATGTTTTTACAAAACATATTGCCTTCCCTACACATCCTGAGAACAATAAAATCCAGTTCTAGGCTTGCGCGAATATGTAGGGGGGAAAATGCAATCCTGATCTCGGCACGAGTCTGCTGAAAAGAAAAAGTCCGGGCTCAGATACCATTTAAGGGTGTATTCCGATCCAAACTGCTTATTTTCTGATTCATTTTAAAATTCATTTTTGCTCTCAAACGCATCAAACTGGGAAATTCTCTTATTTAGAAACTACATAATGTGCCGTGCTTCTCGATTTTTTGATAAATGGAGAAAATACTGTATGAAACGCTGTCAAAGTTGGCGTTTTGAACCGAATTTTCCGAAGCGGGCGATCTGGGAATGAAAAAAATGGTAATACTCGGAAAATAATTGTTTAAAAATCAAATTCTAATTAATTGAGCTGAAAATGAAATCACACGGCATGTTAAACATGTCTTCAAAAATCACCCCCAGCAAGTTTCATGTTTTTACTTTTAAAAATGAGTCTGAAAATGTCTCAGAAAATTTCGAGCTGTTGAGGGTGGAAAAACATTTTTTCGAATACACACTTAACTGTCCGATGCTGATCTCTATGCTGGATATGTTACTTTTCTGAATTGATATTGTCAAACTGGCATCAGCTCGTGATGCACATTTATACTTATTCTCGCGAAGATCCCCATGAGTCATTGAAAATTACTCATATTTTATCGACTTCGATTAAGTTTTTATAGCGGACGGTAGGCCCGCTTATTTTTTTTATCGACCCGACGCAGCCCGGTAGACCCGTTCAATTTTTTTATCAGCCTGGTCCATTGAAAAGGATGTTCTAATTCTGCCGGCCCGGTCCATTTGAAAATTCGCCTTCACCTTGCCGGCCCGGCCTGCTGGCCGGGTACGGGCTCGGGCCAAGTCCGGGCCTGTGCAGACCTCTATGACAGCATAAGATTGACATTTATTTGCTTAAATGAAGGTTTTTTTTTGGTGTTTATAAATTTTTCATTTTTCAAGATAGCAAAATGTAAAAATTAAATATGTAATAAGTGTATTTTTTGTATCAAAGATCCAAATAAATAAGCCATAATCTTAGCTTGTAAACTTCTTTGAAATATGTATTTTTTTAAATTGCGAAATTATAAATTCAAGCCTATTTTTATGCATGTTTGTAGCGTACTAAATATAGGGCGCCAGGCACAAATGGGTACATATTTCTAATAGCCATTTAGGGGCAGTTATTTATGTAAAGTCCTTTTCAAGATGATTTTGAAATAAATTGTTTTTTATCCTCAAATTCGATTATTCTTAATTCATTATTAATAATACTTATAATGTTATTAGTCTCTGTAAAGAAATAAATCTATTTTTAATAGTTCACAAAAATACTAATTATAGTATATAATATACAATTTCAAAACTTAATTTATATAAATTTAGACAAAACATAGAATTATGCATTTTTCCATGTATGGATATTCACATATTTAGTATGTTTGCATTTTATCAAATAAATACAAAAATATTTTAACGTAATTTTTTTTAGTATTTTTTTCAGTTCATTTTGCCACATTTTAAAGTGATTTTACAAACATATTTGAGAAAAAAAATTCAGGCATAAAAGGGTTAATAAGCCTAGAAATTTAATATTCTTTATAAAGAATATTATTAAACGTTTCTTTATAAAGAATAATACTAAATGTTTCTTTATAAAGAATAATACTAAATGTTTCTTTATAAAGAATAATATTAAATGTTTCTTTATAAAGAATAATATTAAATGTTTAATTGCAGAATAATGGCGATTTAAAAAAGTATGCATTGTTTGCAAAAATTTTTGGGCCAGGCCAAATTTTACGGATCTTTCAATGGACTAGGCCATGCCGAGACAATAATTTTCATTTGGGCTGTGTCAAAACCGGGACTGAAAATATAGGCCAGTGAAGACTAGGAAGAATGATAACAGTCCCGGTTGGGTACGGAGAAAATAAGTTAGACCCTGTCTGCTCCTTCGGGAAAAAGGTCTGAGTCCAGACCGGAAAGAGTAATAACTAGGCCCCGCTCGGCCCGATTCCTGTGAATGAAAAAAGGCCCAGGCTCAACCCAAGCAGGTCTCTGGTCTATGGCATTTTTATTTAAAATGAACAATATAAACATGAAAAAGAGACTGTAATTATATATATATATATATATATATATATATATATATTTTTTTTTTTTTTTTTTTTTTTTGTCAGAACTTTTTCGCACAAGACAAAATTTTAAGCATATCGACGTAAAAATAAATATCTATTCGAAACAATTAATACTATACAGGTTGCTGATGCACTTTATCTGTCACTTATAAAACTGTCATTAAAATATTCTAAATTCTTCCTAGAAAGTTTAAATAGTTATTTTGATTATTATAATTATAAACATTTAATGAATAAAATGAAGGAGAATTAGTATTAAAAATCTTATAATCTGAAATCGAAATCTGAATAAAAAATCAGCAACACTGTTTGTGGCCTGTATAATGTTAAGAAAGATCTGCCTGTCGAACACTTAAGGCTGTTCTCAACTGCTCTGCTGAAGAAGTGCAAAACGTTTTGACACATTTACAAATTCTTTTTTTAACGGAAAGATATAAAACTGGAAGGCCTGACTAGGGAAGCGATTTGGAATCGAACTGTGTTTTCCATTTTTTTTTATCAATAAATTACCTATTGAGTTATAAGCAATTTTGATCACGTGACAAAGACTTTTTCAACCTTTTTTGAGTGGTTATTCTTAATTCGCGTGGAAATTCGGTTCAAAACGCCCACTTTGACACTATTTTCTGAAAGATCTATTGCGTTTCCAAAAAAAACGGAAAAAACAGTTCGATGACATAGTTTCTGAACAACAACACCTTCTAGTTTCATGCATTTCCGAACAAAAATAAATTAAAACTTATGTCATAAAGTTGTCCTTTTGCTCTTCGAAGGACTTGGCCTTCTGTTTCTGGTTCGGTTTCAGAATTTGTTTTGACTCTTGTGGGTCGGATTTGGGAAGGCTAGAATTTTCAAAAGAATGTCGAAAATAAAACGGTTAAAAATCTATATGCTATATGATCTCCATAGCGGACACATACGAAAAGCGGGTACCTCTATTTAGCAAACACTTTTAAATTTTTAACACAATTATATATTCACATTGTAATTCCTAATCATGGGTGTAGGATGGGGCAAATCATGGGTATCCCCCCAATATTTCTGACTAGACCCCCCCCTCCAAAAAAAAAATATTTTTTTGTGAAAAAAGGATTATTTAAAAGAGCAGTAGAGCTATAAATGATAAGTTATAATAACAAGACCCAATAAAACGCAAATTGTGGTTTACTGTTTAAGTGAGGGGGAGGAGGGCACAGTCAAAGTCACATAAGTAATATACAACATAACAACAGACATGCCAGCTATGAGATTGATTCTTTAAGAAACAAGTTGGTCAACAAGGTCTGGATATTTTTATGATTCCTCAAGCTCAAAGAGGGACCTCTATTGTACGTTCTTCTGAGATAAGACATCTACTCTCCTATTGTATAAAATGACCTTGGTCGTAGAACTCCTAAGCTAAATTCTAGGAAGCAATGTATAGATATCAGGTTGCTTTGGCTAACTAACATTCTCTGTGAATCTTACAGTCGTGGAAAAAAAAAATTACCCCAACTAACTCTGCATCAAATTAATGTAGAAGAAAGTGACTGGTACCAAACGGTTGGATACTTTTAAATGATGTATATAAAATTTACTTAGAGGTCATCTTCATATCAAAACAAACCTAAATTTTATTTTTTTTTTCAATAGCAATACTCAAGTTTGACACCATAAATAAATTCTACTCCCTTCAATTAACCAAAAAAAAATTTTTTTTCATGAAGTTCGTAAGATTAGTTTCAGAGAAATTATTTTAAAATGGGCACATTTTAGGGGCTGTATCCAAATTGAAGTTCGGTACTCGATTATTGAAATGCTACAGAATGGCTATCTCACTTCTACTAAGGTTGTTTTACAATCCAAACAATTTATTTTCCGATTCAATCTTAAATTCATTTTTGTTCTGAAACGCATCCCATTGGCAGATTCTCTTTTTCAGAAACTATATAATGGTCCGTGCTTGTCGATTTTTTTTATAAAGGCACACTATATTGCAAAAAATGCCGTCAAAGTGGGTGTTTTGAACTGAATTTCCCAGAGCGAGAGAGCTGGGAACTAAAATGATGGTCGTACTGAGAAAATAATTGTTTATAAATCAAGTTCTAATGAATTGAACGAAAAATGAAAACATGCGGCCACTTATACATCTCTTCCAAAATCGTGTCAGCAAGTTTCATGTTTTCACCTTTAAAAATGAGTCTGAAAATGCGTCCGAAAATTTTGAGTTGTGCGTGAGAAAATATTTTTTTAAAATATACCCTTAATATATTATTTCTTGCCAATATGACAATTTCACTCGCTTAATATCTTTCGATTATTGCGAGCCTGAAATTTTAATAAAATGAGTAAAATATATTTTTTCAAATTATGCTTTTCTAGATGGCTCCTTAAACCATTTTGACAGTTTTTAATCATAATTCGAAAACTACTTCGGAGAAAATTTTTATATTCAGAATTCGCATAAAGCAGGATATAATAAATATAAATCTATCAAAAAAAAAAAAAAAACTGTCGGTTATATATCATATTCTTTTTAATTATTAATTTCATAATTCATAATTTATATTATGAAATTTTTATAATTACAAATTTAATGTATTTATGTTTGAATTTTTTAGTATTATAACCACACACAAAATTATCACATTAGGATTATAATTTCAGGAGATATTAATAAAGACATAAAAATGTAATTTAACAGCTCTAAATTTTGAATGTTTATAATTCAAAATCTTATCACCCAAATGAATTTAAATTTCGTTTCTAGGCATAGTTTGAACCGAAAATTTAAAATATAGTGTCAAAATTGGATATTGCTGTTGAAAAGAACAAAGTCTGGTCTGCTTTTGATTTGTAGATAGCCTCCTAAGCAAATTTTCTATACATTATTTAAAAGTAGACTTTATTTTCAATTGTTTGGTATTAGTAATTTTCTTCTATTATAATTAGTTGCTGAGTTAGTAGGTGTTGTTTACTTTTTTTTCTGCCACTGACCCATACTGTGTATGAAAGAGCAGAAAATATTCAAAGGTATGTTTGTTTTAATTAATACCAGTTTTAGATTTTATTTTATAAGAGGGGAAATAGCTTTATTGTTACTTTTACTTTAATTTTCTAAAAAATCTAATTTATGTTATCTAAATATGTGTTCGAAGGGCAGGCGGTGGGGTATAAATAGTTATGACTATCATGACTTCAGATTTACTCACACACGATAGCACAGTTTGTAGACGGTTAAGAGATGCGATTATTCTATATAAAATTTTTTGAAATGTTTTATAATCATATTGATTTTAGACGGGACTCTTTTAAACATAAAAAAAACTTAAACGGCATTACTTTAGCTGTATTTTTTTTTTTAACTGAAATATTTTCTTATTAAATTTTGCAAAAGCTCTGAATATTTATTTATAAATTTATTATTTCTTGTAAAATTTTGTAATTGTTCACTGAAATTATTTGTCTTTGTTATTATTCTTGTATAGTAATGTTTACATGTTTCATTTGAAATGTGTATTTGATCTTACTTAATTACGAAAATGGCCGTCAGCTATCGCTACTGCGGTAGATGCGGCCTTGGGAGCCAATGCAATTTCCAAATCAATGGTTGAATTCATGGCAACCCAGTTACAGAAGATCTCGATTAGCCATGATACTACCACAGAATCTTTTGTAATCATGTAATATTTTTAAAACATAGCAAATAAGCTTGGGTTTTGAGCATGAGGAGACTGGGCGTGTATTGGCGAGCGTATCTCGTAGGGAGTCGAGCCCCTCTTTAATAACAAATCTATTCAAATAATTATTCTAGGGGTTAATTCAATCGCATTCCAAATTTTGGATACAGGTAATGCATATCTATAAAGACACAGTAATATATTTTTTTAAGTAATATTGTCAATTTTTCATAAAATTTTTATGTAAAAATCTTATGTAAATTTTCGTATCAAGATAAATTATGTTTAATAACACAAGCATTTTTTTAAATGAACCATACCATTTGAGTTTTTAATTCGACATCATATTAATTTCTCTATTGCTCGTAAGTTGAAATCATAAAAAAGGGAAGATAATACATATGCAATGATGAAAAATAAATTAAAGTGAAAGGCTATATTTATTTACTATTTTTCATTTTCCATTAAATTTATTGCATCATGATTTTTTTTTTTTTTTAATGCACCATGATGACGAACTTTCTGTGGTTGTTTTGATTCTCTGAAATTCGCTCAAAACATCCATTTTGACACCATTTTCTTAAATATATTTTTCTTTTACAGGAAAAAGAGAAAGAGATTATTCAATTTCTTTTTATTTGAATAAGAATAACCATAAAATGTACCCATTTAAGAATGAAAATTATTTCATAAATGTGTCACAAAGTAGAAGTTTTGTTGTGAGTATAGACTTGTTAAAAATTACGGAGGAAAAAACTGTAGAAGTAATAAGTGCTATTAAATGAATATAGCTGTATAAAAGAATCTTTGGCTATATCCTTCCAAAAGATAGATCTAAATGCCTTAAAAATCGTTTTATATGTAATGTATTTTTTGGTTCTTGTAAGAAATAGCGGTGAGCTTTTTTCTTTGATTGTTAATACAGAATATGTTAATATATTCTGTAACAAATTAAACAATAAGACAGCTTATGAATTAGCATTTTTCTTAAAGTTGTAAATATTCAGATTTTTTCATTTAAAAATTTTAAGAGATGAGCAGAAAATTTTGTATGGTTTTCAATTCACAAATCATGCTTCAAGCAAAAACCTAGACATGCGATTATTTTTCCCACACGATGACAAAGCGTATTCGAACTGTATAACTTTGTAAGGAGAAATTTGCTCGGGACGATTGTTTATTTGCATTTTCTCCCTTCTTGTCAGGGATACTTTTTAAAGTCAGTCGATATGACCCCATGCAGCGCGCATAGTAATAGAAGCGGTTACGGTACAATGATTTATAACAGCTTTTCTCGAATACAGTACTCTTGCATAATTCGTAAACAAAAATTTTCCCGGAAACAGTATCGTTTAATCTGTTAATTTTCTGTGAAAGTCAAATATATATTTCAAATGTCTGAATATTTGTGTTGTGTCAACCTGTCGTAATTGAGCGTATTAAAACCCCTAATCCCAAATTTCTTTCAAAAAATTCTATCAGAAATGTTTTTTTTTTTCTGTTAGGGACTGTGCATATATAAAACATTATCATTTTAGAGGGAGGGGGGAGTGGTCTGGCACATGATATCGTAAGATATCTCTAGGGGGAGGAGGGGGTTGTCTTATGATATTGTTATCATTTTTGATCCAACCAAAATTTCCTCTTTTTATTTGTAACTTTGTCTTTGCATCAAAATAGTCTGTTTTTTGTAGTCTTATATAGTCTTATGGAAATGCAAAGATATTATTAAAATCATTAAATGATTATAAATTATTTAATTCCAAAATTGTAGACTACTCCAACGTTTGTCATTCCTTTTCTTCTGTCATGTGTACACATATATAATACGCTTTTCGAGAAAGCATATGCGAAGTACATTTGAAATAATACTTGTGTTTACTAGTAAATAAAAGAGAAAGAATGTTGTCGATCTGTTTTGTTGATAAGAAGCTCTGTCTGCCGCCCCCCCCCCTCCCCCCGTGCAGGTGCAAGTGCAAAAAGACATTATGACTGTTCAATGCATTATATAACAAAAATATATTATTAAATTCTTTTAAATAGTAACTATTTTTTTAAGGCTATTCTCAAATCCAAACGGGCAACTTTATGACATGTTTTAATTTATTTTTGTTCAGAAATGCAGGAAACTAGCAGATGCTGTTGTTCAGAAACTATGTAATCGAACTGCTTTTTCTGTTTTTTTTTTTGAAACGCAATAGATCTTTCAGAAAATAGTGTCAAAGTTGACGTTTTGAGCCGAAGTTCCTGAAGAAAGCAGAAAAAAAAATAGTAAGGGAAGGGAGAAAAACATCTTGTCAAGGTGATCAAAATCGCTTATAACTCAATAGGTAATTTATTTATCAAAAAATAAAAAACACAGTTCGATTCCAAATCGCTTCCATAGTCAGGTCTTCCATTTTTATATCTTTCCGTTAAAAAATAAATTTGTAAATGTGTCAAAACGTTTTGCACTTGTTGAGCAGAGAGGGGAGAACAGCCTTAAGTGTTATTTGATATAAAGTTATTTCATATATAAAGGGATATTTTATTGACTTCACCTGAATCAATAAAGTATGCGAAAAATAAATATAACTACATCACTTGAAACGAAAGGAAAAAAATCCGAAAAAATAAATAAATAATTTTTAGACATTGATAACGATATCATTATGTGTGTGTGTGTGTGGGGGGGGGGGGTCGAGGAACGGTAACGTGTGATATCAAAAGGGGGGGGAGGGGGTCCAAAACTAACAAAAAGTCGATAACTTTATATATGTATAGTCCATTATATGGATGTGTACGTTGGTAGTTAAAATTGATATGCGTTCAAAAAAATTATGGACCAAGTCCGGTATAAAAACTAAAACTTCGGCCCAGACTGCACAAGAAATTAACTCCGCTAGGGCCGACCAAGCTCGATCCTGCTGAATATAGATTTTTACACCTATAATGTTAAAATTATCTTGTACGAGAAGTCCTAACTAAAAATACTTATTTTATCTTTTTATTCTTCATTTTTTTTTAAAAAGTGAGCTGCAGACTTATTTTTTAAAAGCATCTGATTATAGGTGAATGTCATAATTATCATTAACATCGTTAATGCACATTCTATGGCTTAGAGATTTAAAAAAAATTAAAATTCTATACTATAAAAATCTTCTGAGACATAATGGCATAGGAAAGAAGAAAAATCCGTTATGGACAGGTTCCTCTATGAGCAGGTTCATCATCTGTTGTAAATGCATTACATTATTTTCACAAGTATTGTTATCCTCATTTTAAATAGATCAACATTTTTGTTTTATTTTGTTAAGGGTGTATTCCGATCCAAACTGCTTATTTTCTGATTCATTTTAAAATTCATTTTTGCTCTCAAACGCATCAAACTGGGAAATTCTCTTATTTAGAAACTACATAATGTGCCGTGCTTCTCGATTTTTTGATAAATGCAGAAAATACTGTATGAAATGCTGTCAAAGTTGGCGTTTTGAACCGAATTTTCCGAAGCGGGCGATCTGGGAATGAAAAAAATGGTAATACTCAGAAAATAATTGTTTAAAAATCAAATTCTAATTAATTGAGCTGAAAATGAAATCACACGGCATGTTAAACATGTCTTCAAAAATCACCCCCAGCAAGTTTCATGTTTTTACTTTTAAAAATGAGTCTGAAAATGTCTCAGAAAATTTTGAGCTGTTGAGGGTGGAAAAACATTTTTTCGAATACACCCTTAAACACGGGATTCCGCCAGAGGCAGATTCTTTTTCTGAGGTTTTACCGTATTTTAATTTTATTGCCTAGAAATGCATCTACCCATCTTAAAAAATAATAAAAATAAATATACCAATTTTAATTGTGGAATAATAGAGATTTAAAAATACGTGCATTAAAAAAAAAAGAAATAAAAAAATGGGGCCACGCCAAATTTTACTGATATTAATTAGCCGGTAATAAATTAGCTGGTCCAATGATTTTCATATCAGCTGGATTGGAACTGGGACTGAAAATTTCTGCCTGTTCATACCTCAAGAAGAATGCAGTCCAGCCTCGACTTGGGCCGGAAAATAAATCCAGTCCCCGGCTCATCTCGGTCTGAAGCTCTAGAAAAAAGTACAGTAAATTCTGTCTAAGGCGGACTCCGTGTAAGCCGGAAATCTGTCTACCGCAGAAAAATTTTCAAGTCCCAGCGAACCTATAGAAAATAAAATTAATTCTTGCTGCATAAGATGGAATCTGTCTAACGCGGAAACGGAAAGGGTTTTAAGGTCCCACCGAAACGAAAATTTTGAAGGTGGAAAAAGGGATATTTAAAGGCCTTTCGTTTATAGAACTTTAAAAATGAAAGGCCTTTCATTTATGGAACTTTAAAAGTGATATATATACGTCAAATACTCAATCACGAGCATAATAATTACATTCCATAATACTTTGTAAAAAGTTAATTCATAAGAACAGAAACTGTCTAAATTTTAAGGAATTCTTGCTTTTGCCATTATTTCCTATTTAAATTTGCATTTAAAAGTTATTGTTATTAGAATGCAATGCACCTTTATGAAAGTATGCATTGTCTGAAGTACAATATATTATGCTTTAAGGTTGTTCTCAAATCCAAAAGGGCAACTTTATGACATAAGTTTTAATTTATTTTTGTTCGGAAATGCATGAAACTAGCAGGTGTTGTTGTTCAGACACTATGTAATTGAGCCTTTTTTTTTTTTCTGTTTTCTTTTATTTTTTTGCAAACGCAATAGATCTTTCAGAAAATAGTGTCAAAGTGGGCGTTTTGAACCGAATTTCCACGCGAAAGAAGAATAACCATTCAAGAAAGGGTGAAAAATGTGTTTTTCACATGATCAAACTCACTTATAACTCAATAGGTTATTTATTTATCAAAAAAATGAAAAACAGTTCGATTCCAAATCGCTTCCATGGTCAGGCTTTCCAATTTCATATCTTTCCATTAAAAAATGAATTTGCGAATGCATCAAAACGTTTTTCGCTTGTTGAGCAGAGCAGTTGAAAACAATCTTAAGGTTGTACTAAAATTCAAAGTGATTCGCATTCAAAGTCACCGCTTTCTGTTTCTTTCCCGAAGTTTTTTTATTTATTTATTTTTTTTTGTGTGTGTGTGTGTGTGTGCGTGTAAACTTCAAATTTGTTTATATTTTTAAAAAAAATCGTGTTCAAACAATAACAACAAAAAATACCGATAAATGTTTCGGTATAATAATAAATAAATGCGGTAAATGCAAATCAGACTTACGTGTCAGTGAAGAATGCATGGCTAACCTAAAGAAAAAACAAGGGTCGATAAAAGATTATTTTTTGATTCTTTAAACTACTATGTGAAATATGATGAACCGATTACATGCATCGGTTAAATTAAATGATTATTAGTAAATTTCAGAATTTAAGGAATTTCGTATTGGTAATATCTATTTTTATGTTTAAATAATGTTTATCGAAATTATTAATAACAATAAATTTAATAACAAGTCTGATTTCATTAAAAGTTTTATTTTAAAGAAAGGTACGGAAAGTTACGAACGTAAAAAATATATATATATACGATTTATGGATTACTTTTTTTTGGTGGGTGGTGGGAGAAGGAGTTTTTTTTTTTGCATAAGCCAGACTATTGTCTATCACGGAAATTTTTCTCGGTCCCGACTGATTCCGGCTTAGGCAGAGTTTACTATAATCCCCAAACCAAGCTCGGACCTAGTGTCGGGAAGGAAAATTGGGCTGGACCCATGAAGACGACCCTTACATCGAATAACCAAAAGATAAGTTCATAATTTTGTGTAAATTTGACGATCAAATTCTAATATATAATATATTAAAAAAAAAAAAAAAAAAGAAAAAAAAAAAAAAACGAGTTTTTAGTGAACTTCGCTCACTTTCATAGATGAGTTTGAGTTGAACGAGTTCATTTGTAAAATTTTGAATTTGAACATGAACTTGACTCATTTTTGAGAAACTGAGTTTGAGTTTGAATTAGTTCGTTTTTTTTGTGAGCGTGCCCAACACTGGTTTTAACACAACTGACAAAGAAAATTAACGTACATGAAAAGTAATTTAAACACCGCATCAATAAACATTCATTTTATATTTTAGATATATTATTTCAATGGTCACTAACTTACATAAAGAATGAGAAATAATTACATCTCGCATGGGCAATGCAAAAGAAAAAAAATACATTGAAATCAGAAGCAGGTGCATCTGATTCTACTGCTTATATTTTATTTTTTTAATGGGCACAGATGTTATTGAGAAAGCGAAAATAAATAAATGAAATGAAACTTACTGCACTACATTCTAGAGGATATTGAAAGAAAGAAAGAAAAAAAAACGAACTGATAAGATTCAAACTGGATTTTACGCATTGAGTTAAATAATAAATTTTACCTAATGAAGGGAAAAAACAACATGTATAGAAAGCCCAAAATAAATGAATTAAATTAATTTTGAAGAAATAAGGATATGCAACAGAACTCTGTCACATATGGATTAATATTCTTTTGTGTTGGGTTCAAGTTTAAATATTTAAGGTTCAGGTTAAAGTGTATAGGTTTCATGTTCACAATTTTTCCCCCATATTTAGATTGGCTTTAAGCAGAAATTTTAGGTTTGAGAGGTTACAACCTGACCCATGCAGGACTCTAGTTCACAGTGATCATAAAGATTGCTGAAGTCAATTGAAGACATAAAAGAACAAGCACACTGCTACTTATATTTTCAAGGGCCATACTGACTCCCCTCTCCCTCCCCACCATAATGCTTCATTAATATTTTTTTAAATATCTAATTTATTTCATTCTTTGGATGCATACTAAAGTTTAGCATCTGCTCTTGTAAAACATGAATTTATCTGGTATTGTTTTTATTTCATTTCTGATATGGTCATCTCTGTTTCAGATTAAGTCAGGTTTGGTTTAACACAAATTTTCAAAAGGAATGTACAGAATACTTTTGCAATTTTAATCAAGAACTATATTTGAAAATAAATGATTATAGATATGTTCTTTTACTACAAGCATTAAACTTCTATTAGAGATAGAATTTTAGATTAATATTACTATTATTTTTTAAAAAAACTTAATATGGCTCAGAAAGAAGTCCAGATTTGAATTTGCTTTAATAAGTAGAAAAAAATATTGGGCTCTAGTTAAACTCAACCAACCTCAAACCCATATGCAGAATTTTTATTAAGGTAGGGGAGGGGAAGAGAAATAATAAAAATTCTTAAGATTTAGGAGAAGGAAGGAGTGTTCTTGCCAAAATATGCATATTAGTCATTTTTGGATTAGAAATAAACTCTGCAGTGTTTCTTCTGGAAATTACAGTAGTTCTTTCAAATGTGGTCCTTCTTACTTCCTACATAAAAACATTGGTGGTATTTAGAAGAAGGAATTTATGTTTTTTCTTGATAATAAAATACTTTGATACCCATTCCACAATAGGATTCCACATTGAAGGAGTCAAAAGGGTGAAATTTATATATTTTTTTAACACAGTGAGAAACATTCTGTTAAGCTATTCAAACTTATTCAGTATTTCTCCCAAAATTTTTAAATGACCTTTTAATGCCTTCTCATAAATATTAGAGTTGGAATTAAGGCACCAAAATGAAAACAACATTGAATTAACTATTACAAAAAGGAGACTTAATAGGAGAAAAGGAACATTTGGAAGTTCTGTATTTTTTTATAAGGTCAGAGATTTTTTTTTAATGTTCAGTACCAAACAAAATTATTTAGACTAGTATATAAAAAAACCTCACCTGTATCATCTTTTTTATATCCTTTAAATCCCTTTACAGCCCAGTTAAACAGTTGATTGTCCTTAAAATGTTTATCCGACATTTTAGCCATTAACTGTAAAACAAAAAAATGTTAAATTATTATTAGTAGTATTAATATTACATTATCACTACAGGGGGGAGAAAAATCAGTGAGCAAAATATATCTTTTAAAACTATGGCAGTAAACAGCAAGCAGGAGTTAACAACTCTTTATTCTCAGGATATCTGCAAGCTTTTCTTTGCAAATTATTGGTGTGGTGTCTTTCAGAATTGTTAATGACAAAAATGTAACTTTGTCATGAATCAATAGCTAATAGAATACTGCAGACATGATTTAATTATGTAACATCAACTGTAGAAAATATATGCTAAAGAAGAATGCAGAGTTATAAAATGTTTAATGGTTATAAAATGTTAAATGGGGTTTGTTCTGCTTGGACTATTATACCTCTGAGTTTCAGATGCAGAATATATTTGGTTAATTTTAAGGATGTCTGCAAATAACATTTTTCCCTGTAAAACTTTCTGACACATTTATGGACTCGATTAAACATAAAATCATGAACCTTGCTGGCATGATTATCGAATAATTTCTTTCAGTTTTCAATAAATTTACTGTATCTTGAATTCTAAGCAATTGTTGCTTCATTAAAACTTTTATAAGGTTGCTAGATCCAGAATTTGACAGCAATATCAGAAAGACACTACTCTGCTTTTATCAAAAAATGGGAAAAATTAATAAGTAAATACAAGATAACTGTGCTTTGTAAATTCAAGAAAGCAGTGTATAAACTGACTGAATTATTGAAGTCAATTTTTAATATATTGTTTTCCTTATGTATTGGAAATAACTTATATGTTTCTTATCCCAGTGTATACTGTGCCAAGCTGCAAAAACTTGCTGAGCCAGTCATAATAATTTCTACTGTATGGTTTGGCGAGTGTGACTATCATTCTGTAATGCCTTTGTACTGCCTCCTTTGCTCTTTCAGCCAGAGAAAAGGGGTGTATTTAGTAGACTTAGAAGAAAATTCACTAATGAGTGCATTTTCAGGATTAAATTAAAAAAAAGAGAGAAAAAGATTGTATTTAATAGACTTAAAGGAAATTCACTTATATGAGTGCATTTAATTTATATTTTCCAAAAAAGACTGGGTTATATTGCTGACTTAAAAATAATACATCTAACTTTTATTACTCTGAATTGATCAATTAATTTTTTTAACTAATTAAATTTTAATCGATTTTCAATGTAAAATAGGAATTTTTATTATATTTTATTTCATTTATATTTTCCACAAAAGGATGGATTATATTTCCGACTTAGAAATAATTTCTCTAAATCATAACTTTATTTAGATATTAATTTACATTTTCACAAATTATAATATCAATAATAAATCAGCATAATTTTATTTGAAATATATATATATGACAGCATAAACTTTAAACCCTTTTTCAAAATTCTCAACTCCTTTTTATAACCTTAAATCTAATGCATAAAACTGGTTTATCATTATAATCCGCTTTAACATTCACTGGTGTTTAAAAAACAAATGTTTTTTAATGTTTGTTCTAACAAAAATAAAAGTAAATGAGAACTTAAAATCATAAATAATAGTGAACTTCATCTTTATAACAACTATGGGGCTCATAAAATCAAATTAAGGTTGGTTGTTTGATTTTTGATAGCCAATTATCAACACGAGGGATATAGGCTCTAGGGGGAGTGCCCTCCGTGGGGGTCTTTCTAAGGGAACCTAACCCGTATTTACGCATGGAAATCCAAGGCTTCGAAGAAAACTCCAAAACAGTTAGGCGGACGGGCACGACTGGGTTCGAACCCAGCACCTCCCGTCTACCAGCTTCGAGAGCAGAACCTCTCAGCCCCTGGTGGGGCCAAAATCAAATTAAGAGTTAAAATAAATGTTAAATGATTATCCAAAGCTATAAATAGCAATTAACTTTTTAAGTATGGCAGTTATGGGATTCAGGTGACAAATTGATCATAATTGATTATATTTAGAAAATAAATTTTAATCAATTTTCCTCATATTTGCCAGTTATTAGATTTAGAGCATTTAATCAAATTAAGTAATTATGTTTAGAAGATAAAATCAAATTACATTTAAGTCATAAATCCTAAACTTTTCTGTGGCCCACATTTATTATTACAGACCTGCCAACCTTTAAAAATGAGAAATCATAGCACACAAAATTTAAATTAATCTGGAGGTTGGTTGGTTGGTTTTCGTGTTACACAGCCATCTTTTGACATTCATAAAAGGAATAAGGTTTCAGTCTTTCATCTCAATATAGTAAATTTTTTCCTTTGAAAATTTTTATACAATTTTTAGAGTTTCTTTTCGTTTCGCAGCGTTTTTTTAAAACATTTGTAAAAGGAGCCTGGTTCCAATTTTTTAGCCCAGTACAGCAAATTTTGACAAAATTCGGGATTTTTTCCTGCAATCATTTCAGGATATTCACAATTTTTTCCGCAATCATAATTCACATTTTTCTATCATGATTCTTTGTTGAAATCTGCACATTTTACCATGAACTTTTGACAAAATTCACATTTTTTACCACGATCCTTTGTCGAATTTTGCGTTTTTTTCCGCGATCCTTTTGGCAAAATTAGTGTTTTCTTTCTGCGATCTTTCGGTGAAAATTTGCGTTATCTTACTGATCTGTCGATGAAATTTGCATTTTCTTACTGATCTTTTGATGAAATTCGAATTTATTTCTGTGATATTTTGACAAAATTCACACCAAAGAAACACAAAATCTCAAATCTTTCAGGGGGGACATTCCCTCCTCCCGGGCAACCCCCTGAAATCAATACTACATCTTTACCACGATCCTTTGATGAAATTTATTTTCTTCTGTGACCAATTGGCAAAATTGATTTTTTTATATGGTCATTTGTCGAAATTCGAGGTAGTTTATTGCAAATCGTGCGATTTTGCACAATATTCTATTTCAAACCTTGCCCCTCAAAAAACCCCCTCTCCCTCTTCCTTTCCAGAAATTCTTAAAATGGCACCTTCTTTCTAAGGAAGCGAATTCCTGTATAAATATTTACAGAAACACAATTCACTCGTGGTTAATATACATAAAGAGAGTGTTTTATGTTAAGAAGTTTGTTTTGCAGCCCATATATATATTTTTTTTCCATGAGCATTTTTTAATGTCCGAATTTTCGGACTAATGGCCAATTTTTTAAAACTTTCGGAAATGAATACTTTGAAAATTAGAAATTTCGCAGCAGAATCACTCCTGAAAAATATGCTGTGAGGGATAAAAATCGCAACTAGAAACAAAAAATGCGTTTGTGTTTTTTGCAAAAAATCGTAGTTTAAGACCGATTTTCGTAGCATCATAGTTGATAGGTCCAAATCGTAGCAACTACGATTTTTTCATAGCAGTTGGCAGGTTTGATTATTAAATCATAAATATCAATTAATGTCAAAGGTAGAAATTACAATGAGTGATGTAATCAGGACAAAGATTGGTTTCACCTCAGAAAACCCACCATTAAAAGTAGATTAAACCAATCAGGGTCGAAGTAACCACCCACTTTGACACTTAGATCCTCTGTTAGAAGAAGTTTGAAAAACCCCAACAAAAGCAAGAGAGAGCTTCTTACCAACAATGAAATGCCTAAAAAGTCACAGTAGCTTGAGCAGGCATTCGGAGCATAAAAGATAACGTAACATCCCTCAAGGGATTCCCTTGCAAATGGGGTTTGATTTGAAACAGAAAATTATGTAGTAAAAAGGAACAATAAATCAAATCCCCAAAGATAATGCTGCGGCTTCTTTGAGTATTAAATCTTTGGTCACACTACAATGAAAAAGGGCAAAGTACTATAAGGCCATTCCTTATAAATGTATTCATTTAAATAACAGTTATTCAGTTAATTTTCTATATCTAGTTTGTATATTTTTCTAATTATTTTTTTAGATCCTTAAATTTATATTCTTAGATTGATTTTTGAAGATTGATTTTTGAGTTGTCCGCAATCAACATCATATTAGTATTTCAAGTTTGTTTATCTTTATTGTTTTTATTGTCAGATCTTTTATTTCTAGCTATTTTTGTTTTAGCATAATATTTCCTATTTTCATTAATATTTTTATTTATTACTGCTTTGGTTTTAATTTTTAATTAAAAGTCTAAGATAACCCATCCTTTTGGTGAAAATGTAAATTAAATTATAATTTAATAGTTTAAAATTTAAAATTAATTTTTAAAATATTTTTACATTAGTTCTTACATTTTTTTTTCAAGGGTTTTCATAAATTTAACGTAGAATACTGTATTATATTGAAGAAAAAAATCATGTAAATTTCTGATTTTTACAAATAACACATTGAAATTTTTTCTAAAAAAGATTGAAACTGGATTCTTTTTACAAAAGTCAAAAAATCGCTGCAAAACACACACACACAAAAAAGTGAAATTTTACAATAAAGTATCCAAAGTGATACATTTTAAAAATAGAGTGGTCGGAATTGCAGATAAATATGGACATTAACTTTTTAAATTACTTCCTCTTCACTACAAGTTAAGCACAATTCAGATGATTTGGAGCGAAATTAAGAGATATGTTACATAAGAAAATAAAGGCTTTAAACTTAAGAATGTGAAGGATCTGGTAATCTAAGAAATAGAAAGAATATCAGCTAAAAATTAGAGAAACTGCATTAGAGGTATAACAAATAAAGAGCTTCTGAGCTGAAGCAGTAGACTTTTTCTGCATATATCTTAAATAGTAATTCATTAAAGCACTTGAGAATTTTTGGAAGCCAGTGTATTGTCCAATATCCTAAGCAACAATGTGTGGAAAAACAAGTATGCATGGAGTGTTTGTGGGCTATGAAGAAGTCACTGGAAATTATAGAGTATATACAGGTGAAAATCAAATGTATACAGTATGGAACCAGTTATCCAGAATGATATTTTCCAATTCATTGATTTCAGAATCTTTTCAGAAAAAAAGTGCCAGTTTGACATGTGGATGGCTTGATACAAAACAATACGCATAGTATAACTTGATGCCAACGTCTAGTACTTGAAATAGAGGCATATTTAGTTAAATATTTGCCATTTTGATTTTTATGTAAAGGAAACATAACAATTTTTGCTTCTAAGGTATTCCCATAAATTGTCTTCTTTCAAACTCTAATTAACTTTTGATCTTGTTTGGACTGAATCTTAATTTGTGTAATCTAATAGTCAATATGAAATCAGAATCAATGCCACAGCCACATATATTCTACCAATCTGATCAAATGGATGTTGCTTTAACCACTTCACCGGTGATGGGTATAGGGAAACAGTGCTTTTACACCCGACTTATCTCAGGACAAACGTTGAAGTGGTTAATGCCCAACCAGTTATCTGGAATATATCTGACCCCAACCATTCTGGATAAGTTGTTCTATACTGTATATATAAATAAGTAGAGATGTTAAATTTCATGAGAAAGACTAAGTTCACCAATTAGAACAAAAAGAACCAGTTGAGAGATTGAGCAACAATACAACCACCTTATGTTATTCATACTTATATGTTATTCATATCTATGTCAAAAGGTAATTAACAGTTCTATCAGAAAGCTATGGAAGTACCAGATAAATGAAAATGGATTGAAGCCATCGAAGATGAGATGCATTCTCATCAAAAGAATAGCACATGGGAACTTGTGAAACATGATAAAATGATGCAACCATTGACTGCCAAATGAGTTTTTCATATCAAAATAAATGCAAATGATGAAATTGAATGCTTTTAAGCATGTACAGGAATATACTTCTTATTTAAATGAGTTTGTAAGCTGTAATGTTCCAAGAAGTCTGAAACTTTTATTGGATATTAAGAAACAGAGGTGCATGTCAGATTTCTTTATTATGAATAGCTTGATCAGGATAGGAAGAAACTCAAAAGAGAAGGACTAAAGTAAGAAAATATAGCAAAAAAGTAAATAGTAAACTTAGATACAGTAGACTCCTCAAATCCGCAAATGCTTAAATCCACACATCATTGCAGATGTAAACAATGAAACTTTCAGTTCAGATGTATTATTGATGATATATCTGGTAATTGCAAGCTTTTTATCAAATATATTTATGTATTTATCAAGCATTTTTGGTTATTAAGACTGGTTAAACGTGAAATAAAACTTCCTTACTTTATGATTTTGATGTGAATTAATAGGGTACCTTTATGGGGAAAGTTTTGTTGAATAATTCAAGGAAAATGCATCTTATCTTTATTATGCATATTTAATTATACACTATTATTATTTACTTAACCTTTACTTTTAATAATTTAATCATTTTTTAAATTGTCTTAATTTTTATGATTTTAGTTTATTACTTTACTTAATTATTTTAATATTTTATTATATTGCAAGCATTCATTATAATTTCGATTGCATTATTACATTCACATTACTGTTTAAAAAATATAAACAAAGCAATGACTAGAAATCTGCAAAATTCTAAAATCTGCACAACCTCTGGTCCCAATCTTTGCAGATTTGAGAGAGTCTACTGTATACAGATGGATTGAAACAGCAAAGCCTGTTTTAACGAGGTTAAAAACTTGTCTGAGAAGCGCAATGGCAGATAAGAGGCTAATTGGACTTGCTCTATTGAACATGATTATGATATGATTATAAATACACAAAATGTTATAGATCAGTTTGCAAGCAGTGCAACACGCAGAAATTAATTTCTTATTCAAATATTTTTTTATGTAAGTAAATTTACATATGTTAGCAAATAAATCTTGCCTATTTTATTTATACTTTCTAATAACATTTTAAGGTTTTATTATTACTGATACTGTTTTGAAAATTTGGATTATCTAAATGTTTTTGTTCTTAAATATTTCGAGCTATAATAGCATTATGTTTTCGTTTTAAAAATTATAAACACATTATACTTTAAAGAGGCTCTTTAATGATAATAAAATGTTGCTACAGAAGACTCCTGACTACTCAGCTCTCAAATGACTGATCTCACAGATTTAAGTTAAATAAGATACATTGTTGAATAACCGGGTGGATATATTAATAGCGGCATAAGTGTTAAAACTATAACAGGGCTTGAATTTCAGGGCGGGATGGCGGGATTTGTGCCCAAAACTTTGAAATCCTGCCCAAAAGAATATCGTGGGTGGGAGGCTCCCGCCCAAAAAAATTCCCCCTTTCTCGAAAAATTTTACAGTTTGAAACTACGATCAACACCCGTGAATGCCTTGCAAATTTTGTAATTTTTTTGCGCAACTGATTCACGCATTTTGGGCAAGTTTTTTAGGCGATTAATAGAGAAATTTCAGAGATTTTTTTCTCCCAAGATCGATTGACAAGTTTCGCGTTATTTTCCGAGGCCAATTGGCAAGTTCAGGGGTGATTCTGTTCTAAATGTTCCGAAATTTTAAGGCATTCAGTTCAGAAATTTATTAAAAATCGGTCATCAGTCCGAAAATTTGGACATAAAAAATATAATTGAAAAAGATCATGAATTTCGACAAATGGTTGCTGAAAAAAATAAATTTCATCACGAAGGGACGCGGAAAAAAACGCTAATTTCATCAAAGGTTCACAAATAAAATGCAAATTATCGCAGAAATCACACAACTTTCGGCATAGCATCACAAAAAAATGCGACTTTCGTCAAAGGATCACTAAAAAACGCAAATTTCTTCAAAGAATCACTGGAAAAACACAAATCTCGTCAAAGGATATCGAAAAAAAACCTGAAGTTTCATGAAAAGATCGCAAAAAAAAAACAGAAATTTCGTCAGAGGATAGTGAAAAAAAAGCAATTTCTGCCAAAAGATCGCAGGAAAAATGCAATTCTCGTCAAAGGATCGCAAGAAAAATGCGAATTTTGTCAAAGAATCACAGGAAAAACGCAAATTTCGGCAAAGGGCCACTAATAAAACATGAATTTTGTCAGAGGGTTGCGAAAAAACACGAATTTCGTCAAAGGATTGTGAAAAAAATGCGAATTTCTTCAAATGATCATGGGAAAAACTTGAATTTCGACTAAAGATTGAGGAAAAAACACTAATTTTGACTAAAGATCGTGAAAAAAACACAAATTTCATCAAAAGATCGCAAAAAAAAAAAAAAATGCGAATTTCATCAAAAGATCGCCAAAAAACGCGTATTTTGCCAAAGAATCACGGGAAAAAAAACGTGAATTTTCATCAAAGAATTGCAGAAAACACGAATTTCATTAAAGAATTGTGTAAAAACGTGAACTTTGTCAAAAATTTGCATGAAAAACACCAATTTCGTCTGAGGGCTGCTGGAAAAAAATGCAAATTTCTTCAAAGGATTGCAAAAAAACACAAATTTTGGCGAAGGGTCGCAGAAAAAACGCAGCGGGCTTTAGAAAAAAGCACAAATATAAATATCTATGTTTATTATTATAGGTATAGTTTTTAATCTGAAATAATATGTTCAACTAACTTTTGAAAAATTCGGTTTAACCCGAATCCAACTTGCATTAATCTACATTCAGCCTGAAATCGACCCAAACCAAAAATGAAGTTTATTCGACCTGCAACAAAAATAATTAGTGCTGGGAGAGGATTTCCCCCTGTGCCTCTCTCATTAATTCACAGAAATTAGGACTTCACAATTTAAAGTTAACCTAGATTTATTTTGTAATAAAAGAAATTAATCGACGGTTTCCATTTCAAATTTTGGACTTTGTTTAAAACTTGAATGCATAGCAGCTTGTTCAATCAAAGAAAATATCATGAAGTTAGTTTTTGACTATAATTCCATTAAAAATATAATAAAACAATTTCATTCAGAAATAGATATTTATGATGAAATCTCCGAATATGTTCATGCTAATAGTTAAAAATGAAGACACGTCAAATATTGCAAAGTTTTCTGAAAATTTTTTAAGAGAGCATAACCATACATTTCCAGTAATTTCCAAAGTTATAAATGCTGTGCTTGTGCTGTCTGTCACAAGTTTAACCTTGTATAAAGAGGATTCTGGGCCCAAAATCGAAAAAAATCTAAATTCTGAAATTTATTTAACAACCCCCTGTTATCGATGCATGTCATTTGGTTAAAAGTTGAAAAGTAGACAGTATAAAAGCTTAACTTTCTTTTTTTTTTAAAGTAAAAGAATATTTTGCATAATTATTCTGAATTGTTGATTTAAATTGATTCAGTGGTACTTTGCCATGTCTGTATTAATGTAATTCTTTAAATAACATGTAAAATAACAGTGGGTTTTAAATATTTTTTTCTCCCTCCCAAGCAGCTCAACTCCCCTCCATTTACAAATGTTGGAAGGGAGACTCCCCTCCTAAGGAAAATTGAATTTCAAGCCCTGTATAACTAAAAAAAATAAGATAAATAATTACCACGTAAAAGGATAAAAATAAAAAAATAAGACATTTAGTAAATATATTTTGTTATAATGTTTTATGTAACACAATAAGTAGCAATAAGCCATATTTTGAGGAGAGGGGGGATTAAATAATAAGAGGATTGCTTAACTGAGTGTTTTGGTTAATTGAACCTTTGAATGCTTGATATTTGAGAGTCAATAGTATTTTCAAATTGAATTAATTATTTCATATTCATTTAATAATTAACTGCAAGGAATGATTTAACCAACAAAAATTATGACTATGTTGATTATATGTCACTCAGTATCGCACCTCCAATATGTTTTTCTGGATCTGCCCCTGATTAGAAGTGAATAAAGAAGAAAAACTGGAAGTTAAAACTTGGCAAGAGAATAAGTAGCAGTACCAATATTAGAAACAATAGGTTTTAGAGGAACATTTGTTTTATGAACTTAAGTGTAAAAACGAGCACAGATGGCTGAAGAAGTAATAACACAATTTTTAGTGTAATCAATTAAATCAAAAGTACCCTTAACTGCTTTTTTAACACTAAAAAGATGCAAATTAGTATAAACTTTTTTAACTTCCATGTAAGGACCTTCCCATAAAAGGGCATAAACTTTATCAGTATAATCTTTTTTATCCATTAGAAGAATTTGATCACCCCTTTCTGCTTTTAGTCATAATAAGATTATCATTTATAAGATACAGCTTAGAGCAATATTTTGAGTGCTTGAAAGATCAGGTTTACAGTCTAAATTATTAGAAGAAATAATATTTATTAGCAAGGATGTGTTGAAGAGTTACTTTTTAAGAAGGAGTGACTTTACTATATTTAAAGAAAGACTCAATAGGAACAATCAATTTGGTGAGAGAAGGTTTGCAAGACTAAGAAAAATTTAAACCAAGTTCTAAAACACTTCTTTGCTCAGGAGTTAATGTATGGGAAGATAGATTAACAATGTAGTTCTCATTTGACAGATGCATATTTAACTTTTGAGACATTTTTTACTAATTACACAGTGAAGAAAACTTTTTACCAGATTCCTTTGATGAACAGATTTAAAAGTATATAAAGAAGGCCAACTTTTATTTTCAATTTCAAAGAAATTGTAAAGGTTTTTTTACTAAGAAATAAATGAAGGTCATAAACCTCTTCTTCAATTCTAAAGAGAAAATGCTGAACATCTGCTGCTGAATGCTGAATGAAATTTAGGATTAAATTATTTTTCTTACAATTTTGCAAGAAATTTAAATGATTAAGAAATTTCACGCACTTAAGTCTGAATTTAGTGATGTTATGTTTCTAAATTTGGGGTATTTTAACACAATTTGAAATTAACTTTTATTAATTGTATTTCTTATTTAAAGCAGTTTTATAACATTTTCACCAAGAAATTTACAAAAAATTAAAACATATTAAAAAAATTGATTAAAAAAATTACAGAACATTGTAATTCATAGATTTGACCTGAGTTTAATAATAATTATGAGAAATATTTTCTATTCAGATTTTATATATCTAATGGATGAAAGAATTGCAAATGCATAACTTTTTTGTAACTGGATCTTCCTGAATTGAATTTAGCATGCAATTCAGTTTAGCAATTTTTAGTTGAGAAGAATTTGTTGCATTAAATTTTATTTTCCAATTGAGAATTAATTGATCAAGTAAATTCAGATAAAAGGTCAGTGATAATTATTTTGAATTAATTTGCAATGTAGAAATATAATTTTTAAAATAAAATTTGAATATGTGGAGAATTAATTTTAAATTAAAATTTTCCATTATACCAGGCAAGTTACATTCTAAATGGAATTAGTTAATTAGAATATTGTATTTTAGCAGGCAAATCAAGTTTTTTATCTTATTTTTTCAAATTTTGGTTTATAAAGGGTTTTAAATATTTTTAACTTTCTATGCTGAGGGAAGAAAAGTCTTTTAATTTAGATGATTGATTATTTAATTATTGTTACCATAAAGCAACAAATATAAGATTTAAAAAAGAGAGTTAAGAAAAAAAATTCATGCAGAGTGGCAAAGAGTACAAGCAGATATTTTGGGGATACAAAAATAATTTAAATGGACTAATTATAAATTTACTGCTATTAGAGAGCAACAAATAAAGCATATTTCTTTAAATAAAGTTTGTAAAATTTAAACCTTGTATGCTAATTGGGAGGGGGGGGGGGTAAATTTTTGAACAGAGGTGTGATTGTAATGTAGATGATCAGTGTTTTACTTAATGTTACTAGAGAGCAACAAATAGAACAGAAGAATTTTTTAAGGTACTCAATATTAAAATTTTTATTCCTTGGGAGGGGGGAGGGGGGGGGCAAAGATGGGATGCAGGCATTTCACAGGGCAGAAAAGTTCATTGAAATTATATAACAATGAAATTGGAAATCTACCAAAAGGTGGAAAATTCTCTCCCTTTGATTTTTTTAATTAATTTTTAGAGCATAAAAAGTCTGGGCAAATGGATGTCGGTGACAACACAAGTATGGTAGGACCATCACAGTTTGTAAATATTTTCTCTATTGTTTCATAAATGGTACTTCATATACTTGAATTAAACGTTTAATTTATTTTAAGCTGTGATTTAAAAAAATATTTCAGTAATTTCTAAGAATATTTATCTGATGGACTGGAGCACCAGTTGCTCTCACAAAGATAGGTTGAGTCTGTGTGCCACTGACGCTCCAGAGCATCGGGAAAAAACACTACACTAAACATGAAAATATTATGTTTTTTCATTTTCTTGGTTTTACTAGTAAAATATAAGGAACATTTTAATCATTAAAACACTGTTTTGTAATCTGGCTTCTGAGGATGGAAATATCATTTTTAGGGGCAGTGAATGTGTTAAAAGAGGAAGCAATTAGAATTTTATGGTAGTACAAGAACTCCTGTACAATGGTGAAATAATGGAAGCTGGTCTATGTGACTTTGTGAGAATTATTAAAATGTCAACTCCAGTATTTTTAAGTGATGAAAACAATTTTGAACAAGTTTATCCCAAGAAAAAGTATTTTCTTGGCTATGAACAATAACACTTAAATTGGTATTCTTTGCATATCTAAAATAACTAAATAAACTATTTTAAAATGCTACCAGGTGTAGATTAATTTTTTATCTTGTTATGAAAAGCAATTTCTAGTAACAACATAAGGCTTTGACATATTTTTTATGCGAGGCTTTTTCATACAGTCCTCATCTACAGAATTTTTTTTTATATGTTTCAAAAAATCATTTGTTATAGCTAATTGTGAAGTTTTAGAAATTTGTTTTACCCCTATCAACTGCACAAAAACAGATTTGATTGTAATTAGTGAAATAGGCAAAATTTAAAAATTAAAACAGCTGAAATTTGTACCCCATTTCTTTTCTCTTAAACTGGAAAGCAATTTCTCAACACTCCTTTCATATGCGGTGCTGTAGTCATAAAAACCTGACAGCATATGCTACAGGCAGTAGTGTAGGCAGAATATTCTGTATTGGACCACTGCATCTTCCCTTCTCTTGGAAATATCAAGATCAGTCAATCCTATTTTGCACTATAGCAGTGAACTTCAGAGATTTTTTTTTATCAAAGAAAATAACTTAAAACCGGAAAATTTATTTAATAAAATGGGTGTTATTTTTAAGTGATACCCCAGATAGCATGTAAGGTTTCCGAAAAGGGTCGTTTTTGCTTTACTTTCTAACTATCCTGCAAAGTTTTTCGTGATAATCGTGTAGCCAACCCATGTTCGGAAATCATTATGATCCGTACGATTTTTGCGCATGCGCAACTCATTTCTTTTCACGGCCAGCGTAGATGGCGGCCTCCCAATGGCGTCTGTTTTGAAAGCTTTCGTTGTGTCAAGTTTCTAACATTTACAGAAAATGCGGTAAGTTTGCCATTACTTTTACTTATTAGTATATATCATTATTGTTTAAATCGTTCTTACTGTAGTCTTTTTTTCTTCTGTACTGTCTTATATTTAAGATTTCTGTGTAAGTTACCCATGAGGAAAAGATGATATTTGATTCAACGCTATTTTGTTTAATTATGTTATACAGCATGCTACATCTTTAAATTAAACTAACTTCTATAAACATGATTTACTTAAAACATGTTATAACGTATCGTTTCACGTTTCGTAACCATCGCGAATTTTCAAATGTATTTTGATAACATAACTGCAGTTCCGTTATATATACTTTTAACACATAGGATTGACGTAATGGTAATGTAAATGAACCATAAAATACGAAATCGAGAAAGTGTAAGGAGTTTTTTGTAGGAGTAAGTGTTTAGGAACATATTTTATTATAATAAAACATTTTTAATTATGATCGAGGCTAACTAGTGTTTTTATAATTAAAAACACTTAAGTCTTAAACACAATTTTGTTTTTATGTTTAATTATTTTAAACTTGTAAAAATAAATTTTATCTTTTTTTCTTAAAGTCTTCAAAAAATAAGGAATGTATACTTAAAGTTTTAAAATCACCACCACCCCCTTGCTGTGGACTGATTTACAAATCAAAACAGACTTTGACCTTCAACAAATTACATTCATTTGAAAATATATATGCATGCATAGCGTATAAAACACGTAGATCATTTCATTTAAATGTATTTATCAAAATGTAGGTATATTGTTTGTTATCCCTTTTAGCGTCTATATATATATTTACAGATGATTTTCTGTTGTAATTTTAAAATAACATCCAAACAGAAATCTTTTTTTTTTTTTCAATTATATGCGAATATGACATCTGTGCCAATAATTGTATAATTTTAATGTCCTTCATTAAATTTATTTGAGAATATCTTATCCTTATTGCACAAACACCCTTTTCGCTATTCCTATATTTATAGTAGCTGCTATATGTAAAATTTAAAAACTGTCTTCAAACACAAGTAATTATTTAAAAGTTTTTCTGCAAAAAACCCCCACTAAATCATGTGCATGTATACATCTCAAAAAATAAATTTGCTATGTGTAGTGAAGAATAAAACAATTATTTATTAAAAATAAACATATTTACAGTAGAAATTAATTTTCGTATGTCATTTTGCCAGCTGATTGAGAATCGGCAAAGCTTTTAATATTAAGAGGCTGTACATATATAACGTTACCAACTTTATAGTAATTTTGTAATCTTTCCGGCCTTTACAATATCTTACATTATCATTCCTGGATTATGTCCCACCCTTCCATCACTAATCATATTGTTATCAGTGTCTCAAAGTTCTTTTTTTTTTCCTTTCATTTTATTTTTACATATTTTCAGTTATATGTAAACATATTGTTATATATCTGTTATTTATAAAATTTTCTAATAAAGAAGAAAGAGTATGTAAAATATCACTATATTAAATATAAAATAAGTTTATATCAATAAAATTTTTTAAAAGTATTTAAAAATGGCTCTTTGTTACATAATGTATTCAACAGATATATTGTTTCTTGCCGCTCTTATCAACAAAACAGATAGACAACATTCTTCCTCTTTATTTTACTAATAAGCACAAGTATCACTTCAAACGTACTATCTGGTTTCTCCAACAGCAGATTATATGCAAATATAGGGTAGATGTGCCAGTAATGGACACCCTTAAGGAATTTCTTTAAAATTTATTTTTTTATTAATAGTTAAAATTATTATATTCCAGTTTTTTCAATATTATATTAATCTATCGACAATATTTAACCATTCTTATAGCCTCATTTGACAATATGAATAGAAATTTAATTTTAAATAACAGAAATATATCAAAACACCCAAAAGCCCAGTAATGGACACCCCCTGGCCCAGTAGTGGACACCCTCTGTTCCAGTAATGGACACCCCATAAAAAGTAATAAATATAATTGTTTTTATGACTATTTAGAACCAGAATTTAATGAATACATACTAATGAAACAAAATAGTTATTTTCAAATAAATTTAACATTTAGGATACCAGTAATTAATAAAGTATTTGTGATAATCATTTATTGTTTGTATCAATAATTGAAATTATCAGATGATCGATGTTTTAATTATTTTAGATGCATAGATTAAAATACTAAATATCAGGCAATTACAGCTATCAAATTATTGTAACAGTGATGGATTTAAAGGGTAATTAAAAAAAAGTTTTGGAATATTAATGTTTAGTTTTGTGCCACTATTTTTAAATGTTTAGTTTTGTGTCACTATTTTTAACAATCTTCCAGACTCTACTTGATATATCATTTATAATAATTAATATTACAAATATGAAAGAAATGATATTGTGAGTTGAATATTTTAAATACTAAATAAAATAATTTCAAAATAAAACTGTAGTACTGATGTTTGAGGCCAATGATCTGCAGATTTACTATAGTTTCATGAATATTACCTGCAACTTTCATTAATAGTATTACATTTTTTTTTTAAATAAGGAAACATTTAAGACAGAAAATAGATTTTTAATAGCTTCTGTAACTTAATTGTTTTTATTTAAATGGAGAGGGATTAAGCCGTATGAGCCCCTCTTTGACTGTGCTCTTAAACAATATTTTTTGCTTCCTGGCTGGTTTGATTGCCGGATTACAAAATATGCAAGGTATATGTACTACATAAAAAAAAAAATAATAATAATAAATAAAATAAAATATTGAAATTTCATAAAATCTCATAAAATAACTTAAAAGCAGCTATTTATAAAAGTTTTGGTGTTATTACATTTTGGTAAGTATAATTTAAAAATTAAATTTGATTATTTAGGTTTGCAGTTAAACCAAAGTGTTTTATGCACTATAAACATTACTAAAATTGCATTTTTAGCAATGTCTACATGGGGTGTCCATTACTGGAAAATGACTAATTAACCATCCCAGTAATGGACACCCCTCTTAAAATCTTAAAAATAAATGAAATTTTGTAAATGGCCATTGGTATATAAAATTCAAAGTTTTCTATTGCTACTCAAACAAAAACATTTAAATTTTGCAAGAAAATAAATAATATATAAATTGATTAAACGAAGCCAACTCTTAGCCTCTTCATTAAGATTTTCACAGAAAAACAGCGAAACTTTGAAACATTATTTTCTGCTTCCTGATTGGTTTGATTAAAAGTGCCAACAATAACCCAGTTTTATAAAACATACAAGGGGGAATTATAAAAAAAATAATTAAAGCTAAATATTTATTAGTTATTTTTTTATGAACCAAAAACATCAAGGGGTGTCCATTACTGGAAGGGTGCCCATTACTGGCACATCTACCCTATATAAAAAAAAATAGGAAAGCCAAACGTTGAGGTATTCCACATTTCAGAATGAAATAATTGTATATATAATCATTTAATGATTTTAATAATAACTTAGTATTTTCATAAAAATAGATAACTGAATATTTTGATGTAAAGAAACAGTTACAAATAGAAAAATGAATATTTTGGTTGGATCAAAAATGGTAACAATATCGAAAATGAATTTTCTCCCTCACCCTAGAGATATCTTAAGATATCAAGTGCCAAACTCCACCTCCCTGAAGTGATACCGTTATATTAAGCACAGCCTATAAAATCATGAGCCTTAAATGCTTATCAGTTAGCTTGTTAATTTTAAAATTGCCCATCAATACTTTTAGTTATTAATAGTAAATTGGAAAAAATGAAATCAAAATAAGAATTATTTAAAAATTAAATGTTTTGTAAATTCATACAAATTAAAACTTGGTTTATTATTATTGTTGTTTAATTAATAAATATGAAATTACCTTACCCTTCTTGTCCCTTCCCCCCATAATTTTATCTGTACTGGCAGTGTGATCAGTGTGAAAACTGACAGGGCAGGAAATTCATACTACTACTTCTTTTGGTACTACCTGATTATCCCGACAACCAATTTCACCAAATAAAGTTAGTACATACTTTTAATAAGTGTACTTTTAGTAGTTGACCCAATAGCAGAAAATCCTCCAAGTGTTTGCAACAGATACTTCAGAGGCAGAAAATAATCTGCAGGTGAAACAGGTTTGACAGGTTGCAAGTTTTACAATCGAAGTGTTAATCAAACGATCACCTTTTTTTAAAAATGTTATTATGCATTTTATTAATTTTACTAATAATAATCTTAAGTTTTTGTATTAAGTAAGAAAGAGCCAAACATAATATAAAGCGAAATAAGGGTTCAATAGAAAAATAACCTGCAAACGAAAAAAGAAAATCTGCGACTCCCATCTCTAACTTTCTGCTACCGGTGTAGTTGATAATAAATAATAAATATAAATTGGTACAAAAATACATTACAAAATGTATTGTAATGTTAAGCCCTTCGTGACAACATATGTGTGATATAAAGTGTGTACACAGTCCTTGTAACTATTACTATATCGGAATGGTAATTTTTACGGTACTTTTCGGTTAGCTGGGCGCCAGTGTTAGATATACATATATATGTATATATACTTGTATACATAACAATGGTGACCGGCTAACTAAAAAGTACCATTTTTACCTTATTTAATATAAATTTATTAAATAAGGAAAAAGTCACTATTTGAAAATAGTGGTACAAGGGAGGCTTGTCATGAAGGGTTTAAAAGTTTTTTCTTCATTGTTATTATTTTATGTTTTATTTTTTAGTTTCAAGAACTAATGACATCATCTGGTAAAGATGCTGAAGTCATGGTTGCTAGCATGTTGAGAAAATTACAGATGATGTCGGAACAAAGTCCTAACAGAGGGTACAAAATCTAAAATTGCCCAGCAAGAAGAGGAACAGACAGTTGTTCTAATTTAACAGGTTGGTTATTATATATTTTAACAAAATTTGTTTTTGTGAGTTCATGCTCAATGGTACGAATAATGTTTTCTTTTTCCTATGAAAGTTTGTATTTTTCTGTAACTGTACGCCAGTGTTAAATATATACATATATTTACACACACACACACACACATATATAGTGAAACCTCCCTGTGCGACCACCTCCTTGACCGATCATTTTTTCATGGAACGAAATTTATTCCCATAGGCTCAATACTAATTTTACCTCCATTCAGAGACCATCCCATTTGAACTCCCTCCATGAGCAACCCATTTTTTTGAAAACTTTTTACTTTAAGATTTTAATTAAAACTTTTTTACTTTATGATTTTGATTTGAATCAATAGGTTACCTTTATGAGTAAAATTTCATTGAATAATTCAAGGAAAATGTATCTTACCTTTATTATGCATATTTAATTATACATTATTGATCATTTACTTGACCTTTACTTTCAATATTTTAATCATTTTCAAAATTATCTTACTTTTTATCATTGTAGTTTATTACTTTACTTAATTATTTTAATATTTTACCATATTGCAAGCATTATGTATAATTTTGAATGCATTATTACATTCAAATTACTGTTTAAAAAATGTAAACAAAGTAATGATCAGAAATGTGCAAAATTCTAAATTCCGCACAACCACTGGTCCCAAGCTGTGCGGATTTGAGGGAGTCTACTGTATATAATTCTCGATATATGACAACTCATTGTTTTTTCGTGAAGAAAGTATAAATTTATTTCTGAAAAAAATCAAGATATTGCTGATAATTGGTAATCACAATCTTTTTATCAAATATATTTATGTATTAATCAAGCTTTTATTATTATTAAGACTGGCTAAACCTGAAATAAAACTTCCTTACTTTATGACTTTGATGTGAATTAATATGATACCTTTATGAGGAAAGTTCCATTGAATAATTCCTGGAAAATGTATCTCATCTTTATTTTGCATATTTAATTATACATTAATTATTATTTACTTGACCTTGAGGGGATAGTGGGGAGGAATGTGATGCTTTTTACAAAAATAAGAAAATCAACTTTATTTGACACATAAACAAAATTTTGATATATAGAATACAAAATGAAACACTCTCTAATGTCCTTGAACAATATAGAAACATAATTTGCAGAAACAATTTTATAAAGAAATTATAAATTTCAAAATGTGTCCCATACCTTCCCACTAACAGGGAGGTATGGGACAGCTATAAAACAATGTATGATAAGGGGCAAATAGTCTATTGTTGGCTATATATACAGTCTAACAAAGATTGTAGGTTGATGTCTGTGCTACAATATCAAATTTCAGTAACTTCATCACTGGAAGGAAAATTCAGGATTGTCAATCAGAGATAGCATTAAAAAAATCATCAGTTCAATTTATTTATGTTTTGAAGTAAATGAATACAGTGGACTCTCTCTATTCTGAACACGCATGGGACCGACCAAAAATGTTCAGATTATGGGGGTGTTCATTATAGAGGGAGACTGGGAAATGCATTACTACTACTACTATGATTGAGTTCATAGACTGTATAGAATAGATAGCCATGCCAGTTACCAAGATGGACGTGCTGAATTTAGATTTCGCGACTAGTGCAATGTCAAACTAAATTCAGTTGAACCTGTAATCTACCTTTTTTTTTTTATTAAAAGAGTTTTACATAACATACATATATTCAATATATTACTTAAAAATATAATCGGTACATTATTTAACAAAGTGAATAATTTTAGTTTGTGTTTGCATTGTGTATGCTTGTGCAGCGTACATGTTAGCCAGTTGTTTAAAAAGTGGAAAGACTTCCGGATGATGTTCAGCTCCATAGTTCAATAGGTCTTGAATACCTTGGCCATATTGCTTGAAGGTAATCGTACTTCTTGTTTCATCTGTCTCTTCTGCTTTTGTTTCTTCTTCACTGTCGTCTTCCTCTTCAACGATGTTGTTATTGCTAACTGGAAGGCTTCCGTCGGCTTCGAGGTAAGCTCCAGGTTCAATTTCAATCTGGACCATTTGGAGAATTGATCCCAAGTCACTCACAGCTGTTGCTACTTATTCCTCTATTCTTAATTGTTCATTCTCACATTGGAAACCAGCTTTGTAAAAGCAGCTTTGGAAGGACTAGGGGGTTATTTTATTCCAAGCTGTTTATATCCAATTGACATCATCCATGACACTGACCTTCTTCGTTAGTTTGGTTGCCTTCAGAAAATGGATTCGGTAGTGAGCTTTAAAGATCTTGATTACTCCTTTTTCCGGTTGTTCGATTATAGAACTACAGTTCGATGGTCAGGAACTTCAGGTTCACGTTGCTCAGCTGCATGTTTGTGTGTGATCTGCCATTATCCAAAAAAGAATAATTTTTCTTCTTTCTCTCTTCATCATTTCGTTAGTGACCTCCAACCATTGTGAGAAAATTGTGAATGTCATCATGGCTTTTCCATTTGATTTATAGTGCACAGGCGATGATGTGATTTTCACATTTTAGAAACATCGTGATTTCTCACTTTTTCCGATCACAAGTGGTTTGAATTTTTCACAAGTAAAACTGGCACAGAGCATGACGGCATGTCTTTCTTTTGACTTTCCATTTTCCGCCCACGCCTTTCTCGCTTGTTTCTATTAGGGTTTTATTTTTTATTCTAAAAAACAGGCCGGTTTCGTCAGCATTGAAAATGTCAGCGGCGTCGAAATCCTTCATTATATCCTGAAGATTTCTTTCCTTTCCTTCACAGTGTCGATATTTACGTCTGAAGCTTCACCAGTGATTATTTTGAATTCTATGTTATGACGACTTTTGAAGTGAGTCAACCATCCTTTTTATACCTTGAATTTCGTGATTTTCTCCTTTTCTGTAAATTCAGAGCAATCTGCTTCAGCAAGGGTTTTGTACAAGAAGATTCTTCCTTCTCATTTGGCAAAAAACTCCCAGACGCGATTGTTTATGTTCTTGTTTCCAGTTTTCTTTTTGAAAATTCTACAATTTGAGGAAAGTTCATTTGATTCGTTCAAAAGTGATTAAAATTTCTTTCTCTTTCTTGCTCATGGCATTGCTTGCCCTACTGAAATTACAAACTCACACGCAATTTTCCTTTGACTTGTGTTTGATTTTAATTTTTGAACAACTTTGTATTTTTCCTGAAGCTTCAGTTCTTTCCGTTTTTCTACTTATTTCTAATATAGCTGCGTAAGTGCAATATTTCTTTCCCTGCATCTGTAGAGAAACGGCAAACAAAAATTTACCATTGCCAAGAGAAAGGAAGAAAGAAACAGAAGGATAATCCTGCCCAAACAGGTGTGCAGAAAAGAAACCATAATCCTTTTTTAGCCACTACCTCTAATATCTGTTGACTCTTATCTGTCACTGGTGTGGGGCCTTTCAGTTGCATAATCTTTCTATTTTTATCTCAGCTCGAGAGAGGGGGACTCGCAAGACATGGTTTTTATATTATTTTTTCTTGTATCCCTTTGCATAAAAATTGATTGTTTTGTTCATTTCATTTATCTGATTAACATGATTTACTTTTTGTGAAATGGGAACAGTTTTACATCTGGGCTTTTTTGTTTATTAAAAATATAAGAATGTTCTAATTAGTTTAGATGTAGAACATTTAAAGACGTACCTATTTGAAAAAAAAATTCTTTCAATTTATTTATTTTTTATAACATATGTTTTGTTAACTGAAGACTTTATCTCAATTATTCAAACAAATTGCAGCATCGAGTAGATTCATAAAATCTAGCAATGATTTTGTCTGTTTATTTTTAAGTCGAGTTTATTGAAATTTTTTATTCTTCTGCAACAATTTCTTGGAATTTCCATGATGGAGGAATTCCTCGAATTCTGATTGCAAACACACGTTCAGTTTACAGAGAGGCGGAATAGAATGAGGATCAAAAGTAGCGTTCATAATAGTGGGGTGTTCACATTAGAGAGTGTTCAGAATACAGAGAGTTCATGTTATGTTAAGTCTATGGACTTTCGCCGGGACCGTCGGAATGTGTTCATAATACAGGGGTGTTCACATTAGAGAGTGTTCAGATAGAGAGAGTCCACTGTATATTTATAATGTTATAATTAATATATTACCTTCTAAAAATATTTGCATGTTAGCAGTTTACATTCATCTTATTAAAAAGAAAGAATTAAACATGTCCCATTCCTCCCTCTACCTTCTTTTATGTTAAACTTCTTGTATAAACAAAAGTTCTACTTTTAGTCTAGTTTACAGTATGATGTTCAATAAATAGAAAAACTATTACATCTACGCGTAAACAAGCCTATACTACTATATTTTACTAATATACAGAAAGCATAAAAAGTATATGAAGCAAATTTACTTCTGATTCTTGAAATAATGCTTTGCTTAAGTCTTTAAAGTAAATCGGCTTGTCAAACGATGATTAAAAATTAGTTTAATTAACAAGGTATGCAACTGATATGAAAGGTTTGATAATTCTAACTTTTATTTTTCAATTTTAGAAATTATTTAATTATTTTTTTTAATATTTTAACCCTTTGCACTCAAAGGTTTTTTTCATTTGTATTACCAGCAACTCAAAGTGATTTTAGTTATATCTTATTATTTTTTAAATTCTTTATGAATACGAATACAAATTTATGATATATAAAAAAAAAACTAAAAATTATAAAATTATTACATTTTGTAATCGTAAAGTGTGATACCTCTTGAAGCAATTGCCAATATGTAATCTTGGCTTTTCTAGACAGATATCACAAAATTATTTTTATTGCCTCCGTAGTGGAGCCCTCAAGTTTGAAGACAAATTTTAAATGGCTCCGCTCCGGAGTCCTCGAGTGCAAAGGGCTAACTTTTTTTCAATATATAATGTATTTAAAACAATCAAAAATGGTATCAAAATTCAATTTGTGCGATTGCAGCATTGTATTTCTACAGTCAAAGATTTTGCACCTTAGCCGACTAAAATTTCGATTATACACCTTTCTCAGTTATGCATCGTTTTAGAAAGGTTTCCTGAAAGACATATAATTGGTACTTTACCGGGGTTTTTTTTTGGGGGGGGGGGGGCTGAAATTGTCATATTGCCAGAGCAAAAGTTCTTTATCTACAGAACGACAAAGTCGAAAAATCCATTTACTCTTGCTCGACTGAAAATATACACAATATTTTGAAAATAAATATCAAACTTCATGATATTTTGAAAATAAATATCGGATATGTATCCATTTATATATATCACTGAACCATCCTGTTTGTAGCTATAGTGTTTACTCTTTAGTGTACACTATACACTCTTCAGTACTCCCGCTGCTGATAGAATATAATCTTTTTTTTTTTTCCCCCATCATCTGAAGATATAAGAAAATGCTCTTTTATGAAACCTTTAAACACATAAAGGCTAGATTTATTATGGTTATTTGTGCTTTTCATTATGTAGGGATTTTTTTTTTTTTTTTGTATCACAAAATCAAAACGTTCATTTTATGAGTAACAATCCCAGATGAAGATTCTGTCTGTGTCACTCTCTACTCTCTATTGTGTACAGTATAACCTCAAAAATCCGGCATTGTCAGGACCATGACGATGCCGAATTTCTGACTTCAAAAATACTTTTAATAGTCTTAATGGTGCCGTTATTCGTAATTTAATTCATACCCAAGTAATAGTTATGTGAGAAAAATAGAAAATTAAATATTTTAAAAAATATTAAAATTAAAAGTTTCTATTCATATTTTCTGTGTTACAAAAAAAAAAATCTAGTATATATCATTTCTTCTCGTGTAATTTGTCGATGTCAATTTTATTTGCTTCAATTATTTGAACAGCTTTTTAACAAGTTTTAATTTTACACAAATGTAGAATATTGAAAATATAGTCTTATTTATCTAAAGCAGATGTTAGTTTTCCAGTCAAATTTAAGCATTTTTCCACTGATACCTTTTCTTCTGTACTCAGAAGGGATTCAATTTAGCATAGCATCTGCGATCTCACAGTCAGCCAATACATTGCTTTCAATCTCGAAATTTTTAATTGTTTAACGATTTATTATTATTCTTTCTCCTATAAAGTGGAAGTGTAAAAAAAAAAAAAGCGGCGAGATGACTTTGATGCTGGATTTTCGAGGTCACACTGTACTTTATTTACTTTTACTATACGTATGTGATTTTTGTGTTTATAATTTTATTTTTTATTTTTTTCTAGAGAGAAAAGAATGAATCAAGAAAAAAATTTTAATGAAGTACCTGTTAATTATATCAATTCTTTATACAGTAGAGGATCTTTATAACGCAATTCTATATAACGCAATTCTCCATATAACGCACAACTTCTCAGATGTAAACAATGAATTTTGCAGTTAAAAAGTACCTGCATTTTCACATTGTAAAATATTGCTACTCTCTACAGGACTAAATTTGATACATTAGTTCAACTTTATCTTCTAATTTAAGACCTTTTTACTGAAAAAAATGCTATTATTACAATAAACATTTTTGAAAATGTCTAATATAAGGGATGGTTGTGTCAGTTATATTTGGATCCTGTTTGTAAAGTAAATTTAACAATGTCTGACCTATATTATGCAAAAATTTATAATTTGGATAACTCTTGATAACAAGGAATGCAGTATAAAGATATTCTAATGTATTTTGATATGTTTCAGACATATTTGGCCATGTTTACAAGGTGAATTTAATGATGTGATCCATATAACGCACAACCTTGCGTTTTTAGGTTTGCGTTATAAAGATCTTCTACTGTATGTAAATAAATTACTATATTAATTCTTTATATGTAAATAAATAGAATTTTATAAACTGAATGATGTTTCATTTGTTTTCAAGACTATTTCCTTGATACTGAGAAATATTTTTCATTGCTTCAGTCTTAAGTTATTAAAAATAATTACAATCAGAAAAAGAACAATTTAAGTGAGTTAAATTATACTTTAAAAAACTAAAAAAAAATAATGTTAGTTTAGTATTTGCTCTGTTGTACATAGGATAATATTTCTCTGGTAAAAGAAAAACATTGGAGAAGGGAGGAAGGCAGATGATTTTAAAAATTTGTCTTATTGTAATATGTAATTTACATTGTTAAACAAGCAAGAAATTACTATTTTTATGTAAAAATGCTGGAAAGATCAATGAATTTGTAAAAAAATTCTTTTGTATGTTGCATCATTAAACTATTTTCAGAGAAAAGACTAAATATATTCCTGTGGTCATCAATCAGAATCCTATGGAGGATTTATTTTATAAATCTGACAATATTCTCTAAATAATAATTGAAAATTCTAAGAAATAAGTTTAATAAATGAAAGAATTAAAAAATTAATGAAGTAGTAATATAAAAAATATACAATCTTCTAAAGTCATTAAATGTACACTATATTGGAATTCCACATATTTGATGTGCTATTTATTGTAGGTAAACACAAGATTTCATTATATATGTATACAATAAAAAATTATCTGATCCTGAATAGTGAACTGGATTCAAAAGGTAAGTAACTGAAAGTATAATTAAATTTACTATGTATAAGCATAGACATAGAGTTGTATGTTCTCAAGTCCCTGTAACATTTTAAATACTTTTTCTTACCCTCTAATATAAAAAAGCTTTTAGTTTTTTTATTTTATTGAATTTCTCCTTTTTCTTTTGTTAAAGGATAAATGACAAAAAAAAAATCCCTTTGCTTTTTTTAATTTTAAGTTATCAATAATTTTCAAGACTCTATGCCTATGTGTATAAGAATGATTTTTTAATATTAAATACGTGAAATTTTTCAAGTTGCTAACTAAGCGTAAATAAACAGAGTGAAAAATGTTGAACTCTGATCTTTGAAATAGTGCTCCAATGCACTGTTGATTTGCGCCGAGTTAGCAATGTAAAAAATTTCACGTATTTAATCTTCAATAATTTCACTGCTGATAATTAATTAAAATTTTACTTGGAATGGTTTTTATTCAAATGAAAGTGTTTTTCCTTAAGAAATTTTTTTTAATGGGATTACACATCCCTCATGCGTAGACACTTGCATGCTAATGTTAATCCTATGGGAGAATTTTTCTAAATATCTCGTTTGCATTTCAATATTGTAAATTTTATTATTTGTTACTTGTCAATCTGTACAAACACCTTTTTTTTTTTTTTTTTAAGTTTTCAGTTTTGTTTGCAATGTGTTTTTTTTTTTTTTTCACTAGAGTATTTTCGCTTTTGAAAGCAGTTCTGAATATATCCTAATAAGCAAAAAAACCTTGTAAAACAAAGTCGAAAAATGGCCTTTGTATCAAAACTGCAGGTATGCAATGCAAAAAAAAAAAAAAAAAAAAAAAGCAAGCGAGATATTAAAAAAAAAATCTTTCAGCGGATTAACATTAGCAATCAGGTGTTTCTGTGCGAGTGAAGTATCCTCTTAACATTATTAAGCTTTTTTTATTATTAAAATAGGATCTAATAATGTAGCGAATTGATAAAAATTAAACATATATTTTATACATACATAGTAAAGGACAGGGATTTAAGAATTTCTTTCAAGGTAAAAAATGAACATATTAATTAAAATAAGCAATTTGATAAACATGTGGATTAATAAAAACCAGTTTTTTTCAATGTATAGATAATATTTGACTAAAATTTAATTTTCCACAGGAACAAACAAACAACAACAAAAAAATATGCTCAGCTCAGAAAAATTCTAAGTTGAGTTATTTATCTCATTTTTCTATCAAATAAGATTTTATGATTTATAAAAACCTCATTTTCATTTTTTTTATACAAGCTTGTAATAAAAGCCTTTCATCAATCTTTGATTGTAACTCCTTTAACTACCCTTTCGTTTCTTCCTTTTCACATGCTTATCATGAAACACTTACAAACTCCCTCAGATAGCGTCAACTAGCAACCTTTTTCAATGCTTTACAAAACATTTACAAACTTTTCATGCGAAGCCTTTAAAAAGCATTCAAACATTTACGTAGCATGGTTGTAAAAAGGCTTTAAAAAGCAAAAAATGCTATCTGGGACTTGTTTGATTTCTTATTAAGTAAGATTTTCGGATCAAAATGTTTATATAATTTGAAGGGAAAAAAATGCAGAAGATTGGCAACTATGGTGCTATTATTGCCTGCTGACTAAAACATTTATGTAGATTTGCTATAGAAATAGCTGGTAAGTGAAAGGTTTCATTTTTAATTAAGAAGATAGAAGGTCACTTTATACCCTTTACTATAGTCCTGCTTTTATGTGCTACAGTTCTGGTAATGATTTTCTAATCACATAAATCTGTCAAAAGATTTACATTTGTTTGACATATTATATCAATAAAGATAAATACAATAAATTTTATATGAAAAGTTTAAGTAAAACTTACTTCTAAGGTTACATGGACACTCTTTCGTACACTTTCATTGTTAGCATTATACTTTTCTACAAAATATTTCCTGAAAGGAAATATACTGCTCCTTCTCATCTAAGAAAAAAAAAAGATGAACCTTTAAAAGTTTCTTATATAATAAATTTGAATTTCAAACATAATACACTCCAACAGCAGAAGAGAAAACTCAAAACAATCTTCAAAGTACAAATCTATTACTTAATCTTCTGATTTTTTACTATTTATTCTTAACCTGAAATAGAGTAATGATTCTGCTCTTAAAACTATTTATATATTTCAGACATACTAAGAGGTTATTCTTCTAAAAATTTCAGCCACTTTGATGGTGCTCACTTTTCTGTATTTAATGTTTGGTAATGATACATGATTTCTCCAGTGAACAGATGTAGAAAATTATTACTGTTTGTTTTTGGAAAGCAAAACTCTGTGCACTTTATGCATGCATCAGGTCTGCTTTGATTTTATCAAAATAGGGATGAACAGAGTTTGTTTAGCTGTGTTTGGCTGAGTGCCAATCTTAGTGACAATGCACAAGTGAACGCTGAAGTAGAACTTCGGAAAATACCTATTTCAGCGTAACACCCCTTTGGATAGCAGAATCGTCTCTGAGTGCTAGGTGCAGCTTTTGAAACAAACAGTACCTTTGAAACTGTTTGTGTTCTTCATAATATTTCCAATGTTAAAAATTTTTGTTTGGAATTTTGACTAATGATAAAAAGCATTAGACAATTTAGCTCTTAAAATTGACTTTCATTAATTATAATGAAAATTATAATTCACAGATTTGACCTGCGTTTATAATTATGGGAAATATTTTCTATTGAGATTTTATCTAATGGGTGAATGAATTACAAATGTGTGACCTTTGAAGAATTTGTTGCATTCAATTTTATTTTCCAATTGAAAAGTAATTGATCAAGTAATGCAATATTAGATCAATTCAGATAACAGGTCAGTGATAATTATTTTGAACTAATTTGCAATGTAGAAATATAATTTTTCAAATAAAATTGGAATATGTTGAGAATTAATTGTAAATTAAAATTTTCCATTATACCAGGTGTGATGTAGTTTTATCCTTTAGGCAGTGGCTGATCATAATAAAAATCCAGGTGTAGCAAGATGTTGAAGGAAAAAAAAAAAACCAATGTATTTTACGAGGGATTGTCTTTATTCACTCATGAGAAACAGAGGGGGAGAGATACAAGGAGGGGACGACAATTAGCCTCTTCTCAGTGGAACATCCTGAGGCAAGCATCAGAGAAGAAGTGGGGAGAATACGCAGTTACAATTCACGTGGTTGGTGAAATACAATATCGCCAATCTACAAGTATTTGCGCCATGCACAAGGGACACTCAAAACATTGGTTGGTAAAAGATTCACCAAATACATGCAGTGAACTTATTACATATGCAAAAAGGGCATGTGAATGTACTTTCTAAAATCAGATGTGAGGGCAAAGCTTAGCTTAGCTTGTATGCAGAGTGTAATTGCCACAAAAATGTGCAGCATTCACATACATATGAATATAATGGTCTAGATTTTAAAATGTAGTACGAAAATAAATCTAATGAATAGATTACATGTTAGATTCATGACCAAATAAGGATGGGAAAGAAGTTAAAATGCTTTTGTTATGAACGGATAGCAGTAACGTTTTTCTACAAGGTTAATTCTTATGTGAGAAAATATTTCAAAGTAGGATTGTAAGACAGAATCACTGTTTTTTATTTTATTAAAGGAATGAGTAACTACAATAATTTAATTTAAATGTGAGGGGCTATTAATACAAGCGATATAGTTTTTAAATGTTAAATTTAATTTAGGGGTTGCGCTGTGTGACTATAGTTAACTTAAAATAAATAAAGTATTACACAGAATTTTAAGTGAAACTGTGGGGGAAGGGGGGGGGGGGGATAGAACGAAAACATATATAACAGGATAGTCGTTATACCAGGTGAGTTACATTCTACATGGAAATTTAGTTAATTAGAATATTGTATTTTATGTGCAATTCAGTTTAGCAATTTTAAATTGTGAAGAATTTATTGTATTTAATTTTTTATTTAAAAATTGAGAAGTAATTGATCAAATAATGTAATATTAGCTAAATTCAAATGATAAAAGGTCAGTAATAGTTATTTTGAGTTATGTGCGATGTAGAAATATAATTTTTCAAATAAAATTTGAATATATGGAGAATTAATTGTAAATTAAAATTTTCCATTTTACAAGGCAAGTTATTTTCTAAATGAAATTTTAGTTAATTAGAATATTGTATTTTACCAGGCAAATCAAGTGTTTAAATCTTATTTTTTCAAATTTTGGCTAAAAGAAAATTTTTGTCATTTCCAGGCAAGATATCTTGTTTTATTTTGATTTTGTCGAATTTTTTCAATATTTTTAAAAAGTGAGTATTTTCTATTTTCTTTTATTTTTCATTCTAAATGTTTACCTATACATATTTGGAAAATTTTCATGATCGCCATTTTGTTAAAAAACGTGGGAAAGTTTGCAGAAGCTAGGTCACATCTAAACCTAATCTTGGTTGCAAAAGTCATTAATGGATGACATGATCAGCACTTTTGGTGGGACAAAGGGAAGAGAGGATCAAAAAAGAGGAGAAGCTTAAATGGTTGTCGTAAGAGAGGTAGAGAAAATGAGAGATAGGTGCTGACTGGAAAAGTATTAAGAGAAATGAATCGCTGTAAATCATCTTGATCTTCAATAGGAGAGGACAAATGTTGAGAAGAATTATAAAATCATTTTAATAAGCATGGGCCAGGCCTCTGTAAATAGTTATTTTCTTCCCTTCTAATTTATATCTTCATTCTACTATTTTTTTTCTCTTTCTATGCTAACATGTTTACTTAATGCAATGGCATACAAAATTTTGAATTTAATTGAATATTTATTGCCTGTTTAATTTAAAATACAGATAATAATGATGATTAATGAATAAATGAATAATAATTTCTATGATCAGATGTAAAATAAATAAATAAAATAATTAAGGTTATATGTGAAAAATTAAGTATGAAAAAACTTCCTTATTAATACACTGGCCTTCAAAAGTTAAGGTACAGGGACTGGATGCTTTCGATTGCACACGTTTTGTTGAATATCTACCAACATTATTGGCGAATTGTTCTTGAACTTCTAGGATGTAAAGAACATGTTTGATTTTATATTTCTTGATGAAGATTTATCAGGGGGTACACGTAGGGGGCTAATAATAAATTTAATAATAAAATAATATTTGCAATCACCTATGCAACAGAAAAGACTGGAAATGGTTTATTACTGTGAAAAATGACTATTTGGGTCCTGTTCAACGTTTGTATGCATTTGTGTAAGCATAGCACTCATATTCATAAAGATGTTAACATTTTTGTGAAAAATTCAAAAGTTTTTTGCTTATAGCATGCAGTTTTCAATGAAATTTAACACAAATTTCCGAAAACTTGCCAAAGAATAGTAGCAACAGTATACTGCAATTAAAACATGAATATATTGAGTATTTGATGAGATATGGGCATTTTTATGAGATAATTTTTAACTGTGCATGTGCGGAAGATTTCAAAATTTTTATTTCATAATTTGATAGTCAGTATTTTGGGACAACTTCTATAAAAAGTCCAGTCAAATGTTGTGAAAACTTAAGAAAGATATAGTGAGCTGATTGAAAAGTTGTGGAAAATCCCTTATAATAAAGCTATTTTTAGGAAGCAACTCACTATATCGACCCTATCTTTGTGCATTTTCACGATATTTGACTGGACTTTTTATATAAGTTGCCCTAAGTAGCTGACTACCAAATTATATAATAAAAATTTTAGGATCTTCCACGCATGCACAGTTAAAAATTATTTCATACAAATGCCCATATCTTATCAAATATTCAATATATTCATGTTTTAATTGCTGTATAGTGTTACTACTATTCTTTGTCAGGTTTTTGGAAAGTTGTGTTAAATTTGGTTGAAAACTCTGTATGCTATAAACAAAAAACTTTTGAATTTTTCACAAAAACGTTAACATCTTCACGAATATGAGTGCTATGCTTACACAAATGCATACAAACATTGAACAGGACCCAAATAGTCATTTACCACAGTGACAAACCATTTCCAGCCTTTTCTGTTACATAGGTGATCGCAAACATTATTAATTATTAAATTTATTATTAGCCCCCTAATTGTACCCCCGATAAATCTTCAACGAGAAATATAAAATCAAACATGTTCTTTACATCCAAGAAGTTCAAGGACAATTTGCCAATAATGTTGGTAGATATTCGACAAAACGTGTGCAATCGAAAGCATCCAGTCCCTGTACCTTAACTTTTGGGGGTAAGTGTAGTTTGTTTATTTCACTAAGATTGTATGTATCACTATCTTTATAATGAACAAGAATTTTATTATTCTAAAGAATAAATTTTAATGTATGTAAATGAAAAGTTAATTAGTAAATAATTTTGACCTTATATGAAATTTTATTTTATTTTGTTATTTGATTTTTAAGGGAGGAATTTTCTATTACAGATGTTTCGGTAATAATTTATATTATACGGAATTAATACTAGGAGCAAATAGTCATAATAATATCAAGTTTTTATACCCCCCTCCCCCTCCAGGCTCTAAAGTATTTTGTTTATATGTGGAATTGGATATGCCTTAAACTATTAAATAAAACCCTGTTCTAATTGCATGGAAGACAGAAGCTCTCAGTTCGATACCTCAGGCCTTTTAGCATTTTAGACTATATAGGTGTGCCTAGCCTATAGTGGTTCAAATTGGACGCAAAAACTAGGTGCAGATATTATTTAGCGAGTTATGCCTTCAGGACCAGAGGATATAGAATCTGGCTTCCTGAATCCAATGAAATTATCAAATAACCTAATGTATCTTTTGATGAATCTCAGTGTGGTGCAGGGGCTGCACCGGCAGTGGCATAGCCAGGATTTCTTTTTGGAGGGGGTCCAGAATTTTCCTTCAGGTTATATATATAGTAAAACCTGTCAGGATGAAAATGCAAAGAATCATAAAACATTCCATTTTAAACAGGTTTTCGTGTTTGCAGGTGTAATTGTACAATATATGTTTTGATGATCAATGGAATATTTCCGTTTAAGACAGCATTTCCTTTTAATAATTTTTGCTGTGTTCATATAAATATACTTTATTAAAACCTGTCAAAATGATAATTATCTATAACAGAATCCTGCCTTAAATGGAAGTATTATGTGATCCTGATATGGATTGCCATACAATTAAATTTGCTTAAAACCTGTCTGAAAAGGGATTTTCACCAGTTTTTAGCAATTCCATCTTAACAGGTTTTACTGTACTTATAATGTTTCTATAACTGAATCCTGTCTCAAATGGAAGAGTTTCAGTATCCCAATGAAACAAACAATAGATCTTATTGAGGTAGCGTACCTTAGAAGTATAATTAATTAACTACTTTAAACAGAAACCTGTCTAAATTGGAACTTTTTTCCAGTCCCTTGCAGTCATCTCTTGACAGGATTGACTGTGTGTGTATGTAATAGAAGTATTTCGAGTAACTTTAAGAATTTAGTTATATCCTTATTTAATTTCTTAATTTAAAAAATAGCATGTGTAAAATAAAGTAAGATCAATGTCTATAATTGCAGCTAATAATATAATGAAATTACATTAATGTTTACCAGTGACAAAGATTTTACAAACACTATGATATTAAAAAAACTGAGTGCATAGTGAAGAGTTAAATATATTTAAATTAAGATTCATATGAGTTAAATGTATATAAATAACAATTCATATAGCATAAACATTTGCTTACATTAAAGTTAGGATCAAATGGTTAAGTTTAAAACAGCAAATTCTATGTTTAATTTTTTGTCATTGAATTAAGAACTTGTGCTGTAATAGATACTGAATAATGAGTTCACATAAGTGCCAATCCCATCAGCCCTTAATTCTCCATGGGAGTTTCTGAGATAAAGTTTTAATCTTTAAGAAAAAGATCTTGCAATTTCGGCTGCAGGAACTAGTAATGTGACAAGAACGTGCAACAAATATAGTTTATGTTGGAAAAAATAATTTGGTTACAATTGTCTAAAACAGCCATAATTCTTCTGGGTTTCATGCTTTGCCCTTTTTGATACCATGTTCAGCTTCAATAGTTACTTCTGATATCTGATCGACTTTAAGGATATTAAATTTTTGTAAAAATTTTATTTGTGACAGGTTAGCACTTTTTTGGAAGTATTGGGTTATGTAAAAAATAATGGTGATTTCTGTTATTTTACTTTTCAACCAATTTATTTTAGGTGGTTCAAAACAGTTTTAGAGCATTCTCCAAGATATGCAGTAAGCTCTCGGACTTTGGTATGTGGATTAGCTTCAATGTATGCTTTAGATTTTTAATTGTTAAAGACAGAATGTCATCCATGACCTTCTCCATACACAAAACTCTCATTGCCATAATGAAATTTTTGAAACAATTTTAAACTGGGCATTCCCAAGTTGAAATTGGTGTCAAAGGTAATGTTGAATTCAGACAATTTTCTCCAGAAAGGATTTCTGCAGCTCTGGAAGGGACACTTTGGAGTTCCATAGTGAGGGTAGCACTTCTAGACTAGTAATAAGCATAAAATCCCAAATCTTCAGGGAGGACACACCCTGAATTAAGTGCTGTAGTGTAATCAATGTAAAAATTGTTTCTGATGTTTTTTGTATCATTTTGAATTTGTTCAAAAAATATGAACCTTCCCATAGTTCTGTAACTGCCTTAAATATCTCGTACAGTAACGAAAAAACAGAATTATAATAATACATAAGTAGATAAAAATCTGCCCTTCAAAGTAATAAACAACAATGAAATATTTCATTAACAATTTATTAAAAATAGCTCGGGTTGAAAAATTTAATAACAAAAATTGCCATTATTTGTAAAAACCCAGAAGTAAAAGAAAACCTTCCAATATCCTTCTGCTATTTCTCTAACAATGAACAAGAACAGAAATAAAAGCATCCAAGCAAGAAAGAAATATTAATCTCCTGAAAATTCTTCAGGTTTGTTGTGAGATGTATTATCTCCTATCATGAGATCCCCTTTTCTTTGGATGGCTAACTTGACAAGGAATGTGTATGGCTGAAGAAAATTATATCAAAGTTTTCTTTAGCAAATGATTCTGCTCTATGAACAGGCCAGGAAACTTTTGAACACCAGTCTCCTGTTTCTTGCTTACTGATTGAAGAACTCTTTAGGATGTCTTTTCATGCTAATGATGAAAAGACATCATTAGCATGTTTTATAGCAGAAGATAAATCATATTCAGATTTCTGAAGCTATTTTGAAAGTGGCAATAACAGTTATTGATTCCAGTCAGTAAATTTAAAGTAATTTATAATATTGTCCAATATAAAATTATAAAATGAACAAAGATAAGGGCTGCAAAACCCAATCAATGTTCCGTTATTGCATTCGTGTAAATCCATCTTTTCCTGTAACTGTCAGCAAGAGTTGGTCCCATCAAAGCCAGAGATGAAGAAGTTTTATGTTTAAGGTCCAAATAGACATATCCTACAAATGGCACTTTCTTTGTTGCGGTTAGGTGGTGCTTTTCATGTTTTATTACTGTTATAGGATCTGAATCGGTTAGAAATCTTTCTGACAAATTAATCTCTGCCTCTTTCCATTGCTGAGACTCCCTTTTCCTTTATTGATAACCACAGAATGGTTGGAAAAGAAAGGGCAGTCGACACTTTTACTGCTTTTGCAGGAGAGGGAGCACTTTTTCTTTTTGCAAACAGTCTTAATTAAGTTACAGTAAAACCTTTGTAAAAGGAATCGCTAGGGATTGTTAACAAATTCATTGTAACTGATTTCCATATGAACAGGTATACTTGCATGAAATGTTTCCATTACGAGATGATTCTGTGTTTACGGAAAACCTGCCAAGTAGGAATTGCAACTGGAAAAGGCTCCATTTTAGATAAGTTTAAAAGTCTTAGGAAGTAGAAATATATAGTGTTGTTTTAGTAGAATCTGGATTTATTTTCCCTTTAAGATAGGTTAGCTTCACAGATTTGACTGTAACACATTTATACTCTTCAGAGGTATACAATAGACTGAATATGTTTTAACAGTTTACTGTGAAAACTGAACACATTTATAAAGAAAACCTGTCTAAAATGGAAATGTTCATAGTCTCTGACGAAAGACATACTTTTGAATTATATCTTCTAAGACGAACAGCTGCATAATGTGGAATATTTCATAGGTTCTTTGTGATTCTGTCTTAGCAGTTTTAACAGCTGTTGCATCCATGATTCAGTAGCCCAATTCCATGCTTGGGGACACACACACACACACCAGTATGATCTTCAGTACCCTTGTCTATGCCACTGATACTGAAGATCATACCCTCTTTCCTTGCATTGGTGAGAATTAGTTCCATCAGTGTTGAAATTGCATCTGGAATGCCTCCAGGTGCTTCCAGCTAAATATCACATGACAGAGGAGTAGATGATGAATCAGAAACCAGTGACTTGAATCAGCTTTCCACAACTCCTGATTAAGGGAGATTAAATGGGAAAGGAGGTGTGTTGCCCATAAAACATGCAATAGAACTGACATTTACTATCATGAAGAAGGTGAACCACAGCATCATATGTCCCATAATGAAATTGAATTATACTGTAAGAATAATATCAGTTTTTAAACCAGAACTTTTTGATTTCAGTGCATCTAATAAATATTTTGGCATTATCCCAATTCCATCCATTTCATCTGATTCTGTAATTTCAAATCATATACACTCAACAGCATGACTAGACATGGACAACTCTAATGAGGTTCCAAGAACCTTTTGAATTTTTTTTTTTTTTTTTAATGTTTAAGGAAGGTTTAACTCTTTAATTTTTCACCTAATTATATTTTTAAGAAGTCCTTTATTAAGTCTCTCATACAATATTTTTCTTAACACTATTTCTACCGGTGTCAAATGACACCTTTAAATATTCTGATTTATAGTTATTTTAAATGTAATTTTTAAATTAAAATAATTGTTAGTCCTTTTAAACACACTGAATCATTGACTTATGATTTTCTTAGGTTAAAAATTACAAATAAAATAAGCATAAATTAAAATCATACAAAGTGTCATTTGACACTGGTAGGAATAGTGTTAAACTTTTAGAACATTAATGTAATTTAATTGTTAGTTCAAAGTTGAGGTGTCATCAACTTCACATTTAATAATGGGAAGCCTTTTGCATATTTAAATGGAAGGCATGTTGTTGTTCTCCATGCAGAGTTCAGCCATGTGTGCAACCTGCATTCTTTATCTCATGTCAGTGTTGATGTTAGTCTTGACGAATATTATGAGGGAGTTTGACCTCATGCCAGCAGTAATGGAAGATAAGATGTTTGCAAGCTCTTCATGTTTTTGGCAGGGGTGCAGAAAATGTTTCGACTCCTAACATTTCCCCCAATCCACATGAAAATTTCTCCAAAATTTTACGGTATGTGATAGGTAAATGCTGTATTATCGTAGGTACAGAAAATTTATTTTTCTAATATTTCTCAACTTATGCGTGAGTATATATAGCAGAGGTGATTCTGAGGGAAAAAAAAAAAAATTCTGAAATTCACAGCAAATTTTCTGAAAGGTTACAGCAGAGTAGGGGAAGGGCGGGGTTATACACTCCCAGCACTATGGTTTTTTTTGTGGCCCTTTGACGAAATTAGTGTTTTTTCATGATCTTTTGACGTAATTTGCATTTTTTTGCGATCTTTTGACTTTTACGGTTATTTTGCCTTCGTTTTGTCGAAATTCGTGCTTATTTCATACTCTTTTGATGAAATTTGCAGGTTTTTTTCGTGATCTTTTGATGAAATGTGTGTTTATTTCGCCTTCCTTTTGACGAAATTCGCGTTTATTTCACCCCTTTTTGATGAAATACGCATTTGTTTCGCGATCTTTTGACAAAATTTGTGGTTGTTTCGCGATCATTTGACGAAATTTCAGAGGTTTTTTGCGTTCCTTTGATGAAAATCGTGGTTATTTCACCCATTTAGATGAAATTTGCGTTTTTTTCGCGATCTTTTGACAAAATTCGCGGCTGTTTTGCGATCGGTTGACAAAATGTGCAGTTGTTTTGCGATCTTTTGTCAAAATATGCGGTTGTTTCGCGATCTTTTGTCAAAATTTGCGGTTCTTTACTGATCTTTTGTCAAAATATGCGGTTTTTTCACAATCTTTTGATGAAATATACATTTATTTTGTGATCTTTTGATGAAATATGCATTTATTTTGCGATCTCTTGACGAAATGTGCATTTATTTTGCCCCTTTTGATGAAATGCGCAGTTGTTTCACGATCTTTTGACAAAATTTGCAGTTGTTTCGCGATCATTTGATGAAATTTGAGTTTTTTTTGCGTTCTTTTGATGAAAATCGTGGTTATTTCGCCCGTTTAGATGAAATTCGCGGTTGTTTCACGATCTTTTGTCGCAATTTGCAGTTCTTTTGTGATCTTTTGTCAAAATTTGCAGTTCTTTTGCGATCTTTTGTCAAAATATGCATTTATTTTGCGATCTTTTGACGAAATATGTGTTTATTTTGCAATCTTTTGACAAAATATGCGTTCATTTTGCAATCTTTTGACGAAATGGTGGTTATTTTATGATCTTGTGACAAAATTCGCGTTGTTTCGTAATTCTTTAAACAAAATTCGCAGTATTTTTATGTCCGAATTTTCAGACTGATGAACGATTTTTTTAATATTTTCGGAACCGAATGCCTTAATTTTTCGGAAAATTCGGAACAGAATCACCCCTGATATACAGCACATATTATTCCAAAATCAATTTTGTGAAGGTCACCATACGGATCTTTTTATTTGTAGTGAAATTTTTCTATCTCAGAAAATTGTGGAATTTATTGTTAAAATTGAAATAAATTGTATATGTTTCTGCAAAATTTCCCCCGATCCTAGATCGCCGGATCGGACATATTCTGCACCCCTGGTTTTTGGGACTTTCATGATTTTTGTTTTTTGTCTTGGACACTGTGTAACAATAGTATCTTTTAATATCTTTTTGGATTAAATTGGTTTGAGAAAGTTTTGTGCAGTTCTTCGTAACATTTGTTGATATGCATTTATTCAAAGCAGTCAAAGTTCAATGTCTCCAATGTCTGTGCAATGCCTGTTTACATATATTCCTGCTTAGTCATTAAAATAATTTAATTGTTGTTTAAGTGAATCATTAAGCAGTTCCTTTATTTGTCATGTTAAAGTTCCTGTTAAGTAAATTCAGATACAGTCAGTTCCATAAGAGAGTTCGGTTCGTAATTTGATCAATAGATGGCACGTAGATGTCATTTTTGGTTTCTCATAGTACTTGAACATTCGGCAAGAATACTTTGAGGTTATATATTCATTTTGACTTGTTTTGATGTAATTAAAGCAAATATGTAAAATGAGTGCTGCATATGCAAGTGTCAGTATGAGGCAATGTGTCTTTGCACTCATCCAAAAGGAACAAAAATGTCTCATGCAGCTGCAGTCTACAACATGAAAAAGTCAGAAGGTTTTATCATGAAGTGGGTAAAACAGTATAACAATGCCAAAAATGTTGACCACATGCCAGAATGCAGTAGCCGCCACTCAATGTCACATTGCAAAAGTGATGCCTACAATATTTCAAAAGCATCCCAAGTGTTTATTACACTGAGCAAAGAATACTTTATTGAAAAGTAGAATAAATGTAAGCCTCAATACTATCAGACAGCATTTGTTTGATTCTAAGGTTGCATGGCAATCTACAAAGTGAAAAACAGGTTAAAAAACAGCTGAACTGAGCAAAGACAAATATTGATTGAGATTGCTTAAATGTGATGTTTATGGATCAATCATCATTCTGGGCCTGGAATACAAGAAAGCATATGTGGTCCACTCAAAGCAAATCAGGAAATCATATTGTTCAGCATACAATGAAACACCCTGTAAAGGTCCACCTACGGGGATGCTTCTAAAGGGTTTTGGTATTGTACATTTATTTACAAGTAATTTAAATGTTCCAAAGTAGATTACAATATATCTAAATTGCTTACTGAAGTCCCCAAAAAAGGTTTTGCTCTAACAGTGCATGGATGATTCAAGAAGACAATGACCCAAAACACCAAAACGGTATGTGTATAGAGTGGAAACACAAAAAAGGCATCACCATGATGAATTAACCCCCCCCCCCCCCCCCAGTCACCTGATGCCAATCTGATTAAAAACGTTTAGTCAATCATAAAGATGAAACTCAGGAAAAGGAAATGTACAATATGAAACAGCTTAGGCACCTAATATGGGAAATTTGGAAGTCCCTTCCTTTGTAATTAGCTGAAAATCTCCTTGAAAGTATGCCTTGATGCTGCCAAGCTATACTCGATAACAAAGGAAACTGGGCAACTTATTAAAGTAAAAACATTTTAATTTAATGAATGTACTACTGCATACAAATTTGTTTTTAACAAGTTTGTGTGCATTTTCAGAGAAACAGGCAGAAAACTCTTATGAAAGTGATTGTAAGTGTTATCTATTTTGTAATACAGCAGACTCACTCAAATCTGCACAGCCTGAAACCACAGGTTGTGCAGATTTTAGAATTTTGCAGATTTCTGGTAACTGTTTTGTTTATATTTTTAAACAGCAATTTGAATGTAGTAAACCATTAAATACGATAATGAATTCTTACAATAAGTAAAATATTAAAATAACTGAAGTAAATAATCAAAATAATTAAGTAAAATAATAAAAATTAAGAATATTAAAAAGAAATATCATAATAATCATGAAGTATAAATCATCTTTCATTCAGCCATATTAGCCAGAAATACACATGAAATCACAGAAAAATAAAAATCATTACAGATTAAAACTCAAATTAAATACCAACACAAAAAAGTAAACATAAATAATATAGCTGCAACATTTACAATTGCAGGTATTGTGCAGAAGCTACAGTTGCACCATATTTTACCTTAGATACAAAAATAATTTGCATCAGAATCGTAAATTAACAAAAAAATTTTCATATTTATACATATTTAATAAACAGAAATGTTTGATTAATTAAAATTGGAAAAAATATCGCCTCTTGAATTTTTTCAGAAGAAAATTCTTCATAAGAAACTTGAGTTTAGCCATATTAACCAAAATTACATATTAAAGTATGTACATACTAATGAAAAAATAAAAATAAATATTGAGAGAAATGAATGCAAAATAAATAAATAAACAATTTGGTACAGTTAAATTTTGTTCCTTCAACTTAACTGTAAGCTTTACTGTTTACATCTGCAATTATACATGAATTTTAGGCATTGGCAGATTTGAGGGAGTCTACTGTACATATTATATTATGTTTAAAGTTTATTTTTTATATTGTTTTTATGTTTTATGTTATTAATAAATATTAATGCTGTTTTTAAAAACTGGTTTTCCTTTTTCCTAACACACATATTTATTTTACTTCTATTATTTAATTATTGGTATATTTAATGCTTTAATCTTTTTTTTAGAAATTCAATAAATGGCAAATATTTAAAATTTACACACGGTCAAACTCCATTCCCCTTACATGGCCGTAACAAAAAGTCAAAATCCCTTTGTTTTTCGGGGAATCAGAGTTTGTATCCAGAGAATTGTAGGGGGTGCTTCTACCTACTGTGTCTAATGAAGAATTTGCCTTGCACGCTTGTGTTTTCTTAGGTATAACTTAACTGAAATTGCGATTTTTGATTTTTTGTTTTTTTTTTTAGTAAAAACTGGCTCATTGCTGTGTTCCATACTGCACTTACAATTCATTAAAAACATTCCAGAAACTTCTTTTCATGAATTTCCTTCAAATTTGGAGTACAAGCTGTTGAAAGAAAAAAAAAAGACTTGTTGATTCTTTAAAATAACGAAACATGAAAAAAAGAAAAAAAATTATTTATTTATTACCCTAATTTCCTGCCTATAATCCGCGGATTATACATTTAAAAACTTTATTTTTCTTGTAATGCAGATTATACACTGCCGCGGATTATCTGCGAGTGTTTTTCTTACGCAATACCTTCCTAAATGTCAATAAATATAATTTTTTAAGCAAATTTACAAATACCTTTCTTAAGAATCAACGATGGCGCTACCTGATTTATATTCACTGAGTGATGAGAATAATTGCTTTTGGATTCTGATTTTGATGGATTAAATTAAATTATTTTATTATTAAGAGTATCTGATTTTTTACATCTATATAATAAAGTATTAAGTATTGCTTAAATTTTTGCCATACAAGTTTGTGATGTAACATAATGGGTAAGTTTCTATTTTCATTATAATAATTTTTGAATAAATATTAAAAACAGTGCAACTTATTAAATCTGCATTAATTTTCAAATGAAGTCCTTTGATTAAATTAAAACATCTTTTCATTTCATGTGTTTTTGTTTTTTTTTTTAATCGGGAAATATAATATTAGTGTATTCTGGGATAATGCTTGATTGATTTTCAATATTTTTCTCTAGTTCGGTAGATGACACCATCACTGCAGATGTTAAAAGCATCCCAGATAGCATGTAAGGTTTCCGAAAAGGGTCGTTTTTGCTTTACTTTCTAACTATCCTGCAAAGTTTTTCGTGATAATCGTGTAGCCAACCCATGTTCGGAAATCATTATGATCCGTACGATTTTTGCGCATGCGCAACTTATTTCTTTTCACGGCCAGCGTAGATGGCGGCCTCCCAATGGCGTCTGTTTTGAAAGCTTTCGTTGTGTCAAGTTTCTAACATTTACAGAAAATGCGGTAAGTTTGCCATTACTTTTACTTATTAGTATATATCATTATTGTTTAAATCGTTCTTACTGTAGTCTTTTTTTCTTCTGTACTGTCTTATATTTAAGATTTCTGTGTAAGTTACCCATGAGGAAAAGATGATATTTGATTCAACGCTATTTTGTTTAATTATGTTATACAGCATGCTACATCTTTAAATTAAACTAACTTCTATAAACATGATTTACTTAAAACATGTTATAACGTATCGTTTCACGTTTCGTAACCATCGCGAATTTTCAAATGTATTTTGATAACATAACTGCAGTTCCGTTATATATACTTTTAACACATAGGATTGACGTAATGGTAATGTAAATGAACCATAAAATACGAAATCGAGAAAGTGTAAGGAGTTTTTTGTAGGAGTAAGTGTTTAGGAACATATTTTATTATAATAAAACATTTTTAATTATGACCGAGGCTAACTAGTGTTTTTATAATTAAAATCACAAAGTCTTAAACACAATTTTGTTTTTATGTTTAATTATTTTAAACTTGTAAAAATAAATTTTATCTTTTTTTCTTAAAGTCTTCAAAAAATAAGGAATGTATACTTAAAGTTTTAAAATCACCACCACCCCCTTGCTGTGGACTGATTTACAAATCAAAACAGACTTTGACCTTCAACAAATTAACATTTGAAAATATATATGCATGCATAGCGTATAAAACACGTAGATCATTTCATTTAAATGTATTTATCAAAATGTAGGTATATTGTTTGTTATCCCTTTTAGCGTCTATATATATATTTACAAATGATTTTCTGTTGTAATTTTAAAATAACATCCAAACAGAAATCTTTTTTTTTTTTCAATTATATGCGAATATGACATCTGTGCCAATAATTGTATAATTTTAATGTCCTTCATTAAATTTATTTGAGAATATCTTATCCTTATTGCACAAACACCCTTTTCGCTATTCCTATATTTATAGTAGCTGCTATATGTAAAATTTAAAAACTGTCTTCAAACACAAGTAATTATTTAAAAGTTTTTCTGCAAAAAACCCCCACAAAATCATGTGCATGTATACATCTCAAAAAATAAATTTGCTATGTGTAGTGAAGAATAAAACAATTATTTATTAAAAATAAACATATATTTACAGTAGAAATTAATTTTCGTATGTCATTTTGCCAGCTGATTGAGAATCGGCAAAGCTTTTAATATTAAGAGGCTGTACATATATAACGTTACCAACTTTATAGTAATTTTGTAATCTTTCCAGCCTTTACAATATCTTACATTATCATTCCTGGATTATGTCCCACCCTTCCATCACTAATCATATTGTTATCAGTGTCTCAAAGTTCTTTTTTTTTTCCTTTCATTTTATTTTTACATATTTTCAGTTATATGTAAACATATTGTTATATATCTGTTATTTATAAAATTTTCTAATAAAGAAGAAAGAGTACGTAAAATATCACTATATTAAATATAAAATAAGTTTATATCAATAAAATTTTTTAAAAGTATTTAAAAATAGCTCTTTGTTACATAATGTATTCAACAGATATATTGTTTCTTGCCGCTCTTATCAACAAAACAGATAGACAACATTCTTCCTCTTTATTTTACTAATAAGCACAAGTATCACTTCAAACGTACTATCTGGTTTCTCCAACAGCAGATTATATGCAAATATAGGGTAGATGTGCCAGTAATGGACACCCTTAAGGAATTTCTTTAAAATTTATTTTTTTATTAATAGTTAAAATTATTATATTCCAGTTTTTTCAATATTATATTAATCTATCAACAATATTTAACCATTCTTATAGCCTCATTTCCCAATATGAATAGAAATTTAATTTTAAATAACAGAAATATATCAAAACACCCAAAAGCCCAGTAATGGACACCCTCTGGCCCAGTAGTGGACACCCTCTGTTCCAGTAATGGACACCCCATAAAAAGTAATAAATATAATTGTTTTTATGACTATTTAGAACCAGAATTTAATGAATACATACTAATGAAACAAAATAGTTATTTTCAAATAAATTTAACATTTAGGATACCAGTAATTAATAAAGTATTTGTGATAATCATTTATTGTTTGTATCAATAATTGAAATTATCAGATGATCGATGTTTTAATTATTTTAGATGCATAGATTAAAATACTAAATATCAGGCAATTACAGCTATCAAATTATTGTAACAGTGATGGATTTAAAGGGTAATTAAAAAAAAGTTTTGGAATATTAATGTTTAGTTTTGTGCCACTATTTTTAAATGTTTAGTTTTGTGTCACTATTTTTAACAATCTTCCAGACTCTACTTGATATATCATTTATAATAATTAATATTACAAATATGAAAGAAATGATATTGTGAGTTGAATATTTTAAATACTAAATAAAATAATTTCAAAATAAAACTGTAGTACTGATGTTTGAGGCCAATGATCTGCAGATTTACTATAGTTTCATGAATATTACCTGCAACTTTCATTAATAGTATTACATTTTTTTTTTTAAATAAGGAAACATTTAAGACAGAAAATAGATTTTTAATAGCTTCTGTAACTTAATTGTTTTTATTTAAACGGAGAGGGATTAAGCCGTATGAGCCCCTCTTTGACTGTGCTCTTAAACAATATTTTTTGCTTCCTGGCTGGTTTGATTGCCGGATTACAAAATATGCAAGGTATATGTACTACATAAAAAAAAAATAATAATAATAAATAAAATAAAATATTGAAATTTCATAAAATCTCATAAAATAACTTAAAAGCAGCTATTTATAAAAGTTTTGGTGTTATTACATTTTGGTAAGTATAATTTAAAAATTAAATTTGATTTTTTAGGTTTGCAGTTAAACCAAAGTGTTTTATGCACTATAAACATTACTAAAATTGCATTTTTAGCAATGTCTACATGGGTTGTCCATTACTGGAAAATGACTAATTAACCATCCCAGTAATGGACACCCCTCTTAAAATCTTAAAAATAAATGAAATTTTGTAAATGGCCATTGGTATATAAAATTCAAAGTTTTCTATTGCTACTCAAACAAAAACATTTAAATTTTGCAAGAAAATAAATAATATATAAATTGATTAAACGAAGCCAACTCTTAGCCTCTTCATTAAGATTTTCACAGAAAAACAGCGAAACTTTGAAACATTATTTTCTGCTTCCTGATTGGTTTGATTAAAAGTGTCAACAATAACCCAGTTTTATAAAACATACAAGGGGGAATTATAAAAAAAATAATTAAAGCTAAATATTTATTAGTTATTTTTTTATGAACCAAAAACATCAAGGGGTGTCCATTACTGGAAGGGTGCCCATTACTGGCACATCTACCCTATATAAAAAAAAATAGGAAAGCCAAACGTTGAGGTATTCCACATTTCAGAATGAAATAATTGTATATATAATCATTTAATGATTTTAATAATAACTTAGTATTTTCATAAAAATAGATAACTGAATATTTTGATGTAAAGAAACAGTTACAAATAGAAAAATGAATATTTTGGTTGGATCAAAAATGGTAACAATATCGAAAATGAATTTTCTCCCTCACCCTAGAGATATCTTAAGATATCAAGTGCCAAACTCCACCTCCCTGATGTGATACCGTTATATTAAGCACAGCCTATAAAATCATGAGCCTTAAATGCTTATCAGTTAGCTTGTTAATTTTAAAATTGTCCATCAATACTTTTAGTTATTAATAGTAAATTGGAAAAAATGAAATCAAAATAAGAATTATTTAAAAATTAAATGTTTTGTAAATTCATACAAATTAAAACTTGGTTTATTATTATTGTTGTTTAATTAATAAATATGAAATTACCTTACCCTTCTTGTCCCTTCCCCCCATAATTTTATCTGTACTGGCAGTGTGATCAGTGTGAAAACTGACAGGGCAGGAAATTCATACTACTACTTCTTTTGGTACTACCTGATTATCCCGACAACCAATTTCACCAAATAAAGTTAGTACATACTTTTAATAAGTGTACTTTTAGTAGTTGACCCAATAGCAGAAAATCCTCCAAGTGTTTGCAACAGATACTTCAGAGGCAGAAAATAATCTGCAGGTAAAACAGGTTTGACAGGTTGCAAGTTTTACAATCGAAGTGTTAATCAAACGATCACCTTTTTTTAAAAATGTTATTATGCATTTTATTAATTTTACTAATAATAATCTTAAGTTTTTGTATTAAGTAAGAAAGAGCCAAACATAATATAAAGCGAAATAAGGGTTCAATAGAAAAATAACCTGCAAACGAAAAAAGAAAATCTGCGACTCCCATTTCTAACTTTCTGCTACCGGTGTAGTTGATAATAAATAATAAATATAAATTGGTACAAAAATACATTACAAAATGTATTGTAATGTTAAGCCCTTCGTGACAACATATGTGTGATATAAAGTGTGTACACAGTCCTTGTAACTATTACTATATCGGAATGGTAATTTTTACGGTACTTTTCGGTTAGCCGGGCGCCAGTGTTAGATATACATACATACATATATATGTATATATACTTGTATACATAACACTGGCGACCGGCTAACTAAAAAGTACCATTTTTACCTTATTTAATATAAATTTATTAAATAAGGAAAAAGTCACTATTTGAAAATAGTGGTACAAGGGAGGCTTGTCATGAAGGGTTTAAAAGTTTTTTCTTCATTGTTATTATTTTATGTTTTATTTTTTAGTTTCAAGAACTAATGACATCATCTGGTAAAGATGCTGAAGTCATGGTTGCTAGCATGTTGAGAAAATTACAGATGATGTCGGAACAAAGTCCTAACAGAGGGTACAAAATCTAAAATTGCCCAGCAAGAAGAGGAACAGACAGTTGTTCTAATTTAACAGGTTGGTTATTATATATTTTAACAAAATTTGTTTTTGTGAGTTCATGCTCAATGGTACGAATAATGTTTTCTTTTTCCTATGAAAGTTTGTATTTTTCTGTAACTGTACGCCAGTGTTAAATATATACATATATTTACACACACACACACACACACATATATATATAGTGAAACCTCCCTGTGCGACCACCTCCTTGACCGATCATTTTTTCATGGAACGAAATTTATTCCCATAGGCTCAATACTAATTTTACCTCCATTCAGAGACCATCCCATTTGAACTCCCTCCATGAGCAACCCATTTTTTTGAAAACTTTTTACTTTAAGATTTTAATTAAAACTTTTTTACTTTGTGATTTTGATTTGAATCAATAGGTTACCTTTATGAGTAAAATTTCATTGAATAATTCAAGGAAAATGTATCTTACCTTTATTATGCATATTTAATTATACATTATTGATCATTTACTTGACCTTTACTTTCAATATTTTAATCATTTTCAAAATTATCTTACTTTTTATCATTGTAGTTTATTACTTTACTTAATTATTTTAATATTTTACCATATTGCAAGCATTATGTATAATTTTGAATGCATTATTACATTCAAATTACTGTTTAAAAAATGTAAACAAAGTAATGATCAGAAATGTGCAAAATTCTAAATTCCGCACAACCACTGGTCCCAAGCTGTGCGGATTTGAGGGAGTCTACTGTATATAATTCTCGATATATGACAACTCATTGTTTTTTCATGAAGAAAGTATAAATTTATTTCTGAAAAAAATCAAGATATATCTGATAATTGGTAATCACAATCTTTTTATCAAATATATTTATGTATTAATCAAGCTTTTATTATTATTAAGACTGGCTAAACCTGAAATAAAACTTCCTTACTTTATGACTTTGATGTGAATTAATATGATACCTTTATGAGGAAAGTTCCATTGAATAATTCCTGGAAAATGTATCTCATCTTTATTTTGCATATTTAATTATACATTAATTATTATTTACTTGACCTTGAGGGGAGAGTGGGGAGGAATGTGATGCTTTTTACAAAAATAAGAAAATCAACTTTATTTGACACATAAACAAAATTTTGATATATAGAATACAAAATGAAACACTCTCTAATGTCCTTGAACAATATAGAAACATAATTTGCAGAAACAATTTTATAAAGAAATTATAAATTTCAAAATGTGTCCCATACCTTCCCACTAACAGGGAGGTATGGGACAGCTATAAAACAATGTATGATAAGGGGCAAATAGTCTATTGTTGGCTATATATACAGTCTAACAAAGATTGTAGGTTGATGTCTGTGCTACAATATCAAATTTCAGTAACTTCATCACTGGAAGGAAAATTCAGGATTGTCAATCAGAGATAGCATTAAAAAAATCATCAGTTCAATTTATTTATGTTTTGAAGTAAATGAATATATTTATAATGTTATAATTAATATATTACCTTCTAAAAATATTTGCATGTTAGCAGTTTACATTCATCTTATTAAAAAGAAAGAATTAAACATGTCCCATTCCTCCCTCTACCTTCTTTTATGTTAAACTTCTTGTATAAACAAAAGTTCTACTTTTAGTCTAGTTTACAGTATGATGTTCAATAAATAGAAAAACTATTACATCTACGCGTAAACAAGCCTATACTACTATATTTTACTAATATACAGAAAGCATAAAAAGTATATGAAGCAAATTTACTTCTGATTCTTGAAATAATGCTTTGCTTAAGTCTTTAAAGTAAATCGGCTTGTCAAACGATGATTAAAAATTAGTTTAATTAACAAGGTATGCAACTGATATGAAAGGTTTGATAATTCTAACTTTTATTTTTCAATTTTAGAAATTATTTAATTATTTTTTTTAATATTTTAACCCTTTGCACTCAAAGGTTTTTTTCATTTGTATTACCAGCAACTCAAAGTGATTTTAGTTATATCTTATTATTTTTTAAATTCTTTATGAATACGAATACAAATTTATGATATATAAAAAAAAAAAACTAAAAATTATAAAATTATTACATTTTGTAATCGTAAAGTGTGATACCTCTTGAAGCAATTGCCAATATGTAATCTTGGCTTTTCTAGACAGATATCACAAAATTATTTTTATTGCCTCCGTAGTGGAGCCCTCAAGTTTGAAGACAAATTTTAAATGGCTCCGCTCCGGAGTCCTCGAGTGCAAAGGGCTAACTTTTTTTCAATATATAATGTATTTAAAACAATCAAAAATGGTATCAAAATTCAATTTGTGCGATTGCAGCATTGTATTTCTACAGTCAAAGATTTTGCACCTTAGCCGACTAAAATTTCGATTATACACCTTTCTCAGTTATGCATCGTTTTAGAAAGGTTTCCTGAAAGACATATAATTGGTACTTTACTGGGGGTTTTTTTTTGGGGGGGGGGGGGGCTGAAATTGTCATATTGCCAGAGCAAAAGTTCTTTATCTACAGAACGACAAAGTCGAAAAATCCATTTACTCTTGCTCGACTGAAAATATACACAATATTTTGAAAATAAATATCAAACTTCATGATATTTTGAAAATAAATATCGGATATGTATCCATTTATATATATCACTGAACCATCCTGTTTGTAGCTATAGTGTTTACTCTTTAGTGTACACTATACACTCTTCAGTACTCCCGCTGCTGATAGAATATAATCTTTTTTTTTTTTCCCCATCATCTGAAGATATAAGAAAATGCTCTTTTATGAAACCTTTAAACACATAAAGGCTAGATTTATTATGGTTATCTGTGCTTTTCATTATGTAGGGATTTTTTTTTTTTTTTTTTTTTTTTTTTTGTATCACAAAATCAAAACGTTCATTTTATGAGTAACAATCCCAGATGAAGATTCTGTCTGTGTCACTCTCTACTCTCTATTGTGTACAGTATAACCTCGAAAATCCGGCATTGTCAGGACCATGACGATGCCGAATTTCTGCCTTCAAAAATACTTTTAATAGTCTTAATGGTGCCGTTATTCGTAATTTAATTCATACCCAAGTAATAGTTATGTGAGAAAAATAGAAAATTAAATATTTTAAAAAATATTAAAATTAAAAGTTTCTATTCATATTTTCTGTGTTACAAAAAAAAAATCTAGTATATATCATTTCTTCTCGTGTAATTTCCTAAACATCGATGTCAATTTTATTTGCTTCAATTATTTGAACAGCTTTTTAACAAGTTTTAATTTTACACAAATGTAGAATATTGAAAATATAGTCTTATTTATCTAAAGCAGATGTTAGTTTTCCAGTCAAATTTAAGCATTTTTCCACTGATACCTTTTCTCCTGTACTCAGAAGGGATTCAATTTAGCATAGCATCTGCGATCTCACAGTCAGCCAATCCATTGCTTTCAATCTCGAAATTTTTAATTGTTTAACGATTTATTATTATTCTTTCTCCTATAAGGTGGAAGTGTAAAAAAAAAAAAGCGTCGAGATGACTTTGATGCTGGATTTTCGAGGTCACACTGTACTTTATTTACTTTTACTATACGTATGTGATTTTTGTGTTTATAATTTTATTTTTTATTTTTTTCTAGAGAGAAAAGAATGAATCAAGAAAAAAATTTTAATGAAGTACCTGTTAATTATATCAATTCTTTATATGTAAATAAATTACTATATTAATTCTTTATATGTAAATAAATAGAATTTTATAAACTGAATGATGTTTCATTTGTTTTCAAGACTATTTCCTTGATACTGAGAAATATTTTTCATTGCTTCAGTCTTAAGTTATTAAAAATAATTACAATCAGAAAAAGAACAATTTAAGTGAGTTAAATTATACTTTAAAAAACTAAAAAAAAATAATGTTAGTTTAGTATTTGCTCTGTTGTACATAGGATAATATTTCTCTGGTAAAAGAAAAACATTGGAGAAGGGAGGAAGGCAGATGATTTTAAAAATTTGTCTTATTGTAATATGTAATTTACATTGTTAAACAAGCAAGAAATTACTATTTTTATGTAAAAATGCTGGAAAGATCAATGAATTTGTAAAAAAATTCTTTTGTATGTTGCATCATTAAACTATTTTCAGAGAAAAGACTAAATATATTCCTGTGGTCATCAATCAGAATCCTATGCAGGATTTATTTTATAAATCTGACAATATTCTCTAAATAATAATTGAAAATTCTAAGAAATAAGTTTAATAAATGAAAGAATTAAAAAATTAATGAAATAGTAATATAAAAAATATACAATCTTCTAAAGTCATTAAATGTACACTATATTGGAATTCCACATATTTGATGTGCTATTTATTGTAGGTAAACACAAGATTTCATTATATATGTATACAATAAAAAATTATCTGATCCTGAATAGTGAACTGGATTCAAAAGGTAAGTAACTGAAAGTATAATTAAATTTACTATGTATAAGCATAGACATAGAGTTGTATGTTCTCAAGTCCCTGTAACATTTTAAATACTTTTTCTTACCCTCTAATATAAAAAAGCTTTTAGTTTTTTTATTTTATTGAATTTCTCCTTTTTCTTTTGTTAAAGGATAAATGACAAAAAAAAATCCCTTTGCTTTTTTTAATTTTAAGTTATCAATAATTTTCAAGACTCTATGCCTATGTGTATAAGAATGATTTTTTAATATTAAATACGTGAAATTTTTCAAGTTGCTAACTAAGCGTAAATAAACAGAGTGAAAAATGTTGAACTCTGATCTTTGAAATAGTGCTCCAATGCACTGTTGATTTGCGCCGAGTTAGCAATGTAAAAAATTTCACGTATTTAATCTTCAATAATTTCACTGCTGATAATTAATTAAAATTTTACTTGGAATGGTTTTTATTCAAATGAAAGTGTTTTTCCTTAAGAAATTTTTTTTAATGGGATTACACATCCCTCATGCGCAGACACTTGCATGCTAATGTTAATCCTATGGGAGAATTTTTCTAAATATCTCGTTTGCATTTCAATATTGTAAATTTTATTATTTGTTACTTGTCAATCTGTACAAACACCTTTTTTTTTTTTTTTTAAGTTTTCAGTTTTGTTTGCAATGTGTTTTTTTTTTTTTTTTTCACTAGAGTATTTTCGCTTTTGAAAGCAGTTCTGAATATATCCTAATAAGCAAAAAAACCTTGTAAAACAAAGTCGAAAAATGGCCTTTGTATCAAAACTGCAGGTATGCAATGCAAAAAAAAAAAAAAAAGCAAGCGAGATATTAAAAAAAAAAATCTTTCAGCGGATTAACATTAGCAATCAGGTGTTTCTGTGCGAGTGAAGTATCCTCTTAACATTATTAAGCTTTTTTTATTATTAAAATAGGATCTAATAATGTAGCGAATTGATAAAAATTAAACATATATTTTATACATACATAGTAAAGGACAGGGATGTAAGAATTTCTTTCAAGGTAAAAAATGAACATATTAATTAAAATAAGCAATTTGATAAACATGTGGATTAATAAAAACCAGTTTTTTTTCAATGTATAGATAATATTTGACTAAAATTTAATTTTCCACAGGAACAAACAAACAACAACAAAAAAAATATGCTCAGCTCAGAAAAATTCTAAGTTGAGTTATTTATCTCATTTTTCTATCAAATAAGATTTTATGATTTATAAAAACCTCATTTTCATTTTTTTTATACACGCTTGTAATAAAAGCCTTTCATCAATCTTTGATTGTAACTCCTCTAACTACCCTTTCGTTTCTTCCTTTTCACATGCTTATCATGAAACACTTACAAACTCCCTCAGATAGCGTCAACTAGCAACCTTTTTCAATGCTTTACAAAACATTTACAAACTTTTCATGCGAAGCCTTTAAAAAGCATTCAAACATTTACGTAGCATGGTTGTAAAAAGGCTTTAAAAAGCAAAAAATGCTATCTGGGATATAGACACATTAAGACTGAATCATATTAAAATAAAAATAAGACAAAAAAAAAAACTTGTTTAAGGAATTTATATTTCATTTGAATAAATTATTAAGTATTGTTTATATTTTTGCTGTACAAGTTTGTGATGTAACATTATGGGTAAGTTTCTATTTTCATTATTATCATGTTTGAATAAACATTAAAAACAGTGCAACTTATTAAATCTATGTTAATTTTTAAATGAAGACCGTTGATTAAATTAAAACTTCCTTTCATTTCATATGTTTTTTATTTATTTTTTATCAGGAAATATAATATTAGTGTATTCTGGTATAACGTTTGCTTGATTTTCAATATTTTACTCATTGTTCGGTAGATGGCGCCATCACTGCAGATGTTAAAAGCATATCATATATTCTCATTAAGGCCAAATTATATTAAACTAAAAATAAGACGAAAAAAACTAGTTTAAGGAATTTAGATTTCATTTAAACATATGTAATTAATTTTATGTAATCAACTTATTTAATTATAATTTTTATACTAAGTAGTGATGTAATCCTTCCTAATTTATTCTTACCTGTGTGTACTTAATAAAATTGCAAATATCTTTGTACTGAATTTTCTATTTTTTATTTATTTATCCAGTGGTATATTAAATACAAACGTTAAAAATTAAAATATTTTACTCTAGATTCAATATTTTTTCCCTTGTGGCTCAATATTAGTCCTGTGGATCTTGTGAATTTTTTTAAGTGAAAATTTCACCTGTGGATTATACGCCACTGTGGATTATACAATGTTTTTCCCGAAAATATCATGAAATTGACACCTGCAGATTATAGGCAGGAAATTAGGGTATTAGTTTTTTATTTCCCCGTATTTTATGACCAGCACCAACAATATTTAAATTTACGGAAAATTGTTGACAACGTACACATATCTATATCTTTTAAAATTAAGAATCATGCAAATATCCATGTTTTGTTTTGTTTTTTAGAGAAGAAAAACAAAAATCGATATGATTTTATTGCCGGATATTGGCAAAAAGACCTGCTTATATTTTTTATATGCAGTCAACTCTGTGAAATCTGCCGATGTATAATACGCAAATGTCTATTATCTGCACTTATCATTGGAATGTAAACAATGAAAATTGTCACTAATAGTTAAATTCAAAAAGTTAAATTTGATATATATTTTTTTTAGTTATAAATTTTCCAATGAATAAATATTTAAATATAAATTGGATATAAATATTTAAGTTTCCTTAAGTATCCCTATACTTCCCCTTTACTGAAAAAAAATATTGACCTCAAACCAAAACTGAAACTACAATTGTGTTGTGTCAATGTTTAAAATAAGGAATAATCAGCAAAATTTGTATTGCATATAATTTAATTTTTCTTTAAATTAACTTAGTTATTAAATATATTAAACCAATGTTGGTTTTCCTTTTCCTTTGTAAATGTAATTTATGTGCAGTTGTTCCTAATTTATAGTCAGACTCTATCATACACATTTATATGATGACTGTCCAGAATTACAATATTTAATTTTATGTGATTTGGCAATATTTCTATATGCTTGTATAGTTAAGATTAGCCCATATAAAGGTTAAATTTATTGAAAATCGTTCACAATGTACTGATATATATATTTTCTAAATAATTAAGAATTATGTAAATATCCATTTTTTGAAAAAAAAAATCGATATGAGTTGATTGCCGGATATTGGAAAAAAGACTTTCTTATTTTTTTATATTATGAAACATGTAAATATATTTTTATTTTAATCGTATACTTTTATACCATAACTTTCCAGAATTAGAATATTTAATTTTATATGTAATTTTATAATTTTTATATATGTTTGAATATTTCAGATCAACACAAACAATGGACAGATTTATTGAAAATTGTTTGCAATGTACAGACAGATATACTTTCTTAATAATTAAGAATCATGTAAGAATCCATGTTTTGAAAAAGAATCGATATCAGTTGATTGTCAGTTATTGGCAAAAAGACTTGCTTATTTTGTTGATATTATGAAACATGCAAATATCCTTTTAATTGGTCCATAGATTTATATCATCAATGTCTATAATTAGAATATTTAATTTTATATGTAATTTGTTATTTTTCTACATTTCAGATCAACACATATAATGGTCAAATTTATTGAAAATTGTTTGTAATGTACATATATCTATATATTTTTTAATTAATTAAGAATCGTGGAAAAATAATCAATGTTCTGAAAAAAATATTTCATTATGAGTTGGTTGCCGGGTGCTGGCGAACTTGCTTATTCTCTTAATATTGTGTAAATATTTTTTTATTATAGTTTTTATAATACAAACTGCCTAAAATTCAAACATTTGATTTTATAAATTTCCCTGTTTTTTATTTATTTTTTTCTAAAAATGATAGAAAACTCTAATTATTATTATTTTTCTATTTCCCTGTACACTTTATTTTCAGTACTTCTAATGTTTACTGTTATCCAAAGTTGCCCGCATCAATTTTATATATTACATCAGATTATATTTTACATCAGAAGTCTGGTGCAAAAAATAATTGAATGGTTTAAAAAGTTATCCTGATTTGAGAATAATTTGGTTTTTTGAAAAAGTTTTGGTTAATTTTCTTAACATTTTGAAAGTAGTAAATAATATTTAAAAAAATTTTAATTTGCAATAATTTAAATTAAAAAAAAACAAAAAACAAATGCAGAAATTTACTTATAGTCTTTGTTTTCCATGTTATAGTAGCCTGTTATTTAATATATTTTTAGTTGCTTATGTTTAATGCATTGTATTTATTTATTTTATCCCTAAATCTTTTAGTTTTCCTGTTAGCAGTATTAAAATGCCAAGGCAAAATATACGTAGATTAACTATACCTTTTATAACGCATATACAGAGACTTTTTTGTATTTTTATGCATGAAAGTAACACTTAATAAGCATTATTTACAGTAGAGAATATACAATTTATAGTAGGTATTCGCACCATCTGGCAGCGACTGTAGTCTTTAACAATTCTGAAACTAAGGAATACTGTGTGTGAAGACTGTACGAGGCAGGTGATCGAGTTTGGCCATGGTTTACATTATGGGGATATATATTCAGCTTAATGTTTCCATCTGCATTATGCATTCTGCATCATTTAATTCAACCGAATTAACATTGCATTTTGTAATGGTAACAGTTCATGAACCTATCTGTTATCATTTTTTTGATGATCCAGACTGGTTTATATATATATTTTTATATAAAATGAGAAAGGTTCTTATTGCATTATCAAAGCATGAAGTTGTTTCTTTTTAGAAACCACAGGCAATTTACATTTACATATATCAGCTGCATTACTGCAGTATGCAGTTACTAAAACTTTCTTTACTCCTGATGGGACATTTTCTTCACATGTCACAAACATTCTTCATGGCAAAACACCTCCAGAAAAGGCCAGTTTCATCTACACTGCATATTTGTTTGGAGTTGCCACCAGAATGGAAAGTTTGTCAATAAAGTTTTTAGCAGCTTTCCTATCTGATGAAAGATTTTTGCCATAAGTTTTTATGTAACATATGCCATGCCTTTTCTTAAATTTCTTTATCCAATCAGAGCTAAAATCACAGGGTTGCGTCACCTTTAATTCAGCATTTCATTCGTGTACAGCACCATAAAAAGAAAAGAATCAGCATTTATGCAATTTGCACCGCTGACTCGGACACTACAATGTTGTATACCTCAGACTGAAAATGAAACTCATGCGTTCAAAAAATAACAAAGCTGGAAATATTTCATAGTAATATGGAAATTAAATTATAGACTTGGCAACTCTGCTAACTGAACACCAATGCATCAAACTAATCTTTTGCTGTTTTCATCCTCAATTTGATGAAAACAGCTTGTTTTATGCAGTTTTGCAAAATCATGGATGGCAGAGTTCATTGTTTACACTGGGGAGACTGGGCAGATTTCAGAGCATAGTGGATTTTGGATCAGCAGATTTGGGGTTTTCTACTGTATTTTTTTCCTTATGTTAATTATATTTGTTGTCATCTGAGTAGTTACATGATACAGTTAGTATGATTTTAAATCTACTGGTAATACAGCTTTACATTTATGCTTTTTACCATTAATTTTGATGTTTTAAAAAATCACAGAATTTATACATATTTTTCTCATAATTAAAAAAAGCAAGATAGCAAAAAAGATAAGGGTATACACATACTTTTCTAAATTTATAATATATTGTAGATTCCCTCATATCTGCAAAAATTTGATGTAGTGCAGATTTCAGAATTTTGCAGATTTCTGGTCATTGTTTTGTTAAAATTTTTTAAACAGTAATCTGAATGTAGTTAAGCACTGGAAACTATAATGAATGCTTACAATAAAGTAAAATATTAAAATTAATTAAGTAAAATATTAAAATAATTGATTAATTTAATAATTACATAAAATAATTATATAGGATAATAAAAACTTTAAAAAGATTAAAATATTAAAAATAAATTGTTTTTCTCTCTGCAATATCAGCATTGCTGCCACTGTTCATATATATATATATATATATATATATTTTAATCCCATGCACCCCCTTGGGCATATTCCACATGATTGTGCCAAAAAAAAAAGAGCAGATGAACCAGAAGCACACTTTTTTATGATCTCTACTTTTTGAATTACTGTCAAACTAAATTTTTTTCTTTTTCTATTTTTTTTTTCATTAGAAATATTGAAATCAGCCATATTAGCTGATTATGTACAAATTCACAAAAAACAATAAAAATCATTATAGATTAAAACCAAAATTGAACACGAATGAAAAAGTAAACATAAAGAATGCGATTTCAACAGTTACAGTGTGCAAAAGCTACTATTGCACCATATCTTTATCTTAGATAATTAAATAATTTACATATTCATTATAAGAATAATAAAATAACAAACTTTTATGTCCAGAGGATCCAGATTTAATAAACAATAAATCTTGGTAAATTAAAACAAAGTCTTTGAAAAAAAGATTGTGATCACTACTGATATTAGTGCCAGCTTAATTTTTTTTTTTTTTTTGAAATAAATTCATATTTGCTTCCTGCAAAAGTTTCAGTTTGATCATATTAACCAGAAACACATATTAACCACTTCACCGGCGATAAGTATGGGGAAACAGTGCTATAACCCCCGAGTTATCTTGGGGCAAATGGTGAAGTGGTTAAATGCATACGTAATATTGAAAAAATATAAATAAATATTGAAACACAGGGAAACAAATGCAAGAAAAATAAACAAACAATTTGGTTACAGTTTATACTTATGAATATTATACATGACCTACAGTATGGCAAGTTTCTGCTATAAATACACTAATTTACATCAAAATCAAAAGTAACATAATTTTATTCAGTAAAGGTAATTAAGCAAATGAGCATGAACAAACAATTTAGTAAAATTAAGATTTTGATTGCTGCTAGTTTCAGTGCCATATTGAATTTTGTTCCTGCAACTTAACTGTAAGTTTGACAGTTTACATCAGAAATGATGTACAGATTTTAAGGTCACAGATCAGGCATGAAAGCTGGAAATAGGAAAAAAAGGTAGAAAATCTTTTCCATCTATAGAATGGCACTAACTTTTATAATTTAGACACATTTTAGCAGTTATTTATAGGATAAAATGAAATATAACTGTACAAATATGGTTATTTTTTTCTTTACTTATAAAATATTAAAAATAAATTTAAACTTTAAAATCAAAAGTGTTATATAAATAGGACAAAATATTCCATTCCAAAAAGAACCTTATGAAAACGTCCTTAAAGCCTAAAAAAATTTGCACTTTGGAATGATATTTTAAACAACTTTCATATGCTTCTAATATGATATGCTTATAAAATAAGCTTTCCTTTGATTTGATAGCTCTTTTGTACAGCAATTCAGAAAAAAAATTCTAAGGATTTGAGTAGACAAATGTCTGGTTATTAAGTTTTTGAGATCCCCCTCTTCCACCTTATATGCTTCCAATATTTTCTTTGCATTTTTGCATCAATCCAGAGAATGACCAAAATTGTTTTAAGAAAGGTGGAATTCTTCCTTTAGGAGGAACTCTTTCATGCCTGCAAGTGTAAGGGAGTCTACTTTGCATGCTTTCTTTAATATTTTTTGGATCTACATTATGTGGATATGTGAAACACCTTGAAAAATATATCCACTTAACCAAGTTTTCATCTTAATAGGTGTTTTTTCTGTTTGACAGGATTCCATTATAGAAAAATTCTGTTTTCATAGGTACTACTGTATATCATTATTAATGTACTAGTGTAAATGCCCGTCCTAGGACGGTGGGTAAAAATTGTGTTTTTTACTTAAAATTTGAAAAAACTGATAAAAATAATTGACAATATGGAAGCGTTCAGATGAGCAAAGTTTGGCTAGTTTGTGTTCTAATAAACACACTATTAGCATTTACAAGCCTTCTGGGTAAACCAGGCTTTCTGGCTATTATACCATAACAAAATTAAGATTCCTTAATAGAACAAAAAATTAACAAATATGCAATAAAACTATGAGTTTAAAAAAAGTCTCCTGTGCTGCAACTATTGAAATAATAGTAATAATAATTAATAATTTTTTAAAATAACACTTTGAAACTGTATTTTTATCGCACCCCCCCCCCCCCATCCCTAAAAAAAAAATTAAATTTTAAAGAAATAAAAATCTCAGTGTGTTTTAAATCTTCCCATAAAACTTGTAAGCAAAAAAAGAAAGCTATTTTTATTCAAGGATAAGTTTTATAAATGCCTTTTAGTGTTTCATAATCTTAATTTTTTTTATATATCTATGTAGTTTTTAAATTTTTGTAATACAAAGAAGAATCAAACATGGTTAATGCCTAATTTTAATAACTGTACAAAATGTTTTTTACTCTAAAAAGATGTTACATTAAAAAATATTCAAAATAAAATTAGCTGCTCTCTTTTCAACTTATTTAAATGAATTTGACTAAATGTCTTTAAATATATACCTTTTCAAACTTTAGTTTTATCAGTCATATAAATGTTTCTTTATTATATGAAAAATATAAATAAAAATAATAGTCTAAATGCAATACATATATAAATTTTTTATGCTAAAATAAATATTTAAAATGATATTCATGGTTATTTATTTAAATTTCATGCTTTCACATTAAATTATTTTTAAATACATGTAAGATATTCCGCTGATATTGTGAACTCCCCCCCCCTCCCGCCCCCCTCATTTCTTTTGCTGTCAGAAATCGATGAAAAATTTAGAAAGCAAAGTCGATCATCTTATTATTTTTGTTTACACTTTTCTGACTGACTATCAATTATTCTTAAGTATAACACAACTAATTTTTTTAGTAAATAAATAAATAATGAACAATTCTTGGCATATTGAGCTAAACTTTAGACAGACATATATTAAAGTCACTACAATTAAAAACAGGCATTAACAACTTTTTCTTCTTTGTATTACAACTCTTAAAAACTACATAAATATCTGAAAAATTAAGATTTTTAGGAAAGAGTGAAAAGCATTCATAAAACTTACCTGTGAATAAAAATAGCAATGGGTATCCTTTTCCATTCCTTTCAACGAACCATAGAACTAAAGTTTTGCAACCGTTTCGATCTTGAGAACGTGTTTCTCTAGCACGGGAGGGGGTGTGGATCTGTTCTTCTCCCAGAGTGGGAGAACATAGTTAATTTGTTTACATAAGGTTGTTTGCGGTGAGAGAAGTATACCTCCATGGTTTAATTTTTTTTCAATGAATCAAGTGAATGAGTCACTACCGTTTGTTGACATTTTGCCTTGCATTTTGCACTAACGTATGCTTTTAATTCGAGTTCTGAAATTGTTTTTCAACTGCGCAAATCATTCAAATTTTGTTAGTTTTGAATAAATTATGTTGAACAGAAAGGATTTCAGGTAGAAAAGATTTGTATTTAGGCAGATAAGTTTTTTTCTTACACATCTCAAATCATAATTAAGCCTAACGTGGCTCCATCTTATCGGAGACTGGTAAGATCGATGGGTATGACCCCGGATGCGTTACACTGATCTTTATATATACAGTAGAAGATCCTTATAATGCAATTCTATATAATGCAATTCTCCATATAACGCACAACTTCTCAGATGTAAACAATGATTTTAGCAGTTAAAAAGCACCTGCATTTTCACATTGTAAAATATTGCTACTCTCTAGAGGATTAAATTTGATACATTAGTTCAACTTTATCTTCTAATTTAAGACCTTTTTACTGAAAAACAATGCTATTACAATAAACATTTTTGAAAATCTCTAATATAAGGGATTGTTGTGTCAGTTATATTTGGATCATGTTTCTAAAGTAAATTTAATAATGTCTGACTACTATGCAAAAAATTATAATTTGGATAACTCTTGGTAACAAGGAATACAGTATAAAGATATTCTAATGTGTTTTGATATGTTGCAGACATATTTGACCATGTTTACAAGGTGAATTTAATGATGTGATCCATATAACGCGAAATTATATATAACGCACAACCTTGCATTTTTAGGTTTGCATTATAAAGATCTTCTACTGTATTAGATGTATCATGTATATACTATTTTAAAGAATTTCAATCTTAAATCCTGGAAGTCTATAAGACAAGACAAAATTTGTAAAGAGGTAATTATAAGTTTAAGAATAGCTAATTTAAATTGTTTGACTGACACCTGTTTTTTTGAAATAGCGATATTCATTTTATTTAATAACTAGCTGATCTGCCCGAAATTGCCCGGGCCCATGATAATAACCCTAAATTTGTATTTAATTATATCAGGACCTTGAATTCATATGAAAATTTTTCAAAGAATGAACCTTGAAGCTTTTAAAACAGATTGCAAAAATCATGAAAAACACCAAAACGTTTCACAGGATTTTTTTGTTCTTTTAATTTTGATATATTTTTTTGAATGGGTTGAATATGTTTTAAATGAAAAGTACAATCTTTAATTTGGAGTAACCAATTTTCCTTATGTTGGTTAGTTAAATGGATGTGGGTTTTGAAACACGGGAATAAAAAACACAAATTTGTCTTTTTAAATTTTTTAGAGAAGTGTTAATATTAATATTTTTTCAAACAAATTGCTCCATTAGGAAGCTTAAAGAATGCAGATGTGGTTTTGTACCATTCAATTTTCCGTATTTTATATAGTCTGGTATTAATGGCACAATATGGAGAAAAAAGAGGACCACTTAAAAATTTGAATACACTATTTTTTGTCAAAATAAAGAAAAGTGTATTTTGAAAGGAATACCATACAATTACATTTGCTAACATGAAAAACAATTTAAAATGGAATTTTTCACCACCCTTTGCGATTTCATCTTGACAAGCTTACTATATATATAACCTGAAGGAAAATTCTGGGCCCCTGCTCTTTATGTCCTGTTATATTGTATGCATATATATGTGAAAGGATAAAAATAAATAAATAAAAATAAAACCGATTCCCGATCGGAGTTCGTCATTAGACACTGTGCTGTAAGGACGTGTATGTTGAGCTCCCTAGTGGGAGTGGCTTATCTGAGATACAGATTTCGTATTGGTTGTGAGACAAGTGACGTACTGCTGACGTTCCTACGAGCCGATGCGCTACTTTCCTGGGCAGATAATCCCATCAAGGTTGTCAGAGAAGGGGTCATCTAACTGGTAATATGTTTTGTCTTGTTTCTCGTAAGGGTTTCAACGATGTGAGGAATTTGTCAGCAGATGATCTAGAGGCTGTAGGCTGGAAAGTCCATGCCGACTATTATTCTGAGAAATGCAGAGAGTCTGCACTTAAAAAAATCATTGCTCAGCTCAAACGTAGCAAAGAGACGTACGAGGCTGAAGCACAGAAATTGCAAGCTTGCAAAGAACTGCAAAATGTCCTATGGACAGACATTATGACTATTCAGTCGAACACTGGTTTAAACCTGATGGTTTACGAGTATGCCAAAGATAGGATAGTTAAAAAAAATATCCCAATTTCGGAAAATGCCCAGTCCGTTGAGACACCAGTTGACTCGAATTTGGAGAGGGAGGTGGCGCCATCTGCTAATGCGGATGAGAACCTAACTTTTTCTTCGAGTAAGAGAAGGCTGGAGTCCTTAACGGACTCTGAAAATTCTGGCCCCCCTGGTGAGGCAAAATTCCAACTTGTTACTTCTAAAAAGAGCAAAAAAAATGTGAACTCAGATAGTTCCAGTAATATGGAGGTTACCGAATCTGAAGTAAAAGTTAAAAAAACCAGGATCCCCCCCATCAAAATTGTTCCACCTGAGAGGTGGTCTTTTCTTTTAGAAAACTTAAAAAGAATGGCATCCTCAACCCGCTCCAAGGCTAAGGGTAAATACCTTAGTCTATCTTTCGATAATGTTGAAGATTATAGAACCGTTCAAGCTTGTCTTCTAAAAATTAACGTACAATTTCACAGTTACGTACTTGAAGACGCTAAACCACTAAGAGTGGTTCTTCGGGGTTTACCCGTTAACACCTCAGTCCCGGAAATCCAAGATATCCTGGAGATTGATTTCCCGGGCATCACGGTGACCCAGATGTATAGGGGCACCGTGAGCAACAAAAAATTCATGCCCCTCTTTTATTGTTCGATTCCTCAGCAAGAAGGTGTTGACAGCGTCTTCGAGATCACTGAATTATTAGAAACCGAGGTCAGTTTTGAAAAGTATCAGGGGCGAAAGGGTCCATCACAGTGTCATAACTGTCAGGGGTTCTTTCACTCAAGCCTTGCGTGCAACCTACCTCCAGTGTGCCTCAAGTGCTCCGGAGATCATACTACGAAGGATTGTGTGAAAAGTTACAAACCCTGTCGGTGTTGCCACTGTGGATCAGATCACCCCGCTAATTATCGGAACTGTCCAAAGTTTCCAAAAACAACCCCCCCCCCACGAAAGGCAAAAATCTTAAAAGTAAAGTTAGCAGTCAACGTAAAATTGTAACTGTGAAATCTGATAGAACCTTCTCCAATAGGAAAGTCGAATCCTCCCAATCTTTTAGGGAAGCTGCTATTGGTCGTAAGGTCGCCTTACCCCCCACACCTCAAAATTCTAAAACTTTGGCCCCAGGAAAGGATGTCTTTTTGGCTGCCGAATTTATTCAAAATTTGATGCAATTTGAAATTAACTACAATGCAGACATTGTCTGCAAGGCTTTTTCGGATTCCCTTCCCGCACTCCGTATGGCATCCATGGAGATTGACCGGATTTTTATTCTTTACTCTAAAATTGTAACTTTGTCCAAAATTGGTTAGGTGTCGCCATCAAAAAGATGTGCGCTTCCCCATTTTTCGATCTTTTCTTTTTTTCATCATGTTCCCAGCTAACAATAATTTGGACTCTTTCTCCATTGGTATATTTAATGCCAATGGGCTAAAAAGACAGGAAACTTAATTTCAAGCTTGGGTTTACAGTAACAATTTAGACTTCGTCTTGGTCAGCGAGACCCATTTTTCCCAGGGAATTGTCACCAAGGTTGCCAACTACGAGTTATTCAATGTAGACAGGGCTCGTAGGGGCACAAATGGCCCCAGTTGGGGCGGCACTGCTATTTATGTTAAAAGTGGATTTAATGTGACTCTCATCAATAACCCCCCTCTAAATTCCATCGAAGCTACTACTGTTGTTTTGGACTTTCCCAATATTCCAAATCTTCTTATAGCAGCCGTTTATGTACCTCCATTATGTGATAGAAACCTGCTGGAGCAAGACTTTTCCAGGCTAACTAACAATTTTCCAAATTTTATTCTTGCGGGTGATTTTAATACTACTCATCCTTCTTGGCACTGTAGATCTATGAATGGGTTTGGTACCAAACTCAGGAGGTGGGTGGATCAAAATTTTGCACAAATTATAGCGCCCCCCACACCCACTTTTCCACTATCTAATAATTATCTTGATCTTGCAATCACCCGCAATTTCCCTTATCCTTACAGCATTCAAACGCTGAACGACTTAAATTCAGATCATTTGCCAGTAATCCTTCGGTATCGAGTTGACTCGTACAACCTAGATTTAGGTAGGCTTCTCCACACAAGGTGGGAGGATTTCACCTTCCTGCTCGAGCAGCGGGAAACTCTGTCCATCGTCCCAGAGACGAAACAAGAGGCGGAGGAAGCCATCAGTCAACTCGGTGACGTTCTCAGAGATGTGTACGAACAGTGTTCTCAACCGAGAACCAAAACTGTTGACACTCTCCGTCTACCGTTGGAGATCAGACAATTGATTACTGAACGAAATCGTGCTCGCAGGATGTGGCAGGTCTATCATTCTCAATATTTTAGGACCCATTTAAATCAACTGCACAGGAGAGTCAAGGCTGCTATCTCCAAGTTTAGAAGTGAATGCTGGAACACTTTTGTTGAATCACTTTCAACAGAAGACAACACAATTTGGAAGGCTGCTTCCCGCATTCGTAGGACACGAACACACATTCCGGCTATTACTAGCCCTAATTGCCCTAATGGCATGGCATATACAAACACGCAAAAGGCTGAAGCTATCGCTGAAAGTCTTAGAAGTCAGTTTACACCCAATTCTGGAATGGACAACCCACGGGTTGCCACTGTGTTGGAGACCACAGTTCAAAATTTTTTAAACACAGACACACCTAACACACTACCCCCGGCCACACCTTCTGAGGTTCGGGAGTATATCTCAGGCTTAAAAAAGAATAAGTCTCCAGGTGAGGACCGCATCTCTACTAATATGCTAATTAATTTACCCCATAATTTCATTCTTTACATAGTAATTCTAATTAACTGCATGATGAATCTTAAAATTTTTCCCGACTGCTGGAAAAGGGCCATTGTTGTCCCCCTACCCAAAAGTGGGGCGACTGACATTCATGACCCTGCCAGCCTTCGACCTATATCTTTATTATCCTGTCTATCTAAAGCTTATGAGTATGTTCTTGTCAACCGCCTTAAGGAGTTCCTAAATTCTAATGACGTGCTTATACCAGAGCAATTCGGTTTTCGCGCACGTCATTCAACAACTCATCAGTTGTGGAGGGTTTCTGAACTTCTTCACGATGGTATTAGATCTGGCGGAGTGACGGAAGCAATCTTTCTCGATGTGCAGGAGGCCTTTGACAAGGTCTGGCACATCGCCCTAATCTTTAAACTAATTGCACTCGGAGTACTGAGCCAACTAATTAAAATCTATATCGACTACTTTCAACTTAGATCCTTCGTCATTAGAGTGGGAAGTTCCTACTCTAACCCTCAACCTATCTCCAGCTCTGTGCCGCAAGGCTCCCTCAGCAGTCCCACCCTCTTCAACATTTATGTCAACGATATTCCTAAAGAGCCTGATATCGACTTAGCAATATTTGCCGACGATACTGCCATGCTTAAACAACATAAACATGCACAAACAGTGTTCGCTAGACTTCAAAATTATTTGGACATACTTTCGGTCTGGTTAAGGAAATGGAAAATTAAAGTGAACAGTGCCAAAAGTGCCGCCATCTTTTTCACCAATCAACGTTTTACCCCAGATGCTAATCTTAACTTTAAATTAAACAACGAAGATATTCCCTGGAAGACTGAGTATAAATACCTAGGACTTAACCTAGATTCCAAATTAACATGGTGCCAGCACATCACTGAAATTCTGGGGCGTGCTGACCACGCCGTGGGCTTCCTTAATCCCCCTTTGGCTTGGAACAGCCCCCTGTCAATCAAATACAAATTGTTACTGTACAAATCAATGATCAGACCAATTTTGACTTATGGTTCTGCAATCTATGGTAGTACTTCAAAATTTCAACTCAGTAGAATTCAGTTATTTCAAAATAAACTCCTGCGTAGGTTTACCAAGGCGACCCGCTATGTCCGAAATGACGTCATTCATCGTGACCTCAAAATTAAACCTGTCTTTGCAGAAATCAAGAAACTTACGATGAAGTTTCATAGGTCAGTCCCAGCCGTGAGGAATCCTGCGTTAGATGCCATCCGTCGTTATGACGCAAGAGTGGGGAGGAACCGGAAACGGTCCCTCGCTATTCTCACTTGGGATGACGACTTCGTCCCATGTTCGAAGACTTCGAGAAGGAACCCTTCTGGTGTCACCTAAACGCAGAATTCCCCGGGAAAATTCTATCTTTCCCTAGATTGAAAGAAATTTTCATCTAGCATTGGCTTTCCCCGTGACGTCATGCAGCACACTGTTTTTTGTTAACAGCCACGCAATTCAACTTTCCTAATGTTTTTTTGTTTGTAATTATCATCTTTTATATTCTGGACTTCCCTTTACCTTACTGTTTATTTATTGGGTGTTACCTGCTTTTTCAAAATTTTAGTATTGTCTTACTGCATCTTCGGTACTTCCACCAGGGAGAGGTCAGGCTATGCCTACCTTATTCCCGCCGGCCTTGGGGTGCTTGCTCATGGCATCCCGGCCAATTATACTTTTTCCCCCCCTTTTCGGTTCAGTCGACCGGCGGTGCTTAGGCATCCCGGTCACGAAATTCATACCCCAGTTTTATAGTTATTTTTGAAGTTGTTGCTTAAATATATTTTTTTAGCATTTAATTTTAATCTTAACTTGTCCCCATTTTCGATCTCTGTCAATGCCAACATGCAATTTGCACTAGCGGTGTTCTCTCAATGTCTAGTAACACAAAGCCTTTTTCAAGGCTATACGGTTTGTGTGAAAGCCGGGAGACCCACAACACGTAATGCGCACTAGGCTTGACATCAAAATTAGTGAGCTATGTGGCCCCCTTTTTTTTATAAGTTTTTAGAGAGGTTAGATAGGCTTGGCTACCTTATGCTATAACTTTCTGTGCTCATTGGTACCCTACTGTCTTTGCATTTTCCGTTTTTTGCCGACGCCAGTTGGTGAAGTGACATCGAAGTATAGGGCAACCAAAAAATTCTTGGATGCCCTATGCGCCCCTTTTTCTTGGAGGTTATATTTAACCTCGTGCTTTCAACTCTGGAATGGCCCTCGGGACTCCACCAGAGCTTCCAAATTATACTTTTAGGCCATGCATTGTTTCGAAATTCACTCTAGTTCGTACTCATATTTAGTTGGAGGTTACGCGCGGCGGCGTTGCATGCCGCGTTGGCACTCCTTAAGCACCGCGATGTCAAAAATAAAACCCTTTTTAAAAGATAAACCCCTTTTTAAAATTCAAATTTGAAATTGAATTTTTAAATCAGGAAACCCAACTTATTTTTCATACTCTTAAGGCCAATAAATAGAAAGATTTTCTTCATCATAAAAATCTTTGACACTAATTAATATTTATGAAACAGATTTGGAAAAGAAATTACCCTTTGTTGGCATAATACACTTATCATAAAACATTAAATTATCTTAAAATCCTTATAAAAGTAATAAATCTCTCATGAGTCAAGAAGTAATCAAATTATAAACAACAGCAGTTATTATTTTCAGAGCAATAAATCAAAAAGCCGAAAACCAACATTTAAAAATTACAAATAATACATGAAAAGCAGCAAACAGCTGTTTCAAATCTACTAGTGAGATTCTTCTTCAATGCAAGATAGGGCAAGGCAGAGCGTGCTAGAAAAAGCAAGGCTGAGCCTAGCTGTTTGCTGCTTTTCATGTATTATTTGTGCATTTTTAAACATTGGTTTTAGGCTTATTAATATTGTTGCACAAAGGATTTATTTGCTATTTTTATCACTAAATCAAAGTAAATATGTATAGAATATAAAGTTAAATTAGTGTTAAAGTAGAAAGTTGATAGGATATCAATCATAATTAACTTTTGTCTGGTTGACAGTGAGCACTATGATTACCTCATAAATAACAGAAATTAGAATTAGTTCTCGGTGATGCAAGACCTGTATAATATTAGAAAATCCATCAATAAAAAGTCTTAGTCAATAAAACTGAAGTTTCCTCCTTTTATGAAAAAGTCTACCCTCTGGCAGAAATAATGTGAACTACCCCTTATATATGCTGAAGAGCAAGTTTTTGTGTAGCTCTCTCTCTTACCAACATGCATTGAAATTACATCGCCCAACTGAGCATTTTGCCCAAATATTTGGGGACTGTCAGGTCCCCCAACTGGACTTGATTTCACAGAGTTATGAAAAGAAAGAAAATAAACCAGATCTCAATCTACATAGAATTTAATGTCTCCCGTCGGCCACAAACACTGCTACACAACACTCTGACAGTTCTAGGTCCACATAAACACCAAGAGATACCAGGAGAGGAAGTAAGAGACCGGGGTGCAATCTTTACAATAAGTTGCATAGGATGAGAAAATTTGTGTGAAAAATCCCTTTGCCTTGCCACCAAATGAGAAGTCCAGAGTGGAAGAAAATGTAGACATTGGTGTATTTTAACAGTGCGCAGTGTCATTCTGTCTCATATGCTTCTGGTTCCTGCCGAATGAATGGTTTCTTCTAACAGTGAGCAGGATCATTCTGTCTAATGTACTTCCTGTTCCTGCTCAGTAATTTTCTTTTGACGGGATTAGATTTAGATAAGTATTACATTTATCAGAGCGTTAAAAATGTCCAATGGAAACTTAAGCTGATGATTCCAAAACTGTTTACTTTAAATAGCTAAAGAAGAATAAATGTATGGTGGTGAAATGAAAACAAAGTAAATATAAAAACTATCTAACGTTTATTGATCAAAAGATAAAAACAATATATATAAGTTAACTATATCTTCATTCAGTAAATCATAAATAGGTTTTAAACAAAAACATATTAAACTGTTAAAGTATGTGGATGATGAAAAACATTTAGAAACACATATTTAACCCCCTAACCGCCGAGCAAAAGGGCAAAATTGTAATGTTTTTTCTCTGTAATTTTTTCAAAAATCTAAAAAAAGGTGATTTTTCAAAAAGATATAAAAAATTTAATTACGTATAAGAATATAAGCCTTGAGAGTATTACTCATAACAAAATGTTTTAAAACTGCATTATATTTCTAGAATTATATTAATTTAAATATTGCTTCTACTGCTGTGAAACCTGCAGCTTAGTGAATGGATATATCAGTTCGCAGCAGTGGGAAGGTTAACAGTAATGAGATAAAAATAAACTAATGGACCTCATGACATTTAGAAAATGAAGTAATGTATCAATGAGTGACCGCCGATATGTAAAGTCCCACCTAATACACAAACTGCTTGTAAATCATGCCGAGTTAATTACTTCCAAAATAGGATTGAATCATTGAAAAACTTCTTTACAACTGATAGCACTTCAATGGAGAATGTAGAGACAAACTTTAAACGAAACACAAGAAGTAAACAATTTAGTTTTGATTTTCCCGACAATCGTGACTTATTAAATGATGTTCTTCTAGAAACACTTAACACAGAGTCCATACGCTAATCCAGAGTCAACAACAAAACTATCAAACTCCCAGCAGGTAAATTGTAGTGTTTAGACTCAAAGTAAATTGATGAAAATATAAACTAGTTAAAATATGCAGAACTTCAATTTCACATCAAACACCATTTCAACAATCAGAGGGCGACCATTTGTTAATGCCAAAGGTAAAAGACGGCGAGTCAGAATTGGTGAGTAAGCAAGGAAATCATATCCATATTTATATGAACCAGGAGAACAAATAATACCTAATCATACAATTCAACTAGCAGCAAAAGATGATTCCAAAGTGATGACATTGTGATGAAGTGTCATACATCCGATGTTCCATTGGCTTGAATGAGAGACGCCATCTGGTGGCCATCGTGAAACCAGATGTCAGATGAAACAGTTACGTGCCGTTGAATGCATGGGAGAAACAGATAGATGAAAAATCCCTGCCGGCCCGGCCTACTGGCAGAGGTATATTTCGAAGTTAAGTATATTAATTGCACCAACAAAAACTAAATCATGATTACATATAAATCCACTTTAACAGTTTTATCTGGCCGCTTTTGACGAATTTTTATTTAATTTTTATATAATAGCTGGTTTTATCAGAATCTTGTTAAGGCGGTATTAAAAAAAAAAATACTTTTCCATGCTCAACAACTCGAAATTTTCTGGCACATTTTCAGATTAATTTTTAATAGAAAAAATACGTAACTTGCTGACGTGATTTTTGAAAAGATTTATAAGCGACATGTGTTTTTATTTTTCTTTCAATTAATTGAAACTTGATTAATAAACAATTATTTTCTCAGTAGGGCAATATTTTTCGTTTCTAACACAATCGCTTCGGGAAATTCTGCTCAAAATGCCCACTTTGACATCATTTTTTGAAATATATTCTGCCTCTATCAAAAAATCGATCATTACGGTACATTATATAGTTTCTGAAGAAGAGAATCTATCAATTGGACATGTTTAAGAGCAAAAATTAATTTAAAAATGAGTAATAAAATAAGCAGTTCGGATTTGAATATATTCTTAATAAGATGATTTTTTTCTTCAACTGCTATGTATTTTTAATTTGTTTTTGCTGCAAGAATTGGTCCTATCAAAAACTTGTCTATATAAATGTTGAAGAGAATATTAAGAAGATATAGAATTTTTTCTTCTTTTTCACCCCCTTTTTTTGTTTTTGTTTTTATTTTTTATTTTTTTTTGCGGTATGAATTGGTCCTATCAAAAACTTGTGAATACAAAAGTTGTAGATAATATTAAGGAGATGTATAATAAAATTAATTGGATTTTATATCTTGAGAATTGACGAAGTTATGAATTTCTTTCTCCCAAAAACCCTATTTTTTGCGCACCTTGAGCCCATTTTTAATTTTATCCAAAATCTGTGATGCATAAATTTTTGGTCTTATTTTTAGAAGTAATAAAAACTTTAAACTGATTTGATATGTACAAAAATTAAGAAGTTATGGGGTTTTTCTGTTTTCACAAAACCCCTCCCTATTTCCATCCCCTTGGTCTGATTTTGCCCATTCACGAACTTGACCGAGATTTTATACCCCTTGATTTTATGTATCAGTTTGGAAGAGATTTGTGCAGAATTGTGGAAGTTATTGTGTCCAGAAGAAAAGTGATATATATATAGAGAGATAGATACATAGATATATATATATATATATATATATATATATAAATTTTTTACTGATGGTGGTTTTGGGTTCTAGGGGTCATGATCGGTGTAGATCTGCAAAAATTTTCAGAAATTCCAACATAGGGGAGAATGTAATAGGTAGTATTTCATACGAAATCTACCTAAAAACGGAAACAAGAAGGAAAGAGTGATAATGTAAACAGAGTAGATAAGTTAAAGATTTGATAACAGAAGTTAATTTAAGGTAAGTAGAATAACGTTAAATTAATAAACACATTTTATCACTGATAAATAAAGAAGTAAAATGCATTATTTAATAAAAGTAAATATTGAGGAGATAGGTATATTGTAGGAAATGTAGAAGGTAAATTTCCAGACAGTGGCAAGACAGAAGAGAGTAATTTACATCTATCATCTTTCTCATTAATCATTGACTGCGCAAACCAACAGAGTGATCAAAAAGATCTGTGCTTAAAGTGACTGAGATTAATATCTATCATAGATAAACAGTGTTTCGAATGAAAATCAGAGAAATTAAAAATCTGGTCAGGGGCTCCCGGATGGCTGTAGTATAAGTTTGTGGACTTAAATTTCCATTTGACTTGCCTGCATGATAAAAGAAATACTTTTTCTTCTCTTCTGATGAAAAACCTTGAGAGAATAGTGATTTTATATCTTTATTTATCTTAGATTGGTATTAGTGAGTGTGTGTGTGTGTGTGTGTATATATATATATATATATATATTAATTACAGTGCTCAATGTGCTTTTAAGAGAATATTCCATCCAAGATTTAAACTAATTCTAATTAAAAGAAACAACAAAAGCAAACTGAGTTCTCTGTCTAAAATGAGAGGCCAATGATTCTGAAGCCTTTATTTTTAAATTTAATTTATTTCTCCTCTGTTTTGCTGTAAAAAAGATTTTTTTTTTTTTTTTTGTAATTCTCAACTTTTATGAAAAAATATTTTTACAGGTTAAAGGTTAAATTTTTACACAATCAAATAAAAAAAAGTACTTTCAAATGTGATTTCTTTAAATACTGTATCTCAATTTACCCACTTATTGGGGATTTTAAAAATAATTTTCAAACTTGAATTTTTTTAAATCAATCTCGCAAATATCCGTGTGGCCCAAAAATATGAAAGATTAACCCTTGCACTATAATAATGATACAATTCAGCATTTGTTTATTTATGTGTAATATTCCATAGCTAAATTGCGAAACAAAATAAAAATCTCACAAACACATAAATAAAACATGAATTTAACAGACATGTAATTGAACTATGCGTTTATATGCTGAAATAATCAAAATAACAGTTTGCTATAAATGTCAAAAATCTTTTGTGATTACCTGCTGGTACGTGGCTAATAAAAAAGTCAAAAATGTTTTTTTCGGTGTAGTTGGTTGGAAATCTAAGAAAATGTTCTAAATTTTTAAAAAATATATACAGTAGACTCCCTCAAATCCACAACCCTAACATCCACAAACATTAAATCCACACATCATCACAGATGTAAACAATGAAACTTTCAGTTTAAATGTAGGGGAAAAATTACAGAATTTTATAGTTTTATATCATTCCGTATGTATTTTAATATGTAATTCTTGATAATATGGACTGAACTCATAGTTTTTCATGAAGAAAGTATAAATTTATTTCTGAAAAAAATCAAGATATTGCTGATATTACAGGTAAGCATAATCTTTTTCTCAAATATATTTATGTATTAACCAAGCTTTTTTGGTTATTAAGATTGGCTAAACCTGAAATAAAACTTCCTTACTTTATGATTTTGATGTGATTTAATAGGGTACCTTTATGACAAAAGTTTCATTGAATATTTCAAGGAAAATGTATCTCATCTTTATTATGCATATTTAATTATACATTAATTGTTTACTTGACCTTTACTTTTAATAATTTAATCATTTTTAAGATTATTTAAATTTATCATTTTAGTTTATTACTAGGTTGAGCAAAAAGTTCTGGGAAATTTTTAATCTAATAATTACCAGAATTTGTATCGTATATAGGAGTACTAGGGGCATATTTATAGGAGTTCAGGAAATTTGGCTCCAAAATGCCTATTGAACAGTATGATTTGCATGTGTTGACCCCGGCATTATTAGAGAAAAGGCCTAAGGATTCTGAAAGCCGTCGATGAGATTAATGAGGATGAAGTTGCTGGTAGCGGCGACAAACTTAGCCAGCAAATCCGGAATCTGGCAGAAAGTCGTGGACTATGATGGTCTCTACTTTAAAGAATAGTCTTTGTTGCCTTTGTTGTTAATTGGCGCATAACGCAATTTTCATAAATTTCCCAGAACTTTTTGCTCAACCTAGTACGTTACTTAAATATTTTAATATTTTACTATATTATAAGCATTCATTATAATTTTGCTTGCATTATTACATTCAAATTACTGTTTAAAATATGTAAACAAAGCTATGACCAGAAATCCACAAAATTTTAAAATCCGCATAACCCCTGGTGCCAAGCTGTGCAGATTTGAGGGAGTCTGCTGTATTAGTTTTCAATTAAAAAATTATTTTCACTTAAGTTCTATACACTGCACAGTATATTGGGCATCTTTAATCTGAGTGAGTATTAAAAAGCCATGAGTAACGCTGATGTCATATTGACGATGCAATGTTCCTAGTAATAAATTATTCTTTTTAGCAAATCTATTTTGAAGTTTTACACCATCGAATAGAAAAAAAGGTACTTTTAAATGCAAATCTTATTTTAAATCTTAATTCTTCTAAAAAATCTTAATTTACAGATGTTACTTTTTTCTTTAAATTAAGCTTTATTATTATTTTTTATATCTATATTGCATGCAGCCTGATTGCTGAAGATTTACCTGTATGCACTTAAAATGATGTAAATAAGTTCATCATTTGTCCCTGCTAATATTCGATAATGATATTAAAAGTTCATCAAAAATAAATAAATTTAACCAATATATAATTGAACTACCACTGAAATAAGTAGAATAAAAAAAGCTGCTATAATTAGTGAATTCTTTGACGATTTCTTTGTCTAATAATCTTAACATGTAGCTAATACGAAAGTACGGTTTTTAATAAATATCAAAACTTTATTTAAATGCATAATTTGTATCTTTCATATAAAATTGCTTTTCTGTGTTGTTAGTGAAAAAAAAAAAAAAGTTAAACGTAAAAATTGTATTAGAGTTTTTAATTAAAAATGATTTTCATCTATGTTTTGCACACCAAGCAGTATATTCTGTAAGATAGGAAGCCAGCATTAGCTTTGCGTGTGTAAAATAAAAAATGAAGTGTTAAGATGTTTTGGAATGGAAAGTTAACTATGTAAATGCTTAAGGCTGTTCTCAAATACAAAGGGTCAACTCTCTGACATAAGTTTTAATTCATTTTTGTTTGGAAACGCCTGAAACTAGAAGGTGTTGTTATTCAGAAACTATGTCATCGAACTGTTTTTTCCGTTTTCTTGTAAACGCAATAGATCTTTCAGAAAATACTGTCAAAGTTGGCATTTTGAACTGAACTTCCGAACGAAAGAAGAAAATCCAGTCAATAAGGGGAGAAAAATGCTGTTTCACGTGATCAAAATCGCTTATAACTCAATAGGTAATTGATTGATCAAAAAATGGAAAATAGAGCTTGATTCCAAATCGCTTCCATCGTCAGGCTCTCCAATTTTATATCTTTCCGTTAAAAAATGAATTTGTAAATGTGTCAAAACGTTTTGCACTTGTTGAGCAGAGTAGTTGAGAACAGCCTTAACTATAATAAAGCCAAATCTGCATTTAGATATCCAATATCTAATACTCTCAAATTAATGAATATTTGCACAATAATAAATAGAATAAATTGAACTACTTTTATATTAAAGTTCAATCCCAATTAAATGAATATCTAAGGTATGGTAAATCATATTAGAATCTAGACTGAATGAATACTAAGAAACTAGAAAAAATAATGTTAAAATTGATATATGAGGGTATAAGACTAAACTCTTACCTTTAAATACATTTTGGAGTTTGTTTTATCATTCAAAAATTTAACCTATAATCAAACAACTTGTTTTATACTGTTGATATTTCCCTTAATTATTTTATTGTCATCAACAGGACATTAAAAATATTTCATGTTTAATAGCACATTTTGTGTATTATTATAATTAATCCTCTTGGTAAATTTTCATTGGGAGATTTAACAATAATGAGACTCTGTGGTAACTAAGATTATTACACTTCTAATGTATTTTAAATAGACAGCACCTGCCTATGCAACAATTTTCACACAACATTTTTTTGCATGTTATGAATTATAAAAACTATTTTTATGACTACTCAGCAGAAAAATGCATCTGCAGAAGTAAGCATTCAATTAATTAAATATGCTTATTGTACATCATAACAAATATTAAACAATGTGCACATATAAACTTCCAGAAATAAATTTTAAAACTATTCAAAACAAACAAGCATGTGTTTCTCTGTTACAAATCTAGGATCTGCAGTTTAGATAGAAGAAAGCTTGAAATCTGAAAGAATATATTTTGAGAATACAAAATACTTTGAAAAAGCATTCTAAAATATATTAACAAAATACATTTGTTTTGAAGGTTTAAAATACTAAATGCAAATGTATTTCAAATACAGTATGGAACCATTTATCCGGAAACCAGTTAACCGGAAAACCAGTTATCCAGAATGATATTTCTAATAGACATATTACAGAATTTTTGCAGAAAAAAGTGTCATATACTGCCAGCTTGACACAGGCATTGCTTGAAACAATTGTATAATTTGATATCAACATCTAGTATTTGAAATGGAAACATATTTAGTTGTATTTTAGATGTTTTGATTTTTATGTAGAGGAAACAGAAGAATTTTTGTTCCCAAGGGACTCCCATATATTAACTCCTTTCAAATTCTGATTAACTTTTGATCTTTCTTTTTTAATCCAAGTAATCTAATAATTTAAAATCAGAAATAATGCCACAACCAGATATATTCCACAAAACTTATCAAATGGATGCTGCTTTAATGACCAACCAGTTAACCGGAAAAACCAGTTATCCGGAATACATCTGACCCCAACCATTCTGGATAATGGTTCTGTACTGTACATGTATTTTCAATACTGCCCAACTCTGTAAGTATATATTTTCAATCTGAACTATAATGACTGATACATTCTAATCACATTCTTTGAGGGGACACCTGCCCCCTTGCCTAGCCTTCCCAAATGACACTCCCATGGCTATGATTATTGGTTGCCATCAAGGCTTAATTTGTGCCGGAGCCCAGCTCCAGTACTTCTCTGTTTTTAGTAAATTTTTAAATATTGGTCAAAATTCACTGGAGCTCATAAATACAAGGCTTCGGAGTCCCATGCAATAGCGCTTCCAAAAAAACAAAGCCTAAATTACATTTTCTTTTCCTTCTCATCTCCAAGCTTTTGCATTCTTTTTTATCAAAACACTTATATGTGACATAATGTGTCACACACGCAGAGGAGGTGGAGATAACACAGACTCAATTTTTACAGCAGTTTTTGGACTTGGACTGACTCGAGCTCAATCTGTCTTACATTCAAAATTTTATTTATTCATGTATAGAAAAAACTTTCCTCCTTCAAAATTACATTTTATATTCTATTTCAAATCATTATGCTATTTTGATCAGAATGAAGGGGAAACAGTAATCGAGTTTTTCTATTCTATTTGTATTTGCAAATTTACATCGGCGACAAATTGATACGGCACCTCTCAAGAGACAATGAATTTGCTTTCAGTTCGATTTTCTTTTGTGACAGTAGGATAATTTTTAATTGGCTGCTTTTTTTTTTTTATCTAGCTAACCTGAAAAGAATATTTTCTGTTTTTAGTCAATGAGCATCAGCTTGAGGGTCTGTTTGTTTGAGGTTTTTTGTTTTCTATTGTGTATGAGTATAAAATATCATGAACGCTGCCCATGCTAAGGCACTACTCTGCACATTTACGAAGTCACTTTCATTTGTAAGTAGATATAATTGCCATGTATTGCTATTCTGATAGAAAATCGATCAGTGTTTCCCCCTTTTCTATATAAGCATCGTATATTTCTAATAATGGCGTGAAATTTTTAATTTAATTTGATTTTCAGTGACTCACCCCAAAAATTATTAATGCAGAAGGAATTGATTATAGTTTAAGCTATGCACCTTTTATAAGAAATTGAAAAACATTGTTCCATTCTTCAGCATATAAATATTAATTTCTGTAAATTTCATAAAAATGCATAGCTGCGAACAATCCCTTTTTTGTGTTAACATTATTTCCGAATTACAATCCTTACCATATTTAATTCCAGAATTCTGCAATTAATTAACATTAAAATTAGGCAAAGATTGCTATTCGGAAGGAGTGGTAACTAAAAAGTGGAATAGTTGACAGCTAAGTATATGCTGATAGATATATTTAAAATTTTTATTTTGCTAAAGAAAAAAAATGCTGTAAATCGATATATTTAAAATTTTTATTTTGCTAAAGAAAAAAAATGCTGTAAATTTTGCAAATAATGTACAAAATATAAATATGCAGATTGGAGTGATGATGGGGAAGGAGGGGGGAACGATACAGTTGCTAGTACTGGCACCATAGAATATCAGGGCTCTGGTACTTTTTTGTTAGAAATTAAGCCCCAGTTGCCATTAGGTAATAAAATATAAAAGTTCTATTATTATTTATGTTTTGTTTTTGCTTGAAATTTATATATTCACATACGTATATATATATATATATATATGTATGTTTGTTTATTAGAAATGTATTTCTTTATATACATACAATTTATTAGAAATGTATTCCTATATATATATATAATTAATAAAAAATTACACATATTTATAGATGTTATAATTATTTTTAAAAAAATTTAGGACAGTTTCATTTTTGTTTTCGAATGAAACTAAGAAGATTACCGAAATTCAGTTTCATCTTTGGTCTTAAAAACCTATTTTGGTCAAACACTAGTGATATCCATTCATTTTAAGACTTATATATACATAATTAGCACTTACCGTAGAAACTTGATTTTCGCCAAACCAAATTATTGGTATATAATTTGGATTAACATCATTTTTATGGTATGTAATTGCTGGATAGTAAGTTTTCTTCTTTCTATTCCAGAGGCCCCAGACAAACTTGTGAACCTATAATAGAAAATTTCATTATTTTATATTTCATCAAATGATCCAAAAAATCCATTTACATCAAAATAATTATTTCTTAAAATGTTACAAAATTTGAATTTTTTTAGTGTTGGGGTTCAATGAATTATATTTAAAAACAGTTTTCCATATTCTAACAAGTAAAACATTAAAAGTTTTACCAGAAAATGGCAAACATCTATTAAAATTCAAAGCATCATAACACGATAAATTGTGATCATAATAAAAATGTAATTATTAGTTTTACTTGCTAAAATACAGAAAGTTTTTTAAATATAACTTATAAGAACCTGGAATGAAATAAAAATTTAAATTTTGTAACTTAAAAATAAATTTAATGTGAAAGGAATGGACTTTTGTATGAAGAACAAGCAACAACAACAATTGAAACATTTTTGCAATTGAAATTATCCTTCTAAAACTAATGATTTAGGAATTAACTATTAATAAATGGTATGCAGGGATTTCTTATTTGTTTAATATAATATAATTTTTCAATATTTATATAAAACTTGAAAAATATTGTTATTTCAACACAAGCTTTATTTAAAAAAATAATAAAAAGTCTTATTATTTATTTTATTTTATTAATAATGTTTGTTTAACAGAAATCCTTCACCACTTCATCAAATTTTTGGTAATTTAATAAATTCGAAATTAAAAATTTTCAAAATTTGTGCTTAAGACATGTGAAACTTGTCATATATAAAAAAAATAATAATAATATATAATTTTTAAAATTAAATATATATTTTCGTAAGTAACATTTCATTGAAAAAGTACACATCGTTAACCCACAAGATAAATTAGTCAACTCTAAAAAATTATTTTGCATTTCATTGCACATTTCATACGCAAGTATAAAATGTGAGGTTTGAAAGTTAGTTTCTTGCAAAATAAACAGCTAAAAAACGGGATTGTCAACAACAGCAATTTTTGTCTTGTTGATAAAAATTTCAGAACCAGGATGGAGATTCTGTTGTTGACAAAAATGTACATGAAGTTTTATCAGGGGAAAAATTAAACCCATTTAGATTTAAATGTATCTTGCAACAGGTTGGCTGGGTTTACTGGCACAAAGTCCACATTTGGACATTTTGCGCCAAACAAAACTAAAGAAATAACGAACATAAAAACAACAAACCACAACTATAATATATACAAACTTATGTGGATGGGATACCCATCCAAATTTATAACAAAGAGCCATGTTAGATATTAAAAAGTAAATTAAAATTTAAGTAAAAATAAAATAATTTTGTTTATAAAAGTGAAATGTAAAACAATGCTAAATATGATGATAAAATCCTGCATAAAAATATTCTCATTGGGTTTTTATCTAATGAGGTTTATCAAATGATGTGATGATACTTTGAAGTATTCCCTGTACAAATGTCTAAGTGCAGGGCAATTTGTTAAAATGTGGTGAATGGTAAGTTCAGTAAAGTAACAATGTGGGCACATGGTGGCTGGATCTCATAAAAAAAAGATGTTTGTGAGTGATTCTTGAGTGGCCTATATGGAGACAAGTTAGAAGAACATCCCTTTTTCTTGATGAATTGGAGGGTCTATTACTGGTTTTACTGAGTGCAGCTTATTATAAAGTTCTGTATCGCTGGATTCTTTCCACTTATTTATAAATCACATATTTTATTTCCTGTTTAATGTCAGAGACTAGTGTCTTACAGTTTATGAGAGCTGATGCTTGCTTCACTGCCGAATCTGCTTTTTCATTGCCATTTATTCCCATGTGTCCTGGAACCCAACAAAATTTTATGTTAAATCCACGATTTTAAAAGTCATTAAGATCTATTATTGATGAAATGTAAGAGTTTTCCCGTGAACAAACCTGCAGTACATCAAGAGAGTTTTTAGAGTCTGTATAAACAATAAAATAACAATTACAATGCTGTTGAGAAATCTTCCCTTTTCAATGGCAATGAGTTCAGCTGTAAACACAGAGTTGAATGAAGGTAAACAAAAACTAAAGGAATTATGATTGTCAACAAAAGCACATCTTACAGAATTTGGAGATTTTGATCCACCAGTATAAACTCCAATATATTCAGCACAGTCAACATGATTCACAGCAAAAATTTTTCAAAAGATAGTACAATTGGCATTATTTTGATCAAAATTACCAAATGGATTGAGGCAAGTAACATTTGACATAATGGTAAGTGGTAATGAGGACAATGATACCCTCAAGGGAGGAACCACAGATTGCTTCTCTCATTCTAAAATCAAATGATAGAATGGAAGAAGAACGATGCTGATAGAGCAAATCATTGTCTGTGGCTAATAAATGATAATGAAGAGGGTGATTTGAATGAGAAAGAATGTGATAATACAGTTCGAGAGAGTTTCTGATGAATGTTATGTAATGAAGGTTCAAAACAACAAACATATAAGCTCTGAACTGGAGAGGTCTTAAAAGCTCCAGAACAGATACGAAGTGCACTGTGTCTAGTTTCTTTAAAATAATTTTACAAGCTGATCCATCAATCAGGCAGCCATAGTCAAGTTTTGAATGTATTATGGAGTGGTAAATTCTTAAAAGAGATGTTCTGTCAGCTCCCCAACACATATTTGATAAAACCTTTAGCAAATTCAACTGCTTTTCGCATTTCATATGGAAGTATAAAATGTGAGGTTTGAAAATTAGTTTCTTGTCAAAATAAACAGCTAAAAAAAGGGCATTGTCAACAATAGCAATTTTTGTCTTATTGATAAAAATTTCAGGATCAGGATTGTTCGGACCTTGTGCACATGCCAAACGAGCTCTGCAGTTTTGCGGTCAAGTGACCTAGTGCAGTTGTTGTTCTTTAGCTGCTGCCATTATTGCACATTGTGTTTTGAGCAGGTCTCATCCCCAATCATTCTATTTATGTTATAGCAGGTCTTATCCCCAATCATTCTCAGGGCTTGAAATTCAATTTTTCATAGGAGGGGAGTCTCCCTACCAACATTTATAAATGGAGGGGAGTTGAGCTGTTTGGGAGGGAGATAAAAAATCACAAAAACTCACTGTTATTTTACCTGCTATTTAAAGAATTACATTAATACATATAAGCAAAAATACCATTGAAGCATTTTAAATCAACAACTCAGAATACTTATGTAAAATGCTTTTTAATTTAAATAAGGAAGAAAGTCAAGCTTTTATACAGTTTATTTTTCAATTTTCAACCACATTTCAAGGGTTCTTCCTTAGACTAAACTCGCGTTTTTCCGCTATCTTTGGTGAAATTCGCCTTTTTCTAGTGATCCTTTGGAGAAATTCACGTTATTTTCGTGATCCTTTGACAGAAGTCGAGTTTTTTTGTGATCTTTTGATGAAATGCACGTTTTTCAAAGGCCCTTCTAATTTTGCACTTTTTCCGCGATCCTTTGACAAAATTTGCATTTTATTCGCAATCCTTTGGTGAATTTCCCATTTTATTCGCGATCATTTGAAGAAATTCGCGTTTTTTTTGCGATCTTTTGGTAAAATTCGCGTTTTCCCGCGATCTTTTGACAAAACTCGCATTTTTTCACTGTCCTTTTATGAAATTCAGGTTTTTTCCCGCGATCCTTTGATGAAACTCTCGTTTTTTCGCGATCCGTTGACGAAACTTGCGTTTTTTTGCGACCTTTTGATGAAATTTGAGTTTTTTGCGATCTTTTGACGAAACTCGCGCTTTTTTCGCTATATTTTGACGAAACTCGCGTTCTTTCGCGATCCTTTGATGAAATTTGGGTTTTTGTTTTCAGGATTCTTTGACGAAACTCGCTTTTCTTCCCTCTATCCTTTAACTAAAGTTGCGTTTTCGTGATCCTTTGACGAAATTTGCATTTTTTTGCTATCCTTTGACGAAATTTGTGTTTTTTGTGATTTTTTGACGAAATTTCTGTTTTTTCAGCGGTTTTTTGACAAAATTTGCGTTTTGTTCGCGATCCTTTAATGAAATTTTGCATCTTATTCGCAGTCCTTTGACGAAATAACTATTTTTTCTGCGATCCTTTGCTACGAAATTGATTTTTTCGGCGACCATTTGTCGAAATTCGCGATATTTTTCCATTATATTTTTTAATGTCCGAATTTTCAGACTGATGGCCGATTTTTCCTAATTTTCCGAACCGAATGCTGTAAGTTTTCAGAAAATTTGCAACCGAATCACCCCTGAATTTGCCAATCGGTCGCAGGAAAAAATCACGAATTTCAACGATCATTCACGGTAAAAACTCGCAAATTATGTCAAACGGTCATGCGAAAATATCATGAAATCTGCAAGGCGTTAGCAGGAATTGATCGTAGTTTCAAAATTCAAAATATTTTCAGAAAATGGAGAAATTTTTTGGGCGGGAACCTCCCGCCCACGATATTTTTTTGGGCGGGATTTAAAATTTTGGGCGCGAATCCGCCATCCCGCCCTGAAATTTAAGCCCTGATTCTATTTATGTTATAGCAGGTCTTATCCCCAATTATTCTGTTGCTTATAGTGGGAGTATTCCCTACAATATGTTTTACGAATGTCACTTGTTCTAATAGCGGGTTATTAGGGGAGACTTGGGAGACTTGATCCCTTTTTCAGTTTTTAATTTTTATTTTGAAAAAACAAAATTTTTAAATAATGTTTCCAGTTATTATTAAAGGCTCGTGTGTCTTTCTTGTTGTAGTATTTTTTTTTTTTTTTTTTTTTTTTGAAAAATCATTTTTTAAATAAAAAAAAATTGTTTTCCAAAAAATAAAAAAAGGATCAAGTCTCCCCAGTTGCAGGGAGACTTGATCCTTGAAACAGATGCATTGAAATGATTCAAATTAAGTAGTAGAAATAAAATTTATTGTTGACTAACATGTAAAAAGGGCGAAAAACACAATTAATCATCAAAAAATATTTTCAAAGCTTGAAAAATCAAATGTAAATATTAAAATTATTGCAGTTCAAAGAATTCCACCAAGCATGGTTGATTTGGGTACCATATTTTCGGGAATACCTGCCGCACCTGACGTAAGCGCCGCACCGATGAAAATGTGTTTAAAAAAAAAAAATCTCGTAAGCGCCACACCCAAGAACTCAAACTTGCTGATTCGCCCGGAGTCTGCCATCTTGTTTCTTTGATGATCATCACAGATTTTAAATTTCTTTATTTGAATTTCTTTATTTATTTTTGTTGTTGTATATTTTTGTTGTTAAATTAAGCATAAAGTGATTATAAATGACCAACAAAGAACAAAGATGGCGGACTCAGGGCAAATTCGCAAGTTTTTCCAAATTTATATATAAATATTTTTACTTAAACGCATGAAAATAAATAAATAAATAAACTAGTAATTAAATATAAAGAAATACTGTAATATTATTACAGTACAGTTTTTAAAATTCGGAATCGTTACTGACACAACTTTTCTGGATATTAGATACCTTGCAATATCAACTTAAAATTATAAGCAAAAATTATAAATAATCACGAAATATCATAACATATAAAATGATTCAAAAGCAAAATAAGACTTAATTTAATCCTATAAAATTAAATATAAACAGAACATTTCTTATGATTGCAATTTTATTTAAACATGTCAGTGTACTGAACGTTCAATAAACATATAAAATCATGAATATAATAAACTTCTCTCTATAAAAAAGAAATACGGAAAATGTCTGGTATGGCCATCTATCGGCAAAAGGAGGTAATATAAACTAGAATAACAAAGAAATAAGAAAATTATTTGGTGCTGCCATCTGTCGACAGAATCAGAAAACAAAATTAAAAAAATTAGATTTACAGTTATGCAGCCCGGATTTAAGATGACCGGACATTCCTGGTTTTTTTTTTTCTCTGTTTAAATGTGAGAGGTGATGTATTCCGTTTGAGAAAGGAGACGTTAAATTTAACATATGCAAATGCTGAAAAAATTTAAACAAACAAAATATTACTGAAAAATATGATGTAATAAAGCATGTAGTTATATGAAAACATTTTAAAAATACACAGTTGTATGTTAACTCCTTAGACTACTGCTGAAAACAGCTTTCCATCACTGAAGAAATAACTAACAGATAAAAATACAGTGTTATACTTACCTGTAAAAAATTTTGTAGAATCTTTTTTTCCTTGAATGTTGATTTTTTATTATTGTTTCTTTTTTAATTTAATAACACTTTCTATCATTGATCGACTATAAAATGGCATATAATTTTAAAAGATTATCATTTCAAACTTTTGCAAATATTAATAAAAGTTACTAAAAAATATATTGGATTATGTTTAGTAATAAAACAGCACTTCCAATTATCAAAAAATATGAAAAGAATAAAGAATTTGAAAAATTATTATTCCCACAATTAAAAAATACAAAAAATATTTTTACAAATACAAGATTGTATCAACATAATCTTTTTAAACATCTTCGAGTCCTTCAAAATCTGAATATTCACTGTCCGAATTAATAATTCCAAAATGTTTTGATCGGTAATTAGTTCATTACTTTCATCACCACTGTCATCAGATGTGGCATCAGCACTTGTTGTGGTATTTTGTGAAATTTCGGCTGCTTTGAAGCCTGTCATAACAGTTTGAGAGCTAACATCTTTCTACGCTAGCGACATACAAGACGCAATGTCTTCATAAGTAGCTTTGTGCATCTTACCTGATTTTGTGTAAGAATGCAGCCCCTCAACCATCCACGTTTCCCAATGCTTTCTCACTTTTGATTTAAATGATTTATTTACAATCAAGTCAAGGGGCAGCAGAATTTTAGTTAATCTGCCTGGGATTACTGCTAGCATGGCAGAAGCTTTTTTGGCAGCAACTTTGACAGATTCCACTAAGTGCGCTCGCATAGAATCCATAATAAGACGTCCGCTAGGTTGAAAAAAAGAATTTTTTCTCTTTCGCCAAACTTCCTCCAGCCACTCTAACATTATTTCCTCGGACATCCAGCATTTTTCATTACATCGAATTACAATGTCTGAAGGAAATTTTGCTTTTGGTATAGTTTTATGCCTAAATATCAGTAATGGTTTTAATTTTTCTCCATTAGCGGCGCAAGCTAATACACAGGTAAAAGACGTCTTTTCATTACCTGCTGTAAATATATTTATGGTTTTTTCTCCAGTAGTGTTTACTGTTCTACTGGGTGGGTAGTCAAAAGTAAGTGGAACTTCATCCATATTGATAATTTGTGCAGTAGAAAATTTTTTTTCACTAATTATGTCATTGACATATTTTAAGAAAGCAGATTTCTTTTCTTTCCAATCTAGGGGCAATTCTTGTCCGACAGTTGTCCGAATTCGCATGGACAAATCGTTCCGCGACATAAATCTGAAGTGCCAATTGGGACCACCTTTGAAATTAACTAGTCCCATATTAGCGGCCAAACTTCTAGCATGGAATTGAATCTGAACTGTCGAAATTGGAATGCCTTTACTGCATTGTTCCTTCACCCACTTGGCTAAATTACTTTGAAGAATTGGCCAGGCAACAACGCCACTCCTTCGTGCTCTCTGAGCTTTGGGCATTTTCTCCAGCACAGATTTATTAAATCTCCATCATCAAACACAACGTTCATCCACTCCAAATTCTCTCCCTGCAGCACGATTACCGATGCTCTCGGCCTTATGGATAACTGAAAGCTTAAATGCAGCGGTGCAACTTTTCAGCTTCTTGGGAGCCATTTTTACTATTTAAAATATATCAAAATTTGTAAATTGCAGATCAGACGCAGAGGAGAACACTTAATAGTATAATAAAAAATTCTAAGTTTCTAAGAACAAAAATGAAATGTTTAAGAATTGTGCAATCAGAGACAGGCACAACTGTATTTGACCAATAGGAACAAGGCGCAGCTTGAGGTCAGCTTCCTCCCTTCTTCTGAGAGACGGGAGAGTTCTCGCGTATTCTAGTTCTTTCCAGCAATGACTCGAAATCATGCACAGTTTCTTTCTGCATAACGTAACAAATTATCCATCAAAAGCTGATTATACACAAACATCTGGATTTCGGAGACGATTTCTAATATTTTGGAATCAACTCGAGAGCATATGACAGTTGATCAAAGGTGGAATAATGGTGCAATAATAATAATAATAATAATAATAAACAGGTGTCATAAGATATTGCTATTATGGGGAAAAAATTAGAACAACTTACGTATTCGCCCAGGGTCCATCATCTTGTTTCTTTGTGATCCTTGCCGATTTTAAATTTCTTCATTTGGATTTATTTATTTTTTTTTTTGTTGTTTATGTTTAATCTCTAAATTTTCAAAAATTAAGCATAAGGTGGTTATAAATGACCAACAAATAAACAAGATGGCGGACTCCGGACGAATACGCAAGTTGTTCCAAAAAGAAAAAAACAATCATTGTACCCGCCGCCCTGCCGTAAGAGCCGCACTTATGATATTTTATACTTTTAAAGTCGTATGCGCTGCGGCTCATACACTCGAAAATACAGTAGTTTTTTGACAATGTCATCACTGTCCACAATACTATTGTCAATATTTTCTGGATAAATAAATTGGTCGAATTTAAGTTCTTGTTTTCTTAGAAAATTGATTTCATATTCAGATGATAAAATCTTCTTTTAAATTATTCCTACGAAATAACTAATTTTCTTCTTTCCCAGAATTCATACAATGACAAAGTCGTTTTCATCAATCGACAAATTTTTTTGGATCGTCAATGATTTCATCAAAACGTTCCAGTGGATCTGGGTCAGTTGAATCATAAACACTATAACTGCTTTCATAACTTTCTGAAGATTTGGGTCTTTCATTTTTAGTGTTTTTACTTTTCTTCTTGAGATGAAATGAGATTTTCCCGATTTTTGTTTTTTATTCAGTTGACGATCTTATATTTCTTCTTCATTCTGTCTTTTAGTTGGTGTGCTTGTCAAAAATTTTAAAGACCCATTTTTCCTTTTTTTAGATTTTCGCTATTTTTGGCAATGAAACTTTAGGGAAGGCTTGCATGTCTTCTGGTGTTACTATGTTTGGTTTAACTGTAATTTTTTTACTGCTTGTTGGAGTTAATGGTTGATTTGAGATGAAAGATGATAAAAAATCATCTTCAGAAATTCCTATTTAAGGGATGTATTCCAGTGATTTTAAATCTATTTATTATGACAGTTGTCACCATGACTTTAGGATAGGCAATTCAGATCAGTTCAGCAATTTGATAAATTGTTGTCCTTTGAGCAGGATGATTAGTCATCCAGTCTTGAATAGCCACATTAAAATATCTTTTAAATGGTCCATATACAGTACGATCCAGGGGCTGCAATTTGTGAGAAATGTGCAGTGATATTTTTAACAAAATCATTCCATTTTCTTTGGCATAATTCAAACTCTCAGTGCTAATGGTTGTCATGATTATTCATTATGATTAACACTTTACTGTTTTTATTACAATATCTTACATTCTTTACAAAGTGCTGTAAAAATTTTGCAAAGTTATGTCTTACATGTGCATTTATCCACCATATGCTTGCTAACCATCATATGCAGCCACGTATTAACTTTCTATCTTTGTCAACCATCTAAAATCAAGGCAACCATACTCTAACTAATACAGATATCTAAATGTCACAATGAGAAGTAGGGGGTTAATAAAATTTAACATTAATTTAGCTTAACTTTGGCTTGGGGACACTTGATCCCCAGGATCTAGTCTCCCCATACAACAGGGATCAAGTGTCCCTAATGGGTATGTCTGGATAAAAAAATTGCTAAATCAAAAATAAAGAAACTTTACTGGATTTAAATAACAACCTTAAAGCAGTAAGAAATTAAATTATATCAATAAAATTAAGTAATTAAGTTATATTTAAAAATATATATATATATATGAAACACAAACTACCTACTCAAAAAGAAGTTTGATTGTAAGAAAACAGACATTCCTTTCTTACAACAAAAATAAAAATTGCTAAATGAAATTATGTTGCTAGATCTATTGATAAGGAATCACTTTATTACTATTTCCAGTTTCGGAGACTTAATTGCATTTTTTCTCTGGTTTTAGGCCTAGGGATCAAGTCTGCCAAGTCTCCCCTACCCTAAAGTCACTTTATCATTCTATGTGTTCTTCAGTGTTTGTGATTGTTTGTAACATTCGTGTGCTGTGTGTTATAAAAAATATGAAAAGGAAAACTATTCGTTTTCAATCTTAAAGTTATACACAGTATTCACATACAATTTTGTGGTTCATCAATGTTGCAGCGAAATAGCTGATATGGAAAAATTAAATAGAACAAAAGGTGCTCTAAAAGGTAACATAACGAAATTAGAAAATTTCGTAAAGGATAATACACACAAAACTAATTACTCAAGTACCGAGCTCGAAATAAATATTCGAAAATTACCTGAGCTTCAAGATGAGAATGGTCAGAATGGTCGGACCATTCTGAAAAGCATTCTAATTCCAACTCTAATACTTCAGTTGTATTACCATTTTTTCCTAAAATCAGTCAGCAAGTTGCTAAAATCTTAAGAAGGTTTGATTTTAAAGTTATTTTTTCTCCTGTTAATAAAATCCCCTTTTCAAATCTCAAACAACCCGTTGATCGCCTAGATAATTGGGGCATTTACCAGATCTCTTGTCAGTGTGGTCTTTCTTATATTGGTCAGATTTCGTTTAAAAGAGCATGAAGGTTATGTTAAAAATCAGGAGCTCAAACGTTTTTCTATTGCTCAACATTCTTGGTCTTCTCAACATAGGTTCGATTTTTCCTCAGCCATCATTATCCAAAAATGTTCTTCGAACCTTGATCTTGATTTTTGGGAAGCTTACCATATCATTAAAAATTCTCACTCTTTAGTCAATGACTTATCTAGTACTCCAGATTTTCCAAGTATTTGGAAAGCGTTAATTTAATTCCCCTTTTTTGGTTTATTTTCTCTACTTCTCCGGTAGATGTCCCTACTTGTCCACCCAGTCGTTTCCACTGCTTCTCTCTCATTGGTTGTTTCGGCGCCTTCGCCACCCGCATAGGGTATAAAAGCCAGTGCGTCTCTGTCTATGATTTTGCTCAGCCTTGCTTTTTCTAGCACGCTGTTCCTTTTGCACTGAAGAAGAATCTCGCTAGTAGATTCGAAACAGCTGTTTGCTGCTTTTCATATGTTATTTGTGCATTTTAAACGTTGGTTTTTCTGCTTTTTAATGTCTTATATTGATCATAGTCATCCTTTTATTTTGTATCTGGTGTTGTGCACAATACTTCTCCTTTTCTTAAATTCATAATTTGAATAAAATATTGATTTAAAATTAATATGTGTACTCATAGAGTGTTGAGTATGATGTATTTATTTAGTATATAGTTTAATGTGCCAAAGAATCCACAGAATTAAGCAAATAAATACTATAAATTAAATACTTTGATTGATAAAATAATCTTCAAAAAATTATTTTGGCACTTCTTCATTTATAAGTTAAGATAAGGGTTTTCAGAGATGAATGACACAACTGTTAAATTCAAGTGATTACTGCACTTTAATTATTATTTGTTATCCATTATGCATTTTCCCCCTTTTTTTTTGCAATGCACTTCTATTTTACCACTTTGATCACGAGCCTCTTCTATTAAAATCAATCTATATTAAATACTTCTCTTTTTAAAACCATTAAACTCTATCTCTATTTCTTTTCCTTTTATTTATTTATTTTTTATATTTAACAGCATGGAATCTTAAAGTCGTCCATATACAAGCTTCCATCTACAGAAGGAGGAAGTTGATTTAAAATGTCATTTATTTTTAATGCAAACAGTGTCACACCCAGGACACTACCCTGAGGGACATCTTCTCGGGAAAAAAAAAATCTGATATAAAATTCCTGATGCGGACCTGAAAGATACAGATAGCTAAAAAGTTCTTAATAAAAATTCATAATAAAGTTCATATTGAATAGGTCACAGAGGATTCCATAACTCCAAGTCTTATCATAAGCTTTTTCAATATAAAAAAATATTGAAACTAAATGTTTACGTTTTAAAAAGGTATTGTGTATATGTGTTTCTAAGTCGAGTAAATTCTCTACAGTAGAACGTCCATGCCAGAAACCACTTTGGAAGGCAGCAAGGTATTGATTTGATTCTAGCACATGCACAAGTCTCACATTAACCAGTTTTTTGAGTAATTTGCAAATACAACTAGACAGTGCAATAGGGTGGTAATTATTGGGGTTCTTCCAGTCTTTTCCTGGTTTTACAAAGGGAATAATAATTGCTTTGCTCCATACAGAAAGGAAAACTTGTTCTTTACAAATCTTGTTATAAAATGTCAAGAGGTTGTTAAGTGAAAATAAAGTAAGATGTTTTAGCATAATGTAAGTAATTTTATCAAGGCCAGAAGCAGATAAATGAGTAGTACACAAGCAGTTTTGAAGTTCAGTTTTAGTAAGTGGGATTAAAATCTATTTATGATCTTTCTTTTTGTTTTGTTTTTTTATGATAAAAAGGGTTCAGGATATGCATCAGACTTTGAAACGGAGGCATGGGAATTCCCTATTGCATCACTGATAGCTTTTGCAGATGTGATTGGCTGGCTGCTATGTTTTATAATTGAGATTGCATGTTCCTTGTAAAGGCCCATGCAACTTTCAATTTTTTTTCCACATTTCTTTGCTCAATGTATTTGAGGTAATACTTGTTGTATAATTTACCCATGATTCGCGCTGACATTTCAGCCATACTTTTCTAAATTCTGCCTTGGCTTTTCAAAATAAAATATAGTTTTCAGGTGTGGGATTCTCCTAAAAACACTCCAAGCTTTTTGCTATTTTTTCTTACTTTGTTGACATTCGTTGTTGTTACCAAGGTCTCCAATGTTTCTGAATAGAGGATGCTTTGGGGATGCTATAATCAACTGCATTGACAAATGCAGCTTGTTATATTGTCGGCCACTTTGTCTAAGTCTCCCTCAATCATGTCAGCAGTAATAGCAGCTTGTGTCTTAAAAGCCTGCCAATCACCTCTGTCATAAATACATCTATGGTGATGAGAATTAAAATTTCAATGTGTGCCAGCGTGAGTTTAAAAAATGGGAAAGTGGCCTCAGCCATGGATGTCTCCCCCAACCCAAAAATTCCAAAAAGGATAAGTAGCTGGTGAGCAAATGACCAGGTCAATTGCATGAAAAGTTTTTGAAGGCTCATGAAAATATATTTTGTCACCATTGTTGAGCAAGCATAAGCTATTGTCTGTAATTAAATTTTCAATTTGACGTCCATGTGGACTTGTGTCATTATTTTCCCATAACAGACTGTGGGCATTAAAATCACCCAGAATTATGAATGGATGTGGAAGTTGCTGAATCAGATTGTCAAGCTGGTGTGATTGAATAATCTGATTTGGTGATAGGTAAATGTTACAGATTGTAATAAGGTGGTTGATATGGGTCTGTATTGTAACTACTTGAAGAGAAGTATTAAGACTGATGGGAATATACGGATATTTATGAGAAATGAAGAGAGCTACACCACCTGTAGCTCTGTCATTACTGATAAAATCTTTTTAAAAACAATTATATCTACATAATTTGGTTTTGTCATCTGATTTAATAAATGTTTCTTGCAATGCAAGGCAAGCTACATTATGATCATGCAGCATGTCACATATTTCATCACATTTATTTCGATAGCCACAGCAATTCCATAATATAATATGTCTTTTTTTTTTTAGATTGAAATATTGACACTATTTTCTTCTAGGTAGCAGACATTGCCTCCTCATCAGAAGTATGAATTTTAACTTCAGGCTCTCTATACATTTTTTCTTTTTCTGTTCTTGCTGTATAGAATCTTTTGGTATTTTAGGCTCTCTATAAAATTTTTCTTTTTCTGCTCTTGCTGATAGAGAATCTTTTGGTATTTCAGTATTGGTTATGCTTTTATCTGGCATAGTGCTTTTTGCTAAACCTCTCTTTTTTTCTTGTTGTATTGTTAGCAGATTTGACTGATGATTTATAAATTTCATCTGCTGAGTGACAGATTTTTCTAGATGGAGGAACGTTAGTTTGGAATTTTTGTTGTATGAGATGCATGAGTTAATTTTCAATTTTCTGAGAATTGTTTGATTTGATAGCTGATTTATTATCTTTTTCTTTATGTTCATTATTGTTTGTTGTAGGAGATTTTATCAGACTGTTATTGTTAAGAGAAAGGACTTTGAGTAGGAGCTCCTTTTTGGTTTAAGACATTCGCTTGAGTGGTTATTGTTTCTGTTTGAGTAGCTATTGTTTGATATTTTTTATTACCAGTTAAAGTAGATAAGTAAGTTATACCTATATTTGGTGTGCAGGATTTAACTATTTTCCTTGTCCCTGGATATGAAAGGTTTTGTTTTGTACGTACTGTTTGGATTTCTTTCTTAAGTTTCCAGATTTCACATGATTTAGTATATGATGGGTGATTTTTCTGACAGTGCGTACAGTGAGCAGGAGCTGTGCAGCCTTCATTCTCATGTCCCTTTTCTCCACATGGAGCACATGTAAGCGTTCTATGGCAGTTATTTTTGAAATGGCAAAATTTCTGGCATTTAAAACAGTGCAATGGATTTGGTATATAAGGTTGAATGGGGCAACTTAAGTATCCAGCTTTTATGTTACTGGGTAAGTTAGGTATGTTAAAAGTAAGAATTATATGCTTTGTTGGGATGATTTTATATTCTCTTTTAATTATTATTCTTTGAACTTGTGTAATATGCTGTTCTTTAAGATTTTCAAGTATTTCTGATTCAGACACAAATATAAAGTCTTGTTCTGAAATGACACCTTGTGAACTATTTAGAAAATTATGAGCAGATACGGTTAACTGGTAAGTTTGCAAAAACATTACATTTCTTTATATTTTTAGCTTGTGTTGAATTCCTAACTTAAATAAGTAGGTCGCAAGATCTTAATTTTTTAATGGACTTTGGTTTACCAAATGAGCCCTTGTATATTCACAACAAAGAAACATGCATTACCAGAATCCCATTTAATGGGTTTCTCTCTCTAGATTTACTTGCATCACAATTTGCATTTTTAGCTTCCAAATTGGAAGAAAAAGCCCTATCAGACTAGGTAGAAGAGAAATTCTAAGATTTGACAGTCTCAGAATGCTTGTTGTTTGAAGAAAGGCAACTTAAATCATAAAGAGAACTTGCACCAGAAAGCATAATTAAATTCCTCTTAGTTGTTGCCATAATACTTTTAATTCAAACATAAAACTTCAGGCTTGGTCACCAACACTTCTTCTTAAACTTACTTTAGTCACAGGGCTCAAAAGGGTGAAAAATGTTTCCAACAAACTTCCACATTTTTTTAACATTGGAATTAAACTCGATAGCATTTCCTAATATCTAGTTCTTTCACATTGGAATCAGGTAGTCAGTAAGTAAGCTTTTACAGCTCTGTCCAACCTACAACCCTTTTCACTGAAAGGCACCAGTCTCCCAGTGTTGGTCCTAACAGCCACAATACAATGTATGGTGTCCTCTGATCATGGAACTGGAATTCAGAAATGCTCTGCACTCTGGGACTTGAGATCAGTCTAAAAAGGTAGAACCAAGGTGATGAGATTAAAAACCTTAACACCCAGAGTGTCTCACGTGAAAATAAAAAAAATCCACTATTGTATTAAAAAAAGTCATGTGAGATAAAACTTAGAAACAAGGTGTATTTTTGTCTTTTTTAAGCTTTTTTTATTTTTTTTACAACAAAAGAACGAAAACAACATTAGTAGAACAAAGAACAATTTGAACAAAAAAGTTAGTAAAAAAATCAAACATGAACAAGAACAAAGAGGGATAACAAACTGAAAAGAGAAGATTAAAAAAGTCTGAAACAAAGAAAAAGGGATAAACAACCAAAAAGTCCCCCAGTAACAACCAAAAAGAGAAGAAGACAGGAAAGGAGAAAGATTGCTTGGGAATCCGGGATCATGAAACTCATAAATACCTAAAGAAAGTATTCCCCTGGAGGCTATCTTGCAACAGGAAAAGTGTCATAGGTGTAAAAATCTGGAAAACTCCTAAATTATGCTATTTGTCCATTTTCTAAAGAAAGGGGCAAATTGTGTGGGGAGATAGATTACACAATCCTCCAAATCTCTTTTATGTGTTCAATCTTAAGGCCTTTATACTTTTATGTATGCTTTTACAGCTAGCTGCTTCCAGAGATAAATGCCAGAATTTTATATTGCTGTAAAAACATGTTAATCTTTATTTGCCCTCTTGTGAAATACTGTATTTTTGTTGAGTCACTTTTATTTTGGTTTGGTGATATATATAATAATAAATTATTATTCTTTTTGAAAAGTACTAACAGTTACTTTAGAATTATTTTTTTTAAGTTCCTTTATCTTCATTATAACCAACTGTAACTGGTTATAATACTAATTTCCATAACAATGTGTTTCATTAAACTGCCTTTTATATAGATTACCCATTAATATATTATTAATATATGCATTTATATATACCCCAGTAATATCCTTTAGGATATTTAAAAATTATCTTAAAAATGTAATAATATTGGATAGAATTTATCAAATTTATTTTATTTTACTTTACCGTATTTTCCGGGAATAACGCCGCGGCGTTAAACTAGATTTTCCTGGTTTGAAAACAAAATTGCGGCCAATAACTAGGTGCGGCTTGTAAATAGTACCAAATTTACTGCCAATCTTTATTTAAAAATTTGGAAATCTGGTTAGAAAAAAAAAAAAATCCATGATCTTATGTCGTACTTCTGAAAAGAAAAAACAATGTCTCGCACGGCGGAAAGGTATCAACGTGTTTACAAACAATGTAATTTTCATGAGCAAAAAATTGCACTTTGTCCGGACATAGCATCCAATCACAATTATTCTCCTCAAGTTTGCCTGGCATCTTGCATGCCATATAAGGAATAACTCCTCCCACTTTCTGCCTCGTTCATTCTTCGCCAGAGCCGATAAAACTACAGGAAAACTATTTTACTCTATGTTCGTAATTACTTTCAGCATTACGTTTGGTAACAGCTCGATTAATCTTAAACACAATCGATATGAACATAGAATAGAGACAATTGAGCATGCAACCCCGATCCAAAACAAACGAGATGCGATCTGCCGGCTCGTTTTTTTTTATAATGACACGAATGATGCAGATGATTTCCTAGACACCAATCAAAGTTTCTGACCTGAAATTTAAAACTTATTCCACAGTGATACCGAGGACAAAGATTTTGATGGGTTTTCAAATGTATAACATTAATATTCGTTGTTACTGTATTATTATTTTTTTTCCCGTTTGTTAAAATAAATAACGTTGATAATGGAATCAATTGTTCAATTAATTAAAAGATAAATTATTTAAGTTCAAAATGCTTAATTTTATGTCCGCCAATTAATAATTTTAATTAATTGCACTTGGTATATTTTTATAACGTATGTGACGTTATGAACAGCGCGGCGATATACCCGATGCGGCGTTATACTGGGTGCGGCGTTAAACTAGGTTTTTTTGTTTTGTTTTTTAAGTAACTGCGGCGTTATACTCGGTGCGGCGTTATTCTCGGAAAATACGGTATATATTCCAAATTAACTTGGAAATGCAATGGAACTATGAAAAATGCAACTAAAAAGATTATTTTAACAATTGAATGACTCACTATAAATTATAATGATACATTAACCAGGGAAATTGAAACCAGTATTAGAATTAATAATGAGGCTAAATTTTTAATAATTTATAATTATGAATAACTATTTAATAATATATTCAATCTAAAGTCATTTATTGCTAAATTATTAACTCAAAAGTTTTTGATAAAAATGTAAATATTTAAAAAAAAAAAAAAAAAAAAAAAAAAAAAAAAAAAAAAAAAAAAAATCCGGTTTGGCTTTAAATAAAACTATGAGAGTTTTTCACAGTCTGTAATATCTTAAATTAAAAAATCCTTTGTTTGAAAATAAATCTTTTAATTAGTTTTATAAAAGAAAATTTCAGATTCAGGATTCCCAGTAAAACTATTACTGTCAAATTATCCTTTGCTGGATAATTGTTTTTAAACAATTATTTACACTAATGTTTGAAAAGTAAGGTAAGCTGGGATAATTGAACCCATGAGGTAACTGGGGGAAGCTATTTTATATATATATATATATAAAAAAATGGTGATACACTTTGAGTTTTAGCTTTTGTCAACATTGCACCCCCATTTCTACTTCTTAAAACAACGTGTGTGAACTCAATCATGACACTGTCTTTGCTGTGATAGGTTACCAAAAATTTAGGGTTTTTTTTACAAATAACATCAATTTGGTTGAACTCCTTGGCTTTTTATTAAAATACAGTAAGTACTTTTATTAAACAATCTTTTTTTAAAAGATTACGCATATAAATATATTTATATTATCAGGTACCTAAACATATTTATTTCATGTTTCAAATGTAAGGCCAGTGCTCCAGTTACTCCATAAATTTTTCAAGAATGGTGTAACTGGGACATGTATCAAGAATAACTGGACCATGTGCAGGGTCGTACTGGCATAACTTAGAGGGCGGTGGCAAAATGGATAAGAAGGGCGCCGATTGCCTTACAAAAGGGCGCAAATGCTTATATCTATCTATATATATATATACAGTGAAACCTCCTTGTGCGACCACCTCCCAGAACGACCATTTTTGCATGGGACGAAATTTATTCCCGTAGGCTCAATACGAATTTTACCCCCACTCAGAAACCATCCTAGTTGAGCTCCCTAAATGAGTGACCCATTTCTTTGAAGAAAATGAAACAAATTCAGTTTTTTCCTGGTCGCTTGAAGAAGGTTTTATTAGAAAAATAATTCCGGAGAGCGCATTATTCATCAAACTTCTAAACTAAGTTTAGATTTTTTTAATTCCGGTAACTTTTAAGTGTTTAAACCCCTTTGTGCTTTTTTAGACAATGAATTTAACTCTCATGACAAATTAAGAATGACGGTCAATAAACTTTCCTGCCCTATTCTGTCAGGAAACTCTCAAAGAAATAGATAAATGAATGAAATCGTCATTATTTGTTCCCGTCCAAAAAAAAAATACTGCCGAATATTCGTTATTACTATAACTGCCCCTTCCTAGCCTCCCTCAAACGACACTCCCATCCAAAGAGCCACACATACTATGTATTAACATACTAGGTGACAATGGCGGATCTAAGGTGAGGGGGGGGGCGATCGCCCCCCCTTGGTCTAATAAAGGGTTTGCAAAATGACTTTATGCATCCTCACGGGAAATCACTAGGGGCGAAGCTCGAGCCAAGGGTCACATCAGTTTAAATCCATGAGACACGGGCTGGGTCAGGTCTTCTCTCTTTTAGAGCTGGGCCGTGCCCTGATCTTACATTTTCTGCAGATTTGGGTTGGGGCAGATTTCTTTTTCGTACAGGTCGAGCCTGGTGTGTACTTCATTCTTCTTAGAGGTCCACACTGGCCAAATTTTCCAGGTCGGGGCTCGGCCCAGAATAAAATCTAAACGTTTGCTCCGTGTCAGCCCGTATGATAAGCATTATTGTCCAGTCCGCGACCCGTGCACTAGAGATCTGCACGGGTCGAAATTTCCAGGCCTGGGTCCGGCCCGACTCATAGAAAAAAAATTCGGCCCGGCTCGGCCCGATACAAAAATTTAAAGTTCAACCCGAGCCCGGCCCCGCCCGTAGGAAAAAAGTATTGGTCCGGCCCGACCCGGTAAAAAACTCAAAAGTTCGGTCCGAGCCCGGAAAAAAGTTTAAATCTTGGCCCGGCCCGAGTGATTTTCTACAAAACATTGATTTTTTACGTCGATTTGGTTAAAAACTTGTCTTGTACGAGGAGATCTGACCAAAAATATTTATCTTAACATTATTTTTTTCATGTTTATAATCTTCATTTTTATAGAAGTGCCGCAGGCTGCGATATTAATTTTTTTAATGAATCTCTATTTCATATATGTAAATGTTTCAGATATCATTAATATTGTTAATCCATATTCCATATTTTGAAGTGTTAAAATCTGAAAAATGCTATGCAGTAAAATCTTCTAAAATGGAATTGCATAGAAAAGGGGGAAAAATGCGTTATAGACATTCACTTCTTAGCAAGTGTAAATGTATTATATATTCTTTTCTTACGTATTAGTATATTAATTTTGTATGGATCAACACGTTTTTCAATTTAAAACAGGGTTCCGTCATAGGCAGGTTCTTTTTCACACGTTTTACTAGATTTTAATTTAGCTATATTTTACTAAGCGTAGAAATCTATAATTCTTTAAAAAGAATAAATTTTAATGTTTAAGTGTAGAATAATGGCAGTTTAAAAATGTATGCATTTTTTGCAAAAATTTTTGGGCCACGCCTAATTTTACTGACCTTTAAATGGACCAGGCCACCCTGAGACAATGATTTTCATACGGGCTGGGTCAAAACTAGGACTGAAAATTTTGGGCCGTGAAGGCTAGGAATGGAGCCAGGCCCGGCTCTGTACGGAAAAATAAGTCAGGCCCGTCCCGGTCCCAGCCTTCAGAAAAAAGTATGGCCCGGGCCCGGCCTGAAGAGAGTCGAGACCAGGCCCGAATGCCGTGAATGAAAATCGGCCCGAGCCCGGCCCGTGCAGATCTCTACCCTGCACTCCTCTAAATTCTCCCCCCCCCCTCCCCACGAGGCCAAGTTGGTCTGGCATATTACTTATTTGTTATTCGTAAAAATTATATTTATGTTGTACATTTGTTTAGCGTAATCGTCAGAAATTTAATTTGATTTGGTAAGTTACAGAGATACATTTTTAAAAATCTACTTTTTTTTCTTTGTAGAGCTTTAAAATTATAACGTTCTTTTATCACTCATTTATTTCATTCTAAACTGATTTTCTTACTGGATTTTCATTTGAATGTCATTGTCTAAGACATATTTTTACGCAGTGTTTATATACATAATTGCCTAAATAGTCATTAATATTATTGTTTTTCTGTTGTCATGAATTTCGAACATAATCTGGAAATAAAATATGAGCATAAGTAAGTGCGCTTTATGAATAATTTTAATTGCAAAATGCAGGCTGGTCTGCTGTCTATTTTTTAGTTTCTCTACCGGGTCGGGCAAATAATTTTTTTGTGTGGGTTAGACCTGGGCTTGGGCCTGGAAATTTCAGCCCGGGTAAAACCCTAACTGACATATCGAAGACAGCTTTAATTTTTTTAAATGCTTCTTTCAGCCATCATCCCATAGCTACTGAATATACCGGATGTCCTAAAATGTTCTGACTGATTTTAAAATTCAGTAATTTGCAAATGTTATTAACTTGCAAATGCAGCTATTAACTTACTATTAACTTGCAAATGCAGCTATTAAAAAAATTTATATATATTTGCAGAAGGTTAGGTAAGACGTCAAGAGCAGGGTTGATTCTATTCTGAATTTTCCAAAAGCTTTGAAAATTTAACTCTCTTGTTGCGCATTCTGCGATTTCCACGGCCAACGTAAAAGTACACTGTAAAAAAAAATCCATGGGCTTTCCGTTTTGGAAAAGGCAACTAGTTGCCTTTTCTGAAACGAATAGATTCTTTTGAGAATAGTTTTAATTTACAACACGATTAGTTTCACATCTGCAATGAAAGTAATCTTTTTGGTAATGAAAGATGTCACTTTCATTGCAGATGTGAAACTAATCGTGTTGTAAATTATAACTTCTCTTTCTCAAAAGGAATCTATTCCGTTTCGGAAAAGGCAACTAGTTGCCTTTTCCAGAACGGAAAGTCCATGGATTTTTTTTACAGTGTAGCAAAATTTGCGCAACCCGCAATTTCTGCAGCAAATTTTTTTTAAAGATCAATTTTTTTTAAAAACTCTTTCACAAAGATTTTGGATATATTTTACCTGTAAATTATATGCACATTTGAAATCTGTAATAAATTAAATGCGCAATTTTTGAACCTATTTTGATTTAAGAAAAAAAAGAATTACGCAGCGAGAGGGTTAAGGCATTCGATTCCGAAAATTGAAAAAATTCATCGATCCGAAAATTCGGACATAAAAATAGTTGCGAATTTTGACAAATGGTCACCATAAAAAATCTATTTCGTCAATTGTTCGCAGGAAATAACTTTAATTTCGACAAAGGATTGAGGAAAAAACGCGGAATTTATCAAAGGGCTAGAAAATTACATTAATTTCGTCAAAGGGTTGCGGAAGAAACTCATATTTCAACAAAGGATCGTAGAAGAAATGTGAATTTCCTCAAATGGCTGCGGAAAAACGCGAGTTTTATCAAAGGGCTGCAAAAACATGCTAATTTCGTCAAAGAGTTGCGGAGAAAACGCGAATTTCGTCAAAGAGTCGTGGAAGAAATGCGAATTTCATCAAGGAGTCGTGGAGAAAATGCAGTGATCTCTTTAGAAAACAGCACACATACATACATCTATATTTATTATTATAGGTATAGTTTTTAATCTGAAACAAAATACTGAACTAACTTTTGAAGAAAACGTGTTAACCCAAACCCGGCTTGTAGGAATCTACACTCAGCCTGAAACCGACCCGGATCGAAAACAGCTAACCCGACCGGCAACAAAAATAATTAGTGGCAGGAGGGAATCCCACTCCCTCTACTGTAACCTTTCAGGAAATTTGCTTTGAATTTCAGATTTTTTTTTTTTCTTTCTCAGAATCACCCTTGATCAGGAGTTTTTTTTTTTTTTTTAACTGCGATTCTTGATTTTAGTTTAAAATAGCGGCGATAGATGGTGCTGCAAGCAATAGGCGGTAAATCGATTCCCGGAGGAGGAAGGACAGAAATCGGGCCCCAATTTAACGAGTACTGTTTGGAGCGCCACTATCGTTGCTATTGTAAAGTAAAATCAAGAATCGCAGTAAAAAATATCTTGACAACTTACATAACGCTCCTGAAAGACTTTTTTAAATTCCTGTCACCATTTGTAAATTAAAGAATTTTAAACTCAGTGAGTCCATTTTAGAACATCCAGTGTGCTTTTTTAATAAGTTCCGAAGCATTCTTTACTGAATTGCAACTGATCTTAGATATAAAGAGACAAGCAGTCTTATAAGCAAATTAGTATTTTTTACATAATCCAGAAGATTAAAAAGTATTCCTAAAAAATTATTTGGGCGTGTCCGTTATGGAGCTTTTACTGCATATAGTTTTTATCTTAAAAAATATTTTGACTTTCTATTCAAAATTAGGGTCCCTTCTCGCAAGAGTGAAAACCCTCGCCCCAAATTGACCCAAACTCGAAATAATGTATATCAATTTGCCCCAAACCCAAAGCGCTAGGTGCAGCTATAAAGTAGAAGTCAACCCGACCCGCAGCAGAAAATTAGAAGTCAGCCGGACCCAAACCCGACCCGCTGCGAAAAGTAGAAGTCAACCATACCCAAACGCGATCCACAGCAAAAATTATAAGTTAACCAGACCAGCAGCAAAAATTACAAGTCAGCCGGACCCAAACCCGACCCCCAGCAAAAAGTAGAAGTAACACGACCCACAGTGCAAAAAATTAGCCCCGACCCCCGCTTCAGATAGGAATCTCCAAATTTCTAAAATCGCCCCCTCCCCCCCTTGAGAACCCTCCAGATCCGCCCTTGCAAGGTGATAAATCTAGAAGGTATTGCTAATATTGATTAAATTCGTTATTTTTAAATTAAATTATTTTTTAATATTTTTTTATGTTTATAGCACTTTATATTTAATTAATTTTTGTTTCAATCAAATTATTTTTTAATTAATAATTATTTACTGCCGTTTCTACGCAAAACATTATTCAGATAGCGTACATATATGTATGTTTATGTTAATTACTTTGAATTTATTTTTAAAACAGTTTCTCTTTCGTTTTCACTCAAAACTAGGAAGATAACCGAAATTCGATTTCTGTCAAACACTATTTTTATGTTTGTAAATGAGCAGAAATTTTCGCATTATTGAACGTTAAAAAATACTTTTTTGAGATCGCTTTAAGGATTTACACGTAATCATAACTTATAAATTTCGGAAAATCGAGTTTTTATTTTAGCGGCTTAATCAACGGAATTAAGATTTCTTTATGTTGCCAAAATCTGGTATAGACGATTCTATGTAAGTAAAAAAATACAATAAGCATTCTATTATAATTATAACATAAAATTAAAACTAGTTTTTCTCAAAATTGCATTTTTAAATAGATGACCACGACACGATTACTTTAATAATACTGAATTGTTTCACTTCTAATTTTGTCAGCTTTTTTTCTTACATAATTATGCAGTGCATTAAGGTTTTTTTTTTTTTTTTTTTTTTTTTTTTTTCCAGACATCAAAAGTCAGTATTTTTCTACGATAAAAGTTGAATATTTCCATCCTTTGTCTCGTCTAGTCACTAAAATAAGTCATATTTAATTAAAAATTAATTTCAAATAAGCCAAATTTAAACTACAATGGCCGCCGCAACTCACGCGCACAAAAAAAAAAAACATACACCAGAAGAGCGACAATAGCTTCAAATGTATTTGCATTTTTTTAAAGTAATATTTATCAAAATTATATTAAAGCATTGTATTACAAAATAAAAAACAAAGTCAAAGAAAATAGAAACACTTAACCCCCTGAGGGGCAAGCAAAAATGTTTCTAAATATTGAATTCTCACCAGAATAATCGAAAAATTTTATTTTTAAATAAGGAAAAGCAACATTTCATCGATTTCCCCCAAAAGTTAAAATTAAATATAAAATTTAGTTAAAATTTTCTGGACAGAATCTTGTTTAAATTAGGTAGGATATATTTTATCCCACCGCCCCTCAAGGGATAAGAGAGCTAGTCACTCAGCTTCGAAATTCTTCTCCGTAATGCTAAGTCTATGGATTTTTGATGCATTCGTATATTTAAAATATCTTCTCGAGAAATTCACATTTTTAACATCTTTTTTCTGTGTACCATAGCTGCCAACATCTTACGCTTTTTCAGACCACAAAAATTTTATAGTAAATTTTACCTTTTTAAATCGCCGTAGTCTGCGGATTAAATAAGGCAAAAATTTCTATTAAATTTTTGTGGTCTGAAAAAGCGGAAGAGTTGGCAGCTATGTGTGTACTCAAGATTTTAACACTTCAGCCACTCGTAAGATTTTAACATTTCATGTAAAATTAAGTTTATACTTTAGAAATATTTTGAGAACTGAGGAAAAAAAAGGGACATTTTTTAGGAAGTGTACACAAAAAATAGAAGTTAAAAATATTCATTTCCCGTGGAGATATCGCATCCAATACTCATAGACTTTATATGAGTGAGGGGAAATCGGAAGCTGAGTGACCAGCCCCCTTAATTGCGTAATGTGGAAAAAAATTGAAAAGAAGAATAACACGTTTTTACCTACCGCAATTAAGCTTATATGTGTTCATTATTTTTCAGTTATTTTTTACTCGATATCTTGAAAAAAAGAAACGTATCTAAAAAATTATAAGCTTTATTGACAAAGTTATTTTTCGTTTTCACCTTAATGGCAAATTTTAAAAATTTGATGTATGTATCAATGAAAATTATTTAATAATGTCGTCAAAAGTTTTGGGCAGGCTAAAAAAGATGTAAAACAATTAAGAATTCTCGACTGAAGAGGAATTTTGTGTAATACACCACTTGTGTTATTACACAAAACATTATAAAACTGCTATAACAGTTTCTTAATTCAATATTTTATTTTTTTGTTTTTTAATGATTCATTCTTCACAGATACCTGTACGCCGAGCGTGTGTCGTGTATTAATTAGTATTTCATGGGAAAATACCTCCGCAGTCCACATCCGATTTCTATTTTCTCCAGAAATCTCAGAATACAGTATAATCAATAAAAAGTGTCACATCTGGTATTACTACAGAAACCACTGGGTATAGAACCGGGGCCGTCGTGAAACAACTAGAGAAGAAAGTTGTTTCGCGACGGCCCCGATAGAACCCATATCTAATAGTTGAAACTCCGCCGAAATGGTAATTTGTCACCTTAGGAACTCCCACGTTATTGACTAACAGCATTGAAAACTGAACACAAACACATTTGCACTTATCTTTACTTATATTCATCCATTCTTTTGTAAAACGACTTTTACAATTTTAGTGGTTTATCTATTTATTTTAATTACATGTGTATTTTTCAATTTATAAATCGGGATGGTGTTTGAAGTTTAAAGCGGTTAAGCAGATCGGGTTTTAGAAAACGGCAGAAAACGTTTTTAGCTATCGAAAAAATCTCACCAAGAGCGCCATGATTACAAAAACATGATATTAGTTTTTTGAAAGTTATTTTTACAGAGGTACTGAAAAAATGTGACCAAGGGCGCCATGATTAGAAAAATAAGATATTAGTTTTTTTTTTTAAACTTATTTTTACAGAGGCGCTGAAAAATATCTGACCAACGGCGCCATGATTAGAAAAACACGATAATAGGTTTTTGAAAATCATTTTTACAGAGGCTCTGAAAAATATCTGTCCAAGGGTGCCATGATTAGAAAAACATAATAGTTTTTTGAAAAGCATTTTTACAGAGGCGCTGAAAAATATCTGACCAAGGGCACCATTATTACAAAAACACGATATTAGTCTTTTTAAAGTTATTTTTACAGAGGCGCTGAAAAAAAATCTGACCAAGGGCGCCATGATTACAAAAACACGATATAGTTTTTTGAAATTTATTTTTAGAGGCGCTGAAAAAAATCTGTCCAAAGGCGCCATGATTAGAAAAACACGATAACAGTTTTTTGAAAAGCATTTTTAGAGAGGCGCTGAAAAAAAAAATATGACCAAGGGCGCCATGATTAGAAAAATACGATATTAGTTTTTGAAAATTTATTTTTACACAGGCGCTGAAAAAAATCTTACCAAAAGCGCCATGATTAGAAAGACACGATAATAACTTTTTGAAAGACATTTTTACAGAGGCGCTGAAAAATATCTGACCAAGGGCGCCATGATTACAAAACAAACGATATTAGTTTTTTTAAACTTATATTTACAGAGGCGCTGAAAAAATCTGACCAAAGGCGCCATGGTTACAAAAACACAATATAGTTTTTTGAAATTTATTTTTACAGAGGCGCTGAAAAAAATCTGTCCAAGGGCGCCATTATTAGAAAAACACGATAATAGTTTTTTGAAAGGCATTTTTACAGAGGCGCTGAAAAAAATTTGACCAAGGGTGCCATGATTACAAAAACACGATATTAATTTTTTAAAAGTTATTTTTACAGAGGCGCTGAAAAAATCTGACTAAAGGCGCTATAATTACAAAAACACGATATTAGTTTAGTTTTTTAAATTTATTTTTAGAGAGGCGCTAAAAAAAAATCTGTCCAAGGGCGCCATGATTAGAGAAAATAGTTTTCTGAAAGGCATTTTTACAGAGGCGCTGAAAAAATATCTGACTAAGGGCGCCGTGATTAAAAAACACGATATTAATTTTTAGAAAGTTATTTTTACAGAGGCGCTGAAAAAATCTGACCAAGGACGCCATGCTTACAAAAACACGATATTAGTTTTTTGAAAGTTATTTTTTACAGAAACGCTTAAAAAAAATCTGACCAAGGGCGCCATGATTACCGAAGCCGCCGCTCTGACATTGGGACCAAATGAAATTAAAATCAAAATCTCCTGTCTTAAATTGGAATTCCTTTTTTTTTTTTTTTTTTTTTTTTTTTTAAAATTCCTATCTTTTGTCTTTTGTACTTTCACAAAAAGCAGAAATATCAAACTACCGGGCAGCCACACAGGGCGCTAAACATTTGACAGAAAATATGCTAAATACGCCATTAATTCTAATATTAATTTATGTGGAAGTTACTATTCTTCGGGGTACTGAATAAAATCTGGACCTGGGCGCCATGACTATCGAAGTTTCTGTCAATGAATCCACTTAAAATGAGAATCTGTTTCTTATACAGTGTTTCGTCGTTTATACTTGCGCAAAAGGCAGAAATACAAAAATACCTGGCAACACCAGGGGCGCTAAATACTTAGACGCAGAAAATATGCAAACTTATTAGACGCAGACTTATTAGACACTTATTAGAAGCATTCTTAAAGCAGAACTTATTTAGGCGTATATGTAAATAAATGAATACTTAATATTTTTCTTAGAATTTATCATTAGAACAGGCTTTGAAACAAGGTCTGGTCAGGATACCATGTTTAACAATGGCACATCTGATTGTCGATAACTTATGTTATCTCGAAATTGGGTTATCTAATTGTCTTTGATCACACATAGTTTGCTTATGTATACTTTAAAAAAAAAAAAAAAAAAAAAAAAAAAAAAAAAAAAAAAAAGAGCATTACTTTTAATTTTCCAAATGAAAATCTTTGAAAATTTTATGCCTTTCAGAATACAGAACTTTAAGCGTGCTTAGAAAAAAAAAAAAAAAAAAGTGACGATGGGCGCACCGGGCATTTGCCTCGTTGCCCGGTGGGCCAGTATGACCCTGACCATGTGGGATCCAGTTATCCCAACAGTTATAAATAATTTTTTGGAGTTTCTCTTACTACGGGAAATTAATTTCTCCATCTTTTTTTTTGCTTGTAATAAAGAAAATTATATAACACATTATTAAAATTACATAATAAAATTTTAAAGAAGCATGTTGGCAGATATCAAACCAAATTTCTTGAGTGAGACAACCAAACCTCAAAATTTTATGATACAGATGAAGAGGTATACATAACACAAAGTAACATTATTCAAAAATTAGCGAAACTAATAAAAAATAGTTCTGTTTGATATAAAAACATGGTTATATTCTCCATAGATTTATTGAACTTATCAAACTTTCATTGAGGTAAATAAAAAAGAGAGTGAGATACATTTGTTTGATCATAGATTTATCTTGTTTATTTTTTACCTAAAATACCCATGTAACTTTAATACTTAACATGTATACTAAACTACATAAGTACATACTTAAATCTTATGTTTTTTGTATAAATAAATCTAATAATTTCAAATTTGGTGCTTTTTTAGACACTTTGACAGCAAAGGTTTCCCCTACAATACTCCTTAGTTCATATATAATTTGCATGATCTGCCTGGTTTAAATTTTTTTAAGTTATTTACATTTTTTCAAATAGGACCTGATACCCCATACAGAAAAAAACAAACGCATATGGAACACAGACCTACCTATGAAGAAAGAAAGATGAAATATATGTGTATTTTTTATTTATGGATATAAAAATGTAATTTTGAAAATTGCTCTCTGATAGATTGAACCTAACTCAACACACTTATAAAGGTTCAGACTTTAATTCAAATGAACATTAGCTTTTGTAAGCTGAATTGCCAAAATTTCCAGAGTCACATTGTACGATCATTTTCATTTCACTTAAATAAAACTTTATAAATGAAAATTAGCATTATACAGTAAACAATAGAATTATTTAAAAGGAATAAAAATACTGCAAAAATATGTGGCTAAAATGTTAAATATTTCTATGATTAAAATCCACCAAGTGTAACAACTTCAGCATTTGCCCCCAGATGAGCCAGGGGTAAAATACCCTATCATTTTGTCTGGCCCAAAAAAACTTGTCACTGCAATACTAGTCTATTTATGGCAGCATTGAGTCTTGGAAGTTGTTACGTTAGCTTCCTTGCCTGCAAGGAAGCTAGCAGATCAACTGCCTGCTTCCACCTCTTTTTCCAGATACTAAAAGGAAAGTAATTGATTACTTTTGGGATGTTTTACAGTGAAACAAAGATGATTGTCTGCAGCTTGCTGAGGAATAAAACTTGTATGATCTTTGCAACCTATATTTTTTTGTTACAAAAGTAGAAATATTTTTGAACATTTGTGAAAGTGTTACATTTATTTCTTATTTATTCAAATAATAGGAAATATCGTAATTTAATATAGAAAAATTTTGCTATAATTTCAAATCCTGTTCATTCAGAAAAAACACGATTTTTTTTTTATATTCATAGACCAGTACTTTTAAGATTTATTTTTTCACTAACAAACATATTAAGACTTTGTTTTTCATACAAATTTTTACTAGATTTTATTGCATTCTGGAATTTGATTAATCCATAATCAGAATTTTAACAGAAAGCAGAAATGTTTTACCTTTCTTCATATAAGAATTTGTTTACATAAACTATTTTTTTATCATTATGTTCAAAATTCTTTTTTGTGATCATGGTCTACTTAATTTTTTTAAGCATATACAGTAGAAGATCTTTATAGCGCAATTCTATATAACACAATTCTCCATATAATGCACAACTTCTCAGATGTAAACAATGATTTTTGCAGTTAAAAAGCACCTGCATTTTCACATTGTAAAATATTGCTACTCTCTAGAGGACTAAATTTGATATATTAGTTCAACTTTATCTTCTAATTTAACCCATTTGTGCCTGGCATCCTAATTTTGGGACGCCTTCTTAAAATTTCCCATTACAAATTGAATTAAGATATCCTTTCAAAACTTAGTAAAATATATCCTTTATTTGTTTTCAATATTTATCCATAAATGGCAGTGCATTTTTAAGAATAAAAAGGTGAAATAAATGTTTGTTGTAGCGCAAAGTTGGATTTTCTTGAAATAAAATGGTACGTAACAAAAAGTAAGATATTTCTTTTATTTTTTTATCAATCATTTTATAAGTGGTATTATTTATAAGACGAAACGTTATTTTAGAATACGTATTTTTGCATTTTTTCAGATTTCTATTTTTTTATTAGAATTTGAACCTTTATATATCATCCCAATTTTGGGACGCTAGGCATGAATGGGTAGGGGTTTTCTCCGTTACTGTCTATGCATTAAATGTATGTTTTATGCCATTTATTTTGTTACAAAATGGTTACATACCATTTGGATTATTATTTGGTTATAAAATTATTATTTGTATTATTATTTGGCTATTCTTTGATATTACGATAGGGGGAACAGGGGCTGGGCTCGGTTCAAGAACAAGACATCCACCTCTTCCCACTCTTAGCTATTGGCTTAGTAAAAATTTATATCATACCGTTATGTTTTGTACTAGTTTAGTATTTGACAGCCTGAGGTTACTAAAATATATACAGCAGAACCTCAATTATCCGACGAAATTGGGACCGAACCAACAGCGGATAATCAAATATCCAGATAATCAAGAATTTATCAACAATCATCTAGTTTAATATGCAACATCGTCATCGAACTGCTATTAGGACTATTTGAACTGCTTAATAAATATCTAAATTTAAATTATACATGAAAATAATTTTATTTTTTTAGAACAGGGACATGTACACAGAAGGGGGGGGGGGGGGGGGGCGGGAGTATAATTATCCCGGGATCGGATCTTGTGGGAGCTCAAGCTAATTTCAATGGAATTCAAAGAAAGGGGAACCAAAATGCTTATATCAACTCGTGGTTTTGAAAGGAACACTTGCATACACAAGGAATTGAAAGTAAAAAAAAAAGTTGGAAAAAATTCAGAATATCGACATCGGATTACAATGAATTCCGGTTACACGAGGGTCGTATAATTGAAGTTCTACTGTGCAATATATACTCGTGTGTAAAACGAAGAATTTTTGACAATTTTCTGCAAGTAATTTGGGAGGTAGACTTATACGCGAGTCAATTACAAAAGCCAAAAAAAAAAAAAAAAAAAATCTTTGAATACTGCAAAAGTTTGATTTTTTATGTGTATAAATAATAAAATAATATGTAAAATATACAAATAATAATAATTTCTTATTAAAAAATTCTCAATGATTTGTTTTTGTTTACTTACTAATTTTTCGCATTAGTAAGTGAAATCTTTGGTTTGATTTTGTGCGAAATTGAAGTAAAGGAGGTCGACATACGCGAGTTTTTGATTTTTTGCAGAATTTGCATTCAAAAGTTAATGGATTGGCGTATATGCGAGTATATATGGTATATATATCTATTAATAATTATTGATTATTATAAATTTTTACTGTATAAATTTTTACTATGCCAATAGCTAATGGTGAGGAGGAAGGGGATCTTGTTCTTGAGCCGACCCCAGCCCCCCACCCCCTTATAGTAATAATAAAGAAATTTTTATAGTCAAATAATAACCCAAATGATATATAACCTTTTTGAAACATATCAAATGACATAAAACATAGATATAATGCTTAGACAGTAACGGAGAAAACCCCTACCCTTTCGTGCCTAGTGTCCCAAAATTGGGACGTTTAGATTTTTATATGTTAAATAAATATTTTTTCAAAGAGAATTTTATTATTATTTTTTACGTTCATTTTACACCATTTACTATAATGCACAATATTGAGTTGAAAAAAAATTCAGGCACTAATGGGTTAAGACCTTTTTACTGAAAAGAAAATGCTATTATTACAATAAACATTTTTGAACATGCCTAATATAAGGGATGGTTGTGTCAGTTATATTTGGATCATGTTTATAAAGTAAATTTAACAAGTAAATTTAACAATGTCTGACCTATATTATGCAAAAATTTATAATTGGGATAACTCTTGGTAACAAGGAATGCAGTATAAAGATATTCTAATGTATTTTGATATGTTTCAAACATATTTGGCCATGTTTACAAGGTGAATTTAGAAAGGAAAAAAAAAAGGTCCACATGGTCCAGTTGGTCCAGTTATATATGTCCAATATGTCCAATCTTGTTTAATAGCTATAATTTTAGAATGTTTTCTGTTCCTGCACACTTTAAAATTTCTAAATTTTAAAAAATGTTTTCTGTGTGTATGTCTCTAAAGCAACAGCAACATCAAATTTCAGGTTTCTGTCCCTAACAATTTCTGATAAATCATATTAAGGAAGGCTTTTAGAATGTATTATGCTCAATCCACTATTTTAACCCTTTGACCGTTTGAAACTTTTAAACTTTTCTCCCCGAAAAACACTCTTGTAAAGAATTGGTATTTCTTTCACTAAGAGCTGTTCAGAGAAAACCAGTTGTCACCAAAATTTTGAAAGCAACTTTTCTTTCCCCCCAACTGGTATCCATGCTTACCTTACATGCTTTGTTTGGAGGGCAGGTACAAATACAATGACTGTCTGTACGAGGAAGGATTAACACATAGCACGTGTGTCAAAACTTTCTTTTCATACACTTGAGACCAAAGCCTAGGAATTATGTTTTCCATTGAAACTGTGTTTGTGTATTGGTTAAGTTTAGACTTACAGATTCAAAGGAATATTTTCAATTATATATGAATGGTTTTTACATTCTTAAGAGTTATTGCATAATTTTATTTGTGTAATAGAAATATATCAAATGTTTTATCGTAAGTTTTCAGAATTTTTATTTGCAGGAATGAAATTGCATATTACATTGTGGAAAATAGAATTTTTCTCATGTTTAAGTCTTTCATTATTTGCATAAAAAATTCTTTATTAAAATTCATTGAAAAAATTATATGGTATTTGGAATAGATAGAAGTAAACAACAATGCATCACTTTAAGATTACTTTCATTAAAATTTATACATCTTTTCGCGATAAGTTAAAAGTTTCAATATTTGTTAATTTGTAAAATCTGATTTATTTTTTTTTTAAAAATACATATTTGGTAGCAGATTTTATAGTCATATTTACATGTTTATAAATCGCAGGAACTATGAAATTTATTTAATTTTTAGAACTTTTTCACGGCTATGTGTGAAATAAATAAATGTAAAAAATATAGATATGTTTATTTATATTTTTCTTCGTTACCGATTAATTTTTTAATTTGAATGAGGGTCGATACTAGGGGGTGCAGAGGGAGCATGTGCCCCGGGCACCAGAACGAAAGGCAAAGGTGGGCGCCAAATGAAGATTTTGCTTGTTGTTTCATACAAAAATGTATGTATATAGATATGAAATACAAAGAAACTCGCAAGCTAATGTTAAATTTATGGAAGCAGTCTTTTCAAATTTGTGAAAGTAAAAGTAACTTAGTATATTAAAAAAAATCTGCAACCAAAATCGAAAAAATAAACACTAACCCTGATAGAATTTAATCTCAGCTATTCTAAGCAAGAAAAATATAATTAGCGATCCAGTTTCTGAGCATGACTAGTGTAGGCTTTTAACGCCCAAGCTAATGTTAATCCTATTGAAGAGTTGTTTATATATATCTTGTTAGCATTTTGATTATTATTAAATTATTTATATTTTTTAGGATTTTTTTATTTTTTCTATGGGGTACCTGCGGCCGATAACTTTTATTGTGCATGAGGAGGGGGGGGGGTCGCCAAAATCCATGTTGGCCCCAGGCACAAAAAAGACTAGTTACATACAATGAATGAATGAATGAATTCTTACAAAAGTTGTTGCAAATTCAATCTCTATTTTTATTTGAAATTAAACCTTTTCCAATGAAATATTATTAGGAAGAAAATGTTAATGCGTTTATTAATACAGTAATACTTGCCCCTAGATATATAAATATAAGAAATATAATACTGCCTTAAGTCCTTCACAATCCAGCTAAAATCTTTGCATTAGAAAAACACTTTTTTAAACACTAATTTTCACCTTATCTATTGCCAGAATTTCAGTGATTAAATGAAGCAAAAATTGTTATTCAGAAAAAGTAGTACCAAGTCCCCCCCCCCTCCCCCAAAGAAAAAAAAAAGCTTATAAATCAGTGCACAGTTAGGTAAATTGTAAAAAAGTCAACAGTTAAAATAAGAATTATAAATAGGTGAAAGTAAAACTATATGAATAAATATTTCACTCAGCAAAAATTTGAGATATAGTAGTTATTGAAGTATACATTGAATTATAGAAAACCTATTCTATGTTTCAAGCAAAGCATATACTAAGTATTTGTACCGATTCTTTTTACTAGTTATATGGATAGCTTATGTATAAGGGTAGTGACTTTTACGTATTTATGAGAACATTGACCAAAGCTAACCTTTGGGAGGGAGGGGGGTTGGAGAAGACATGATATTAAAATAAACAAAATTTTACATACAAGATTGTAAAGGAGTTGAAACAGTGACAGACAAATGAAATTTTTTGAAAATTGAAAGCATTTCATTATCTTTATTTTTACTACATAGGAGAGGGCAGAGTTAAAAAAAGGGGGGGGGAGGTGACAGAAAATGAGTCAAAATTTTGAGATCTGTTCCAAGAAAGCGCAATTTGGGCAACAAGCAGCATAGATAAAAAGGTTTCTTCATAAATATAGATATTTTAAAATAAATTTGCGATATAAAGTTATTTGTTGTAATATTTCTAAATAAATAAATAAAATAAAATTGCCCATTCAACAACTAGAAACTTTGTAAACATAAGAGCAAGACAACTGCAAGCATGACTGTAAATAATTTGGGATTGAATTTCTCCCTCCCCCCCTCCATTTTTCGACAAATTATATTTTGAGTTATATGCTAAGGATTAACTTATTGAGCTATTCCGTGCAGAAATTCTATTTAAAATGCAACCTTGATACTATCTTCTAAAAAAACTTCTACTTTTATCAAAAAATGAAAGACATTGTTCTACTTTATAGTTTCTGAAAAAGAGCACTGACCAATTCATGTGTTTATGAACAAAACTGAATTCAGGAATGTGTCCGTAAAAAGTCTATTTGGATTCCAATTTATTTGAAAAGATTGTGCTATTTCTGTATTAGCAAGTGGAGCATTTGTCCAGAACCCCTAAATTATATCCCAAGCTTAGAAGTAAGGGATTTTAGTTCGGTATTTTTTTCTTCGGAACTTCATTCGAGAAACATCCTTATTTTTTAAATATTTCATATCTCTATTGTTAAATATGTTTGAATCATAATGAAATAAATGAATTGTTGATGTAATCATTATTTTCGTCGGCAAGAGAATCAAAGAAAAAATATTTTTTTTAATATATTTTTTTTTTAATCTGTAAATAACCTCTAATTAAAAATAAATTTTTAAATGTATCTATCAATCTATATTATAAAGGACAAACATGTCTGTGCGTAACGCTGACGTCATTTTGCGAATGGTAACAGTACATCATTAAATTTCTTTTTTATAAAAAAAATAAATAAATAAATAAATAAATAAATAAATTAACTTTTAAAAATCGCACATTTTTAATTTTTACACCGGTGAAAACAGAAAAAAAATGCACTTTGAAATACAATTTGTTCGAAAACTGTATTTGAATTTGTTTGAAAAGTGTATCGAAATTTACCCATTTTTTATGGTTTTAATTTTCAAGCATGTTTTTGGGAGTTTTTTTTTAACATTATCAGCAATATTCATTTTTGTCCCTTCCTTTCTTAGTGCTTTACACGTCGAAGAATCGAACAATGATTTAAGTTTTTCTGTAGACGTGGTGCGTCTTGAATTATAGAAATTTTCTTCCTTATGAGGATTTTTAATAATTGTTGAGTCTTAAAAATCGTTTTAAAATGCGAATTTTGACAAAAATTTCCGAAAAATCCTTTATCTTTATGAAATTTATAGCTTTATATGCTATTTCATTTCTTAGTATTTGAATGAAACCAGCAGATTGTACACATTGACGAAAAGTTTTGTAAATTTGTCTATTTAGAAATGAAAATGACTTCGTAAATGTGTCAAAAAATATCAGGTTAAATTTTTGAGAACAGATTTAAAATTTATTTATATAGAAATATGAATTCTCCCGTCCCCCCGTAAGAAAAAAAGATAAATAATAATCCTCTAAATTAGGGGTGCACAGCCTTTTTAAGAGAAGGGCCGCATACAAAAATTTCTAAGTTGTTGAGGGCCACATAAATAACACGGGGAGAATTCTATTTTGGGGAGGTGATCTGTGGCCTAAAATCAGATAAATATTATGGTTACAGGGGGGGGGAGGCTGAGTTTTACCCCAGTCAACACATCCAAATTAGCTGACAAGGATATTTCAACAGTTTACGTTTGCATATATAATAGAGTTACAGCAAGGATTATTTAGACGGAGTGATAATATTCTTTGACTTTATCGGGGAGTAAATTGGGTTTTATTCAAAGTGCTAAAAACAAACATAGGCATTAAAGTGTCTAGCGCCGAAAAAAAACGTGAACTTCATGAACGAAAAGGGGAGGAGGAGTCAATCAACGAAATTTGCAATTTTTCCGCGCATGATCAACAAAATTTGTGATTTTTCCGTACAAGATCGGTCAAATTTTCAATTTTTCTGCGCCTCATTGACAAAATTAGTGATTTTTTCAACAAAATTTTCGATTTTTCAGCGTCTGATTGACAAAATTCACGATTTTTTTGTGTCCGATCAACGAAATTTGCAATTTTTAACTGACTGACGAAATTTTCAATTTTTCCCGCGGCAAATTGACGAAATTCACGATTTTGTTTCTTGTAACTTATGGACAAAAATTGCAATTTTTTCCAGTTATAAATTGACGAAATTCGTGGGCCACACGTTAACCCATCGTGGGCCACAGGTTGTGCATCCCTACTCTAAATAGAGTACTAGATCAGCCCATGAGTACAAGCTTAATGCTTTAATTATGTTTCAAAAGTGTTCATTCGTTAAAATGTTTCAATATTATTTACCAAATTCCGTTTTTTATCTGACTGCTAAGAAGGGTTATGTGTTACACGCGTATCTGGGTATGTGTATTTCTTTATACCCTTGAAACATTCTAACGGCTGGATGGACTTTAATGAATGGGGGGTCTCTATCGATTTGTCTTAATCGTCCGACGGTTATAGGCTAGGTTTTGTTTTTATAAATTCAAAATGGCGGCCATAAAATACAAAATGGCAGTACAGACTAAAAAAAAAAATTATGCACTATATTGTGTGGCATATCTTTGGATAGGTCTTTCAAAATGAAGGCGATGTTTCATTGACTATTTTATAATCAGAAGATCCGTTTAAATATTACACAACAGAGAAATTGAGTAGGTAGGATCTCTAGCTTTACTGCAACTCTAACCTTCATAAACAAGAAACTAACAATTAAACACAACTTAAAAGTCATCAATATAAGTAAATAAAAAAAATAAGTAAGTAATATAAAAAACAGTTTCACATTGATGAGAAATAATTTATTAATTCGCTTTTTACGCAGTCGGGTTTTTTGATTTTTTAAATTTAATTCGTATTTATATTTAAACATAAAATTTAAATTTTACTTGTGATGTATACTAGATTAATAAATGAAGTTTTAAACCTTTTATCAGCAGTCTAGTATATATATGTATATATATATATTTGTAATGCCATTTTTCGCTTCATATTTGTCTGTTATGTTACTGCAAATTCAGAAAGTTGTATGGCGCAGAAATTTTGTTACCTAAATTACCATGAAAATATTTCAAAAATTTACTCTACATAGCTATTAGTCGAAAAAATAAAAACGACAATGAGAGATTGTAAACGTTTTTATAATTTTTTAAATACAAAAACCCCGAAGGAACGGAAATTGGGCAAAGAATAGTTGTTTGGCCATACATTGGCTAAAGGAGTTTGCAAATATTTCCCTTTTGAACGGAAATAGCAGAAAATTTGTTTGGAGAATTTCCCATCCTTCTAAACTAAATCTGATAAACTGTATATCCTTGTAATCCCCCCCCCCCCATCCTTCTCAATTTTATGTGGGTAAGAATGTGTAGGCAAAGGAATAACGTACAAGGGATTAGCGTATTGATACTTTTACATTATAATTGAGGAAAGACCCTATCTCAATTTTTCTCCACAGTAGACTTAACTTATATGATTTTCTTGACAACTATTATAAACATGGATTAGATCTTCTTAAAATATGGGGCACTCTTAAATATAGGCTTCTTAATATAGGGCACTCATTTTCAGCAAAGCTGACATTGAACAGCTTTAACCCTGTTAAGAGTCACCAACTGTCAAACTCTACAAATAAATAAATAAATATTGTTTAGTATATTTATTTTTCAATTGTCCAAATTCTTTTCTTGTTCTCATACTTCATTTTATATTTTTGTGTTTTGAAGATTTGCAACTCTTTCCTGAAACTGTTGCAAATGAGGATGTTTTAAAAATTGCAATTTCACAGGAAAGAGAAGGTGGGAGATTGAATGTCAGTTTAGAATGTAGTGATTGTGATTGCGTTGCCGCAGGTGTGAATGAAAAGGAAGTAGAGAGGATGGAAGAAAATTGATTTAAAATTTACGAACAAATAGCATAATAAAAATAACTCAAAATAAAGTATTAATAGAATTTTGACAAAAGGAATAAAAAGGAAAAACAAGAAAGGATACAAAAGAAAAAGAGAAGCTTTAGATGTGCATTGTATTCATGCAACATTTTTTATTCTGGGATACAGTTTTTAAAATTAGCTTTCACATGTTAAGACGCAAGAATAATTTTAAATATTCGCATTGAGATATAGTACAATTTTATAGCAATGCATTATAAACGCTATGCGTCTGTCAAGACTTTTCTTATGGGATCCTGTTTTTGAGAAATTGCAAAGAGCTTTTCAAATTTAATTAAATTTGTGAAAATTTTAGTCAATGTTGTGAATTTGAAATAATCCTTATATTCAATTTTTTGTTCATACATTTTTAAAAAGTATGTAACAAATATATTTTTTCTTTACATATGTAAAATTGACAGGTCAGATTTCACTTTTAAATGACTAAATTTATAAAAAATTCAGTTTGGAGATGGAAAAATTTTATGGGAGGTGTATTTTTAAGACAAAGGAATTTTGTGAAGGGAAGAAGAGAATTGTAAAGGGTTCTGTTTTAAGATGAAATATTTTGTGAAGTATCATTGGACTCAAAAATTTTCGAAACAGATCCTTTGCAATACAACATATATTGCAATACATGTAAGTTAACTTTTATTAAAAATATTGTGATCTGTATAAACTTTTTTTCACGCAATGTAAATGTAGTTCGAAATATTGTAATCTAGAATATTATATTTCATAAATTTAAAAGTAATTTGAAATATGTAATGGGTACAAGAGCATATTATAACATTATATGCTCAATATTCATCATATGCATTTCATATAGGTTAAATACAATTCAAAATATCAAACTAGAGAAAGAAAAAAAGATTTTGAGCCTATCACTCGTTATATCTTCTAGTTAACAGTGATAATCTCAAAAACATACACATATATAGTCGAACCTCATTAACGCGAACACTTAAGGGGGAACTTTTTTTGTTCGTGTTATCGGAACTTAACTACATTACATACAACTGGACAAGGCAATCAGAGACAGTTCGTGCTAAAAGTAATTCGTGTTAAGCGTGTTCGTGTTAACGAGGTTTAACTGTAAATGCCTTTAAAAAGATTGTTCACTGTTATACAGTAACTGCTTGATTTTTGTTTCGGACTCTTTCATTTATTAATCTTCTTTTCTAATTTCAGAAGAAAAAATTAAAACAACAAGGGAGAAATCAAGGAATCATGAAACTAAAAATACCAAATGAAACATATTTAAACATATTTTGGGAAAATCAAATGTATAAATAAGTAATAATGCAAATTAACTGTGATAAAAATGCACAATGTTTTTTGGTATATTCAAATTCGTGCATAATATAGTGAAAATTATGTATAAAGGAGTGAATTCTGAAGGTTTTATTTTCTTTTTTTTTTTTTTGTTATTATTAATTTTTTATTGTTATATAAGCTTCAGTGCTTAACACTTCATTTCCCTTGTGTTATGCAATAATTTGAACAGAAAAATGTATTTTTATCAGAATTAGCTTGTGAATTTGATCAGAAATAACACTAAATTTAACTTACATCTTATTACTTTTAACTGTTTTACTATTATTATAGTAACTTTCAAATGGAATAATAGCATGATTTCTCATTTTCTTTCTCTTTTTATAACTTATTGAGCTTTTTTTTCTTCAAAAATAACGTTGAAAAAATTATTCTATTTTATACAAAACATACAAGGTAGAAAAAATTGCATAATTATTTTATTTTTCGAAATTTCCTGTGTACGTAATGTGTACGTATTTCTCTTTTTATAACTTATTGAGCTTTTTTTTTCTTCAAAAATAACGTTGAAAAAAGTATTGTATTTTATACAAAACATACAAGGTAGAAAAAATTGCATAATTATTTTATTTTTCGAAATTTTCTGTGTACGTAATGTTTCAAATTGCAACAAGTCAAATAGTAGAATATATGTGGAATGGAATTAGAAACCGGCGCTTTTTTTCTTTTTTTATAGTCCCAGAGTATAAAAATAAATTTATAAAGTTTTATTATATTAGTCTTATTATATTGAAGGGGAATGAGAAACATATGCTTTAAATCTCCGGGTCTTTGCCTCGGACAATGTTTTTCTTAAAACTAAGAGAATATTACAACTTAAATTACAAAATTAAACTATTATATGTATTTTAAAAAAAATCTCAGTATTGTTACAAAAGAGAAAAAAAGATATATCCTGCGAATACCTCATGAAAACAATATTACGGTGAAATATAATAACAAATAATTACATGCTCATAAATTTTATTCTTTGGAAATTTGCATACATTATTATTATTATTTTATTTAATATGCTTTATGTAATATAAAAGACTTTTAAAATAGCAACATCTTAATAATTAAATAGCTTAAAATTAAGTGTAACAAAAAATCCTATTATTAATTCATATTTATTAACATAGCAGGATGTAACTGAAATTTAATATGCCAAACTAATATCGCATTCTACATTATATTTTTTACATAATTATAACATAATTTCTTGCTTATAATTTTTGGTTGTCTTCCTGTCATATGAAAAAAAGATACATTTAATATTCCAATATTTCAGGATTATATCAAACGGGATCACTCAATGCAATGCCAAAAAAAAAAAAAAAAAAAAAACTGAAAATAGGCAGTATTTTAGTGAAGATTAATAGCATCTTTACAATGAAAAAACTTCTTTAAGGTGAGTACAAAGGATTATAGTCAGAACCATTCATGCTCGGCCGAACCCACACATCAATCACCGAGCTTACTACAGGGGAAAGAACAACCCAAAAAATCCGGGCTGGGCATTTCACGAACAAAAACCGGTGTATAGAAAAATCCGGGATGATCAGTTCACAGACATAAAATCCCTTCTGACAAAATCCATTTCAAACGATTCAACTTCAGAAAGTGGAATATACGGGAAAATCCGGGCCAACCGGCTAAAGGGTTAAATTTCGATTTTTTAAAAACCCATAGCAAGCATTTACATCTTAAAAAGGCTCCCCATGGCAAATTACAAACAAGGTGGGTTGATAAAGACCATTTTTAGCCCATCAGCCCCTTGATGTGACATTCATTTTTTCATTAGTATACCTCATAACAAATAAGAAAAAATAATATCTTGAATGAAAGTTCAATAATTTATGGGGAAAATAAAATATATAATTAAGTAAATATTATGTACATTAATGAACATAAACACTATTGTCATTAGTTTTAATCCATATAATTAGTAGTAAATACAATACTAAATGCAAAATTAGAATGAATGGAGCTTATTAAAACTACTATTTCAATATATGAAATATTGAAAATAATCAATAACCAAAAATAATCATACGGTTTCAGACACTTTTGACAATGTGTTTTAGATTAGTCTTCCACTTTGATTTCTCCTGCTGAATCACAACTGGTAGTATATGAGCATATTCAAGACTTCGTTTTTTAACTTTGGTTGAAAACCAGTAAGCCAGAAACCATAACACGGAAACAACATGTGCACAGTACCATATGACCCTTGTGCCTACTTTACATTGTCAGTACCATTGTGTGATGTTTCTTTGCTCTGTTTTTATCCAAATATTATAGTTTTTAGTGCTTGTGTGTCGAAAATTCAAACTTTAGTCACAAAACATCTTTCCTTATCATCCTCAGTTGAAAACTGTTGTTGCTTATTTAGAAATCTAGGCATTTCATGTTCGAAATCCATTTCTTGCAGAAGTTCCAAACAATCCCGGAAGCATCTATGAATAATCATAACATCATTTGGCATCAGCCACTCTCTGATATTGTGTACATCTTTTTTAATATATGTGTAAGTATGTTAGCATCATTGTTCTTTGAATGCATGAAGTAAGTTTCGAAGGCACTCAAAATGTAACCTAAAGTAGTGACGAACATCATAGGCTTAACCAAAGGCTTATTTTGTGTAATGAGAAAGAATGTCTCTGTCTCACACTCTTCTGGCTATAAATGTGCGTGCCATCAGCCACAAGTATCACAGCATCATTGTCGTCATCCAGAATAAATAATCTTGCTAAAAACCTCGTATATTTTTCAATAACCTCTGTTCTGGTGACGTGTTCCATTTCAAGGTGTAGTGGAACAAAGTTCTCAATCAAAGCCCAACTTGCATATTGCACTGAAGATATTATTCTTTTTCTTATATTAAATAACATTGACAAAACACCATTAGAGGGACCAGTTCTAAGCTTTATAAGTAACACTGCCAAGCAAGTACGAGATGACCTCTTTTTCAAGGAGAGTATTTTGGACTTCACTAGTTCAAAATTATAGTTAAAATCAGAAATGGATATACTCGTGAGAGTATAATAATCGAACTCGGAAAGTAATCCCAGTGTGTCAAAATAGAGGCCTCTCTACTTTGCTACATTTCTGATATTGTTTAAAAGTCATTCAATATCTTTTTCATACATTGATGTATTCTCAACCGCCGCGGCGAGCGGCCCATCTTCATCCACAGCCCTTTATTCTTCTACTCTAGTCCGACTCTTTTGCGGAAGCAAGATTTGTAGGTCCCCAGCCACGTCCAGAGTGAAAGACTCTCTAGTGAAAGCAACGTTGAAAAAAAAAAAAAAATCTAAAATTGAAACCGGACAAATTTAAAAGGGAAATTACACAAATTAAAGACACTGAAAACCCGGAAGCGAGGGATCGGGGCGGTGAAGCTACCGAATGACTCCTGCTTACTTTGAGCTTATTATTAGTCTCGGTTGGCAGTTGGGGGTGGGTGTGAGGGTCAATCGCTGCGGCGAGCAGCCCATCTTCGTCTGCAGCCCTTTATTCTTTTACTCTGGTCAGACTCTTTTGTGGAAGCAAGATTTGTAGGTCCCCAGCCACGTCCCAAGTGAAAGATTCTCTAGCAAAAGCAACGTTGAAAAAAAAAAATCAAAAATTGAAACCAGACAAATTTAAAAGGGAAATTACACAAATTAAAGACACCGAAAACCGGGAAGGGAGGGCTCGGGGCTATGAAGCTACCGAATGACTCCTGGTTACTTTGAGCTTATTATTAGTCTCGGTCGGCGGTTAGGAGCAGGCGGGAGGTGTCAACTGCCGCGGCGAGCGTCCCATCTTTGTCCGCAGCCCTTTATTCTTCTACTCTGGTCCGATTCTTTTGTGGAAGCAAGATTCGTAGTAAAGCTTGCAGAGCCAACTCACTAAATACCGATCCCTCAGTATGAGTTTTACAGCATCATTTTCCTGATGAAATATAGACTTTAGTTTCTATAAAAGCTTGAGTTTAAGCTGCTTTTGATAGTCACGAAGCAGTTCTTGCCTTTACATATTATAACAACAAGTGTTAGAGTTGAGACAGCAAAATATTGATAAATGAGGTTTCTTCTTTGCAGTTGTTGGCAGTACTCATTGACAGATAATCCATTATTGTTAACACAGAAGAAGAAATAGGAGTATTTTGAGCCCGAAGCATACAAAATACACATCATCTGCATTTAGAGCATAACTTAGAACCACTCTGTAGATCACAGCTTTTAGAACATCTAAGTATCGATATAACTTTTTTGATAGAACAGATATGAAAATCACTATTTGTTTTTTGCCAGGTTTTACAACAATCACACTGACATCCAAGCATTATATAGAATTAAGTTCTTCAATAAATATTTACAACAACAGTTTCAGAAAACAACACTGACATCTGAACAATGTAAATACTTTTTGAGTGCGGCAAAACAAATCTGAACGCCCTCCGATAGCAGTGCAAATGATACTCTCGCATGAAGGTAGAAGTGAACACTGAACCAAAATAAAATAATGCTCATATAAAAGCTTATAAAGAGCAGTATCATTGCAGGTCAAAATTAATTTGGTTCATGGAATGCTTCATAAAAAAAAAAAAAAAAAAAAAAAAAAAATCAGATACAAAAAACGACAAAAATGTAGGAAAAAGCCAAAACACTATTTTCGTACTATAACTTCTATGACTTACTATTTATCACGTAAATCTTATACTAAACAAAAATGCATATCTTTATATAAAGACACTGAACAATTGTCTGAATCCGAAACTTTTTTTTTCGCGTATATTATGGGCAAAAAATAGCCCCAACCCATCTCCTTTCCAGCCCAGCAGCATCACAAAAAGTGAAATTTTAGAATGTATTCTGCTTAAGCACCTTTTTCAAATTAAAAAAAAAGATATGTCAAATTTTAAGTTTTTATCTCTAAGTTTTTAATTAACCATAATTTAGACTATTTTCCATTCATTTCATACTTTTAAATTTTGAATTTTTAATCAATTGTTTATCCTATACATCTACAGCTTAAAAGTATCCACTATACTAAATTGTAATTAAAAATGCTCTGATCTTTTTAAATTTCAAAAATCCTACTTAGCGAACACTTACATCTTAAAAGTAGCTACCATACCAAATTTGAAGCTTCTACATCAACTTTATCACATAAATCACAATTTTAGAATGTTTTGCTCCTGCAGCCTTTTAAATTTTGAATTTTAATAAATTTTTCCTGGGAAAGTATTTTATGTCTTTAGAGCAACAGCCATGCTTTTTAAGTTTCTACCATTAACAGCTCCAAATAAATCGTAATTTAGAATATTTTTACAATGTTTTCTGCTCATTTCATTCTTTAAATTTTTGAACTTTTTAGAAACCATTCTTAGTGAACATTTACATCTTAATAGTAACCATCATTTCAAATTCAAGACTTCTATATCAATTATATTACATAAATCACAATTTTAGAATGTTTTTGTTCCATCATCCTTTAAAATTTCAATTTTTTAGAAATCGTTCTTAGTGAGCATTCACATTTTAAAAGTAACCTCCACACAGGAAGTGGGAATAGCTCGATATAATTAGACAAACAGTCTCATTGCCAGTATTCTGTAGTTAATTGCTACATTTCTTGCATTAATTAATCTCATAACCAGTATTCTGTAGTTAATTACTACTTTTCTTGCATTTAGTTTTTCCTAGCTAACTGACAATTACCTACAATGTGCTTGGTACTAGACTGGAAACTTTTGAAGAAGATTGATTATAAGTTGTCTGCAGGTCTGAAGATAAGAAGAAAAGGTGAGGAGTGCTACTGGGGATAAACTCCCAGGGCTCATGCAAAAAGGACCAGATATCTGTTAACATCAACTACTTAATTTTTGTTTTGTAATTTTATATTATTGAAATATTATTTGTATTTCAAGAAAATAAAAAAAAAATAGCTAATAATCATGTTAAAAATTGCAATAATATAGAATAAAAATGGCTTTATTTGTGCAATAAGCTGGCTGCAAAATTTGAATTGCATCTCTGTTTTGTCACCAACTTCAAAAGAAATAATTTTATATAAAAACCCTACAGTTATATTATTTTATTGTGTTTTTATATCAAGCCCACAGGTAGGATTTTTTCTTTTCTTTTTTTCTTTCTTTTTCTTTTTGTTTCCTTGGTCGATGAAAGGGGGATCTTATAGATTTTAAGGGAAATCGTCTTGTTAAAAAATAAAAGTATCTAAATGAATCCCTTTCCAGCCTTTTTTGTAAAGAAGAGGTCTTGTAACAGTTTGGCCACAATTGGACTATGTTTTGGTTTCTGAACATGGCTAGTTAGTGATATAGGAAATCAGTAATGATGTTTGCAAGACAGTGTAAAAGAAATATTTAAGTATGTACTTGGTAAATAGTTCTGTGATTTTGCAAAAAGAAAAAAAATCACATGCAAAGCAATTCAAGTTAGTGTATCATTTTTCTCGAGAAGGTGTCTAAAAGTAGTTTTGACAGTTGCCAAACTATAAATCTGTTGAGACAAATAATTTGACAAATGCAATAATTTTTTTTTTAACTCTACACATTCCCCTTTTTTAGTAACTATTGTAATTCTATTTATTTTTTCTTTACAATCTGGCTATTGCCGAAAAAGATAAAAATGTATTTTAAATGCTTTATTTGTTCTCAAGAAAAAGGCTTACGAGTGTCAGGAGCCACTAATATCTTTATTTACATGTGATTTTTTATTTGTATTTCTCGAAAGATTAACCTTTTATACTTTAGCTACTACCAAAACTATTTTTTAAAAATATTAAAATTGTTTCTGTAGTAACAAAAACAAGGGTACATTAATTATCAGCTGTTTTACACGTGATTCCTCAATTGTATTATTAAGAAAAAATCCTACCTGTGGGCTTGATATAAAAACACAATAAAATAATATAACTGTAGGGTTTTTGTCTACAACTGCTAATATTGAAAAAATTTGAAAATTCGCACGATAATTCTAATTAACATCACTACTTGATATTTGATATTCGCGAACGGTAATTTTTTCCGTTGATGTTTAAAAATGCAAATATAGAAAAAATTCCTGAATGTGCATATGAAAATTCACATTTACACCACTACTTAATAATGAAAATACCTGCTTAAACATTTTAATCCATTGACTTTCAAAACTATCTGAGATGGTAAATGGAAAAAAGGTGACAGGAAAAAATGTGACCGGAAAAAACATGACAGAAAAAAGGAGAGCGGAAAAAACGTGACAAGGTAAAAAGGAGAGTGGAAAAAACGTGACAAGGAAAAAAAGGGACCGGATAAAATGTGACAAGGAATTGTTAAATATTGAACTTGTCGATAAATAAATGCTATCCACTAAAGTGCAGTTTTTCCACTGTCAGTTTTTTACAGCGTAGGGGGTGGGGGGGAATACAGAGTTAACGGGTGGGTTAGACAATTCTAAGATTTGGTCCGAGAAAACATAATTTTAATATTTTCATTAAGAGAAGTTTAACATGACTTCTACAAGGGACAAGCTGATGCTTTCTATGGGGGGGAGGGGGCAGTATTAAGGAAATACAATTTATTCGCAAACGCAAATACAAATATTTTTCGTCGATGTCTACAACTGCTAATATTGAAAAAATTTGAAAATTCGCACGATAATTCTAATTAACATCACTACTTGATATTTGATATTCGCGAACGGTAATACCAATATTTTCCGTTGATGTTTAAAAATGCAAATATAGAAAAAATTCCTGAATGTGCATATGAAAATTCACATTTACACCACTACTTAATTTGGACATTATGTGAATAAGAATGCTTTCCGTTGATAATTAGAATACAAATATTGAAAAATATTATGAATGTTCGCATACGAGAACGCTCGTTTACATAACAACTTGATTTTCGACTTACGCATGTATAATATATAAACTTTTTTTTTTTTTTTTTTGTAAATTTTAAAGAAGTCAGTTATAATAGATATGATCGGAAAGTTTTATTTTTATTATTTTTATTTTATTTAACGCTATTTGAATTTTTTGTTTATTAACATAAAATTATATTATTAATAATAACAATTTTTAGATTTTCTGAATCACTTATCAATTTATAATTTTTTATGTCCTGATCAGTGGCATTAGTATTTTCAGATATTAGCAGAACAAATAAAGAAAAAAAATAATAAGTGAATATCTTTGTTAAGATATGCCTAAAATTAGAAGTTAGCATAGTTTGTTACTTTTTTTGTTGTTGTTTTTGTTATATTAAGCAATTGATTGAAGTCGAATTTTTTGCAATTTTTGGTTTCATCATGGAATTTCCAGATATATTATTCTAAACATTTAAACTAAACAAAATAAATTAAAATAAACATTTTTATAAGATACTGGAATCACGGGAAAAAAGTGCACATAGGAAAAAACAAATCGGATAAAAGATCACTGGAAAGTATTGTATTTATTAAATTGTATACATAATAGAAAGTATAATATAAAGTTTGTTTTTTAAGGAATTTAATATCTGTTTTAAAAACATAGTAAAGCTTTTTTTTTTTTTTTTAACGACATGAAGGCCATTTAAAAAAAATATTTAACTTATTTTTTATACATATATTTGTATACATAACAGAAAATATGAAGTTCATTTTTGTTAGGTTTTGTGGAATTTAATATCTATGTAATTTTAAAAATGTAGCAAAGCTTAGTTTTTTTTTTTTTTTTTTTTTTTTTTTTTTAATGACATGAAGGCAATATTTAATAAATAATTTATTTATTTATTGCTGACTTTCCCAAATGACACTTGAGAATTCATTAAAAGAGTAAGGGTATTTGTTTCAGAAAAATTATTTTCAGGAATTTAAATGCAAAATTTACTGTTATCTTTACTTAATTTAAAAAAAAAAATCTATACCTTACTTCAAAAATATAATTGAATAAAAATAAAATATTTTAAACTAAATAAATATGGCTATTAAGAAAAAATGTACTCACATTTTGAACTTTAACGAAAAATCATGCTTTCACCCATGGAACCCCCCAGGTTAAATCCTTAACCCTTCAACGAAGAGGTTCCTCTCTTTGTTCCTCTTCCTTCTTTCAACAAAGCGGTTCCTCTCTTATAAAAGGGTTCCTCTTATTATTGACTGACAATCGTTCAGAATATTTTGCTTTCTATTTGATTGTAACAGGCGTTTTGAAGATTGCAGTTTTAAAAGAATGATAGACAGGTATGTTGGCGAAGTGTTCATTGGAATTTTGCAACTCCCTTCAATATATATATTTGAAAGTGATAAAAGACCATAGTTTTGGAGAATGGTTTTTGTTGAATGATATTAATCTGACAGATGAATAATATATGATAAAAGGGTTGTTTCTTCTGTGAAATTTTTATGTGCCATCATCCATCATGTTTTATGAGATATTTTCCTGTAAATAATGGGAAACGGTGTTGATTTTAGATATTTCACACAATTTGAGATAGCGTATAATGAATAACTTTGAACTGGATTATTGGAACAAATACTCAGCTGTATTTATCCTTTTTAAATATTCCCTGAAGTGTCATATGCTACATTTCCAGAGACCTCACAAGTTTAAAGACTGGATTATTTTTTGTTTAACTATTGCAGATTGATGTGTAATAACTTAAGAGGTTGGTTATTTGTGTTTATGACGGCCAATTATCAACACGAGGGATATGGACCCAAAAGATGGGGGTGCCCTCCGTGGGGTCTTTCTAATTGAACCTAACTCGTATTTACGCATGGAAATCCATGGTTCGAAGAAAATCACGATAACTCCAAAGGATTAGGCTGACGGGCGCGATTGGGTTCGAACCCAGCACTTCCCGTCTACCAGTTTCGAGAGCAGAACCTCTCGGCCACAGGTGGGGCAATAATTTAAGAACTCACATTGTTTTAACCTTGTTGTAGATTTACAAAATGTACAAATGTCATGTTTACAATAGAACCCCCCCCCCTCCCTCCCAATCTTTCAACGTCAAGAAAGCTGAAAAGATGCAAAGGCAAAAGAAATCATCATTTTAAAAATACTTTTGTTTTGTGCAACCAATAATGCTTTCAGAACATGATAGAGTAAAGAATCTGTAACTCATTCTAAACTGTATTACTACTACTCGATGTATTAAATGAATTTTATAAACAGTTATTTTAATGGTATTTTGAAGAACTGTCGTTACATAAACGGTAAATGTATTATTTAATTGCTAAGTTTCATGTTTTCCATTTCCATGTTCGCTAATGCGATTATGAAATATTTTTTACTATTACTGGAAATATTTTATGTATGAACATTTCCAGAACTTTTTCTCGATCAGTTTCCAAAGAATTGATCAGAAATATAAATCTTAATTTTCCCATGCGTTTTTTTTTTTTTCCGCCTAACAAATTAAGTTTAGCTACGTAAAGATAAGTGAATATTATAGATGATGAAAGCATTAAAGTGGACATTTATTTTACAATCAAAGAAAGAAAAAAAAAAGCGTGCTTACAACTATAATTTTGCATGGTTTTGGAGTACAGTTTAAAAGCGGAAATCTGTAAGTCAGTGGTGAAAAAAAAAAATTTCAAATATTTTTATTTTTGCAGCTAAAGATAATTTCAAACTACTCTTTATAACACATAAAGATATTTTTCTCAATTATTTGTATACAGCCTCAACTGATTTTGAGAATTGATACTTTTAATGTATAAAAAATATAAAAAAATATTGGTAATATTTTGTCAATTAAGATTGCAGCGAGAATATGAGTATTTTTTTTTCAAATACCGTATATACTCGAGTATAAGTCGAACCCCCAATTCTTAAGCAAAATTTTGAAAAAAAATTGAAATTCCATGTATAAGTCGAGCCACATTTTTAGTAGTATGTTGAAAAATTATTTGTAATCGAAGATAAAAAAAATTATTAAAATTTCATTAATAATTTTTACTAATTAAAAATTTACTAATGTAAACTTTTTTATGTTTCTAATTAGACTTTTTTAATTCAACGTTTTAAAACTGTATAATTATGTAAAACTGTATAATTATGTAAAACCGGAGAATGTTAAACTATTTTGAAACCTATTCATATAAATTCAATGATGCTTAAAAAGAAAAAAATTCTTTAAAAATTTATTCAAGCCTTATTTACGAGGGTAAACAACTTCTAATACTGCTAAAATCTAGTACTTCTTTGTATTGTAGGACTTTTACAGAACAATTACAGGGACATTATCATTGAGCTCTTTTTTGTCAATCACAGGGACCATTGCCCGGTTTTATATCTCACTGATTACTTAAGCCTTTTTTTTTTTTTTTTTACTTCCTCGTGTATAAGTCGACCCCTCCCCCTCATTTTCAACTCCCAAATTTTGTCTAAAATACTTCGACTTATACACGAGTATATACGGAGAATATACGGTATATACCATATTACTTACCAATACGGTAAGTAAGAAAAATTAAACAAGCAAAAATTAAACAATTCTAAAATTGCTTCAGTATTAATTGCCAATGTATTTGTTCAGCTACTTAAGGAGTCTCAGGACTCTTAAAGCTTCAAAATTTTAATATTTTAGATGTTAAATTCCTATCTTTTCTGAACATTTTGATACAATTATTTCTTTGAAATTCCCATTAGAACAAAAGTTGCGGCTTTTAGAATTATACCCGCCCAATAGCTGAAACGGCATTTCCGAAACTTTGAAGTCATTTTTCTCCAAATGACATTTTTGAGCATAACGCGCCCAATATCTGAAACTTCTGAATATTTTTATATAATTATAAAAGCCAGCCGTACAACAAAACAGATGCATCGTATTTCTAAGCATCCCAATTTTTTTTTTTTTTTTTTTTTATACCTTCGTATAGGGGAAAAAGTACTTTTAAATGCAATTTACTTAAAAACTGCGTCTCAATTCATTTTTGAGATATTGTTATTATTATTATTATTATTATTATTTTGTAGTTTTTAACTTCATTCATTTTACGTTGGCAATCCATTTCTGTAGGAAATAAAGGAAAAATAGTTGGAAAATAGTAGATTAATATCTTTTTGTTGCCATTTTCCCATAACAACTGAAAAAAAATTAATAATTAAAATGTGCTATTTTGAAAAAATATAAATGAATGATTTCTGATAAAACATGGAGCTTTGCAAACTATATTCGATTTTAAGTATCTATATTAATGTTGCAAACAAATGAGGGCATATGAATCATCAGAAAGCTGATTATTTTGTCAAGTTTCTTGAATGATGACATTACTTTTTGTTGGATTTGTGTGCTATTCTGTGATAGTGACGCCATATGTATACTTTTCTGTAGATGTTGTTTAAGACTGGATGATAAATGTGGAATTCTTAAGCAGATGCAAGTGACGTTATTTTATATAAAATAAAAGCGTGTGTTTTAAGTCTTAAAACTGAAATGTGTTTTGTACTATCTATATTTGTATACATAATTTTTTTAATCGGTGGCGACACTAATTTCTAAACTACCATGTTGTGGCCATCACAAAACTTTCTTCTATATAAATCACATCATTTAACCCATTAACCGCCGAAACTATAAGGGGTTAAAATTTTTTTATACAAATGATATTGGTTATTCATTTGAACATATATAACATTAATTTATAGTGGAAATAACAAAATTTGTGTTAGCTTACAAAAAATGGAGTGTTGCGTTCACGCAACGTCAGCGGAATAAGAGTACTCATGTTTATTGAACTCAATTGAGCACCAGCAGGGTTTTCTTGCATATATGGGCACTAAGATTTTTTTTTTTATCTTTGTTACAATTTAGACAGCAAGCAATCACTTTAATGTAATTAATTTATTATTAAAATTTATTTATTTATTTATTTTTGAATTACTGATCATATCCAGAAAACAGTTTCAAGTATCAAAATATTCGATACACTTATGATGTAAATCAACATTACAAATGTACTGAAGAGATAAACATTCTGGCTATGGCATTGTTTAAAATGCAGTCTTCCGCTGTCATCGGACTTGACAATTAACCCTTTCAGGGGCAGTAGTATGTTTATGAAGCCAATTAATTTTGTTTCCCAAATGCCACAATGGCACCAGAATTGTGGTAAAGTAATTGTCATTTATCATGTAATTGTTCGTAGATACCGGTGTCATTCATTCATTTCAACATTTTAGAAATTTAATTGCGTTACCCCGGAAAGGGCTAAATTTCCACTTTCTGTCTGCAATGGCTTTTGCATGGAGAACTTACTATGCCTTCTTTTGGCTGATTTGTTTATGGCTAACTCTTTACTTTCAAAAGGTGTTTGCAAAAGGTACAATGCAACTTCATGTCTGAAATCTAAGTGACAGTTTTTATTTTCGAAAATAATCTTTATACCTTCTCGCATTGGTCAAGGTTTTATTTTTCCTTCATTTTTTGGCCGAGTCATAATCAATTTTTCTACCTTTATCCTCTCCAAATCTCCAGTTTTTTTTTTATTTTTTATTTGTATGTGTGACTTGCACTACTTTTAGAGGGTACAAACTTCTTTTTCACGCACACTTCAATTTCACCAGCAGTATCTAAAGGTAAAATATCATTATCACTTTTTGATATATTATTATTTCCTTCTTCATCAATAATTTCTGCTATTTCTGATGAAATAACGATAATATTTGTTTCGTTCCCGTCATAATTATATGAATCTTTATTAAAAATTCTTTGAAGACCTTCGAAGAACATAAGATATGTATCTGAAGCATTTCTGTGATCAAAGAATAAGAAAAAATTCCACAGAGTCGAACGATACGAGTGAGTACTGGAACTACCTCTTTCCCGCTGACGATGCATAAACGCAACACCTATTGTCTCTTCCTCCCCCATTAAAACAAAAGCAACTGATTCGTTGAATGTTCTGATGTACTTTGACCTTGTCTAAAAATAGATTTACTCTAAAGCTTACGTTTGTCTAACTATATTTCTTCTGCGAAAAAGACAACATGAAAGTTTTCGTTTAAAAATGCTTCAAGTTTCGAACTTGTTATTAAATAGAAAAAAAATGTTGAAAGAAAATATTTTTCTATTGAATTAGTAACCATAATATACCCTACTCAAAAATTACTATTAATATAAAATTCATTTGATAGCTAATTTTTTATACGCATTTATTTTGACTGTTGCGTGAACGCAACACCAGCGGTTAATGGGTTAAATGAATTACAAGAAATTACATCCTTTTAGCACCAATTTATATCAAAGTATATCTGAATTTGAAGTTTGATGAAAATTCGTGCATTAGTTCTTGAGATAGAGCTATGATTAAAAAAAAATGCAGTATACAGCACCACCTGTTGAGCGATTTACACCAAATGTATAAAACTTCAATTCATGTAAAGGTCTAACTGAATCTGAAGTTTGATGAAAATCTGTGCATTTGTTCTGGAGATTGAGCTATTGCAGAAATCATGAAAAATACTACATAGCAGCGCCACCTGTTGAGCAATTTACACCAAATACTAATAAGCACCAATTTATAACAGGGACTAACTGAATATAAATTTTTATTAAATTCCGTACATTAGTTTTTGAGATAGAGTGCCCACAATATTTGTGTCACATACAGGCAGAGAAACAGACTGACTCACAGACAGACATTTTGTAAAAACATGTTTATCAGAATCTGACCCCTAAAACAAGTAAATCTGTTGAAAACCAAAAGTCGAAAATTTTCACGAATCCAGTACTTTCTTCTTGTAAGGATAGAAGAAAGTAAAAATCAGAATTCCTGTTTTTTAGTTTTTGATCCTCCCTCCCCCTCTGCGCAACGGCATTCTTGTTCAAAGTTCCAAAAAAATATAGAAGCAGATATATTTCTACATTCTCCCTAACAGTGGTCACCTCTTTTTATCTGATTCTTTTCCAATCTACAACATTTCTACAAATATTACCTAAATCGAAACCTTCCATATTCCAGAAAATCATATCAAAATTACAAAATTTTAGCAACTTCAAGAAATACTTGATTACATGGTCAAACAATGCTTGTAATAAATAACAGGTAAGGAAGAAATTTATTTCAAGAGTTTCATGTTTCTCTACATTTTGCTTTAAAAATTTAAATCTTAGTATCTATGATATTACAATCATAAATTTATTGTAGATGTATTTAACTTTGATCTGGAAACGTGATTTATGCCAGACAACAGCATATCACAAAAAATCTTTGCTTTAATATAATCATAGATTTTCTATCATTAAAAGAGGTGAATATTACTTTTTGCAAATAACGGTTTGATAGCATTTCTCGTAAAAAGTGTTTCCAGTTAAGAATTTTTTTCGGTTACAAGGCCACCAATCAGTCTAATTTATGTTTCGTATATCTCCAACGAATAAATAGCTTTCCAGTTTTATGCACTAAGTATGTGTACACTGCCAAAAATTTCTCCTTGCCGTTGTTAGAAATAATTATCTTTATACCAAATTAATATAAAAATTCAAAAACTAGGACTATTTCTTAAAAATCAATACAATTAAGAATACTATTAAGAAATTATATAGAGATTACTATTAGTGAAATAATGTAATAGAAAAGAAGAATATTACGAAGACTAAAAGCGAAGGACTAGAAGTAGAAAATCAAACATTATAAAGTCCTTTAAAAAATACAAAAGAAAAATTGTTTAACTGAACCTTTTGTGACAAATCAGGAGGTTTTCAAGGTATTTCAACATTTATTGCATTCCACAGGTGCAATGAGTTTCGTTAAAATTCTTTCATGGATTTTGATATAGTTTACAAACCATTTTTCTCTCTTTAAATACAAAGGGAAAGGAGTCTTTCTATTTATCTGACATAGCTTGTCAAAATTACAAGGTGACATTTTTGTTACTCAAACCTAAGTCCTTTTGTTACTCAGTCCTAAGGGATTCTAGTTTACCCTTGTTGTCCATACCAGCCCCAACCCTAGAGACAATAGTTAAGCATAGGATAAAACTATGAGGAAATCCCTGCATAAAATGTCATATTTTGATGTTAGTAGGCTAATCTCAAAATTTTATCTCATATTTATCTATTTTATTACACCCACAAATCTGCCCCTTACCTAAAAAAGCAGGATAATGAAAAAATTCCTCTAAAGGATATGCCTCTTCGCATCATCTTTATTTTGTTCCCTTTACAAAAGGGGTGTACAACCTTTTTAAGAGAAGGGCCATCAACATAAATGTTTGGGTTGTCGAGGGTCACTTTAGTAACACAAAGAGAATTGTATATAGGGAAGGTTGTGGGGAGGGTCATAATTTTGGCATGATTTTTCATTAAAGTTCAAAACGTGAGTACATTTTTTCTTATTAGCAATATTCATTTAGTTTAAAATGTTTTATTTTTATTCAATTATATTTTTGAAGTAAGCTATAGATTTTTTTTTTTTTAAATTAAATAAAGATAACAGTAGATTTTGCATTTAAATTCCCGAAAAGAATTTTTCTGAAACAAATACCCTTACTCTTTTAATGAATTCTCAAGTGTCATTTGGGCAAAGTCAGCAACAAATAAATAAATTATTTATTAAATATCGCCTTCATGTCATAAAAAAAAAAAAAAACCTAAGCTTTACTACGTTTTTTAAATTACATAGATATATTAAATTCCTCAAAACCTAACAAAAACGAACTTCATATTTTCTGTTATGTATACAAATATATGTATAAAAAATAAATTAATTATATTTTAAGGTGGCCTTCATGTCGTTAAAAAAATATAAGCTTTACTATGTTTTTAAAACAGATATTAAATTCCTTAAAAAACAAACTTTATATTACATTTTCTGTTATGTTTACAACTTAATAAATATAATACTTTCCAGTGATCTTTTATCCGATTTGTTTCTTCCTATGTGCGCTTTTTTCCTGTGATTCCAGTATCTTATAGAAATATTTATTTTAATTTATTTTTTTAGTTTAAATATTTAGAATAATATATTTGGAAATTCCATGATGAAACCAAAAATTGCAAAAAATTCGACTTCAATCAATTGCTTAATATAACAACAACAACAACAACAACAAAAAGTAACAAACTATGCTAATTTCTAATTTTAGGCGTATCTTAACAAAGATATTCATTCACTTATTATCATTTTTTCTTTGTTTGTTCTGTTAATATCTGAAAATACTAATGCCACTGATCAGGACATAAAAAATTATAAATTGATAAGTGATTCAGTGTTGCCAGTAGCTTACTTTTTTAAAATTCAGATGTCTTGATTGCCACCACTTATTTGGAACGGATAAATTCCCTTTGTCTTAACCTTAATTAATATGTCATTAAATAAGACGTACTTTACGATTTCAAAAAAGTGGTGTCAATCAAGAATCTGAATTAAAAAAATAGTAGCCCATCTGGCAACACTGAAGTGATTCAGAAAGTCTAAAAATTGTTATTATTAATAATATAATTTTATGTTAATAAACAAAAAATTCAAATAGCGTTAAATAAAATATAAATAAAACTTTCCAATGGTATCTATTATAACTGATTTCTTTAAAATTTACAAAAAAAAAAAAAAAAGTTTATATATTATACATGCGTAAGTGGAAAATAAAGTTGTTATGTAAACGAGCGTTCTCGTATGCGAACATTCACAACATTTTTCAATATTTGTATTCTAATTATCAACGGAAAGCATTCTTATTCACATATTGTCCAAATTAAGTAGTGGTGTAAATGTGAATTTTCATATGCGAATATTCAGGAATTTTTTCTATATTTGCATTTTTAACATCAACGGAAAATATTGGTATTACCGTTCGCGAATATCAAATATCAAGTAGTGATGTTAATTAGAATTATCGTGCAAATTTTAAAATTTTTTCAATATTAGCAGTTGTAGACATCGACGAAAAATATTTGTATTCGCGTTTGCGAATAAATTGTATTTCCTTAATACTGTCCCCCCCCCCCATAGAAAGCATCAGCTTGTCCCTTGTAGAAGTCATGTTAAACTTCTCTTAATGAAAATATTAAAATTATGTTTTCTCAAACCAAATCTTAGAATTGTCTGACCCATCCATTAACTCTCTACTCCCCCCCCCCCCCCCCATGCTGTAAAAAGCTGACAGTGGAAAAACTGCACTTTAGTTGTTAGCATTTATTTATTGACAAGTTCAATATTTAACAATTCCTTGTCACGTTTTTTCCGGTCCCTTTTTTTCCTTGTCACGTTTTTTCCACTCTCCTTTTTTCCGGTCACATTTTTTCCTGTCACCTTTTTTCCTAGATTCATCTGAGATGTAGGGAATAAAAAAAAACTAAGAAATTTTGCAGATTTGCTGTGTGTGTATGGAGTAGGATGTATTTTTAATGTTTTTAGATGACAAACTCTGCACTTTACAGTATATAGTTGATTAGCAAAAAGGAAATTTTCTTTCTCTCTTTTATACTAAAAGTACACATCCTACATTTTCATAAATATTTAGAATCGCTGAAATGTTTTAACAATAATAAATATATTCAGAACAAAAACAAGATCTGTGTAATATTACTTATTCTATAGTTCTATTGAATACAATATTATTCTAATTTAAAAATAACAAGAAATAGCATTCTGAAGAGACACACATTCCCCTACCCAGACGGGACTTTGCAGCAGAGATTTTCTCTTGAAATAAAAGAACACAAATGCTGTTGGCAGAAAGGGAAAAATATAAGGCTAGGTTGTAAGGAAAGGCTATAGGAAAACAAACATTTTTGTTTTTATCCAAAGGCGATTTTTGACCAGACAATTTCAGGATAACAGAGAGGATTATCAGAGCATCATTAGTAAACATGTGAAGTAGTTAAAAAAACTATGAATGTTTTTTAGATCCTGTAAAATTTAAAATGAAAAAAAAATAATTTTAATTTTAAACAATGGAAAAAATGTCTTTTTTTTATTAGCCTTATTGTTATTTATAGAAATGAAAAATTTAAATTCAGGATTCAGTAAAAAGATTAATGGATACTCTTTCATGGTTACTTTTTTCTCTATTGCCTATTTTTGTCTACATATTTAGTTTTTAATTGTATTACTTGTTTATGTAAATAAATTTTCATGCTTTGCTTGAAAAGATACAAAAGCTTGATTTCCACCTTATTTTTTATTTTATGTACTTATTTATCATCATTTGCAGACAGAATAAGTCCACTTTATGACATTGCTTCCTGTAAAAAATCTGAATCAGAAACTTTTCCACAGCACATAGTAAATCATTTTTACAGTAAAGTAACAAACATTGGAAATGCATTAAAGACAGTGAAGAAAGCAAAACTTAATTTTTATAAAAATTTCCATTTCAACAAGGATTTGTTTACCCAAGTGGCACATGAACATGTCCTTCCTCTCCAAAATTTAAAAGGAGCTTCCTAATTTCTAAAATGGAGTCTCTTAATTCCCATTTTATTTGCATTGTTGCTTTACATTGCTTTTTTAATTTTTTTAGAAGAGAAAGTTTGCTAATGAAAGAGAATATCCCACACTACTTCAGGAAAATTATCTAACATGGAAATTAAAATGTGATGAATATGCTGTTAACTCCTAAAATTTTTATTTGTATTTTCACATAAGTTTGCTGCTTTTGTTGATCATTGATGTGATTTTTTTTTTTTTTTTTTTTGGACATACATGTTACAGTGGGATTAATTTCAGATTAAATAAAAGCATTTCATTATTTTATTAAATTAATTAATGCAATTTATTTAAATTTTAATAACTTATTGTAATGACTTACTGGTACAAATACATTTAAAATTATTTAATTCTAAAAAAATACTCACATCGTCATCATCTGACACATCTTCACATTCCTCATTCTAAAAATTAGAGAAAAATATTAAAATAGATCTTTATAATGTGAACACTAAGATAAGAAGTTGTGTGCATTATATCAGATCATTTCACACACATACTTGTTCATTTTTCAATGTTTTCAAAGACAGATAAAAATAATTGAATTAGAAATTTTACTTTATAAATGAAAAGATATAACCTGTTTCAACTTGAAATTTTCTTTAATAAATGAAAAGATAAAGAGAAGGCTTGGGCATTATGGAATATCATTTCCATTTTGATTTTTAAGTCAACATAAAAAATTTGGGATATATTAAAAGTTAGTAAAGTACAAACTTTGACTATTTTTTACATATTTTTAATGTTTAAAGCGGAAGAAATACATACCAATATTTAAATTTTTAAAAAGAATTATACTTTTGAACCAGTCAGGTAATGTGGAATAGAGTTATAAGGAATATTATAATTGTAAGAAAAACCATGATTTAGGAGATAACCAAGATTTCTTAATGAGTAAACAGTAGTACATCCATCATCAACAAATCATCAGATTCTTTGACAGATTTTTTTAACTTTTTCAAAAATCACAAATGTAGTCTGTTGCTTTGGCCTGCTTTATTTAAACTTCTGGTACATTTTTGAAATTTCATTTAAACAATTTGTTTTGTTTTGAGAAAATTCAAAATTTTAAATTTTGCACTCCCACCAGATTTACTGGCCCCACCACAGTCCACATAGACCCACATTGCACACATCAAGCATCATCCCAGAATACTTTCCATTGCAAAACAGGCACACTGCATCCTTTTCATCTGGTGTACAATATAGTAATAAACCCATCTATGATGATACGTCAGAATGGAATGATTGTTCATCTTCACTAGGCATCTTTAGTGATAGAAAAGCATGAAAATAATTTTGGAATAGCTGAAAGTGCCATTTTTGAGCAGAAAAGAGACATTTTGGAGCATCAAAATTGCTTTTTAGGGTTCTGTACTTAAAAAGTAAAAACCGAACCACTATAAGATCACTCCTGTGTCTGTCCGTCTGTCTGTCACAGCCATTTTACTCGTAAACTATGGAACGTGGAAAGTTCAAATTCAGGGAAGTAATAAAGACCATTGAACCACATATTTTCAGATTAATAAACATTCATAAATATATTTAGTAAAAAAGTAGAGGGGCTAATTATGCTACTTGAAAAATAAAAACTTTTCTTTGTATATCATGTGGGGTATCCTGTAAAAGCTTTTGTAACGCTGAACTCAAAAATACATTCCTTTTAATTTTAGGTATTATATTTTCAAAGATATTGTTGAAATGTAGCGCAAAAATATGTTCCTCCCATCTAATTCTGAATCTACTGAAACTAAAATTATAAAAAAATTAGAGGTAGTAGACGTTAATACAAACCTTGCCAGAAAATTATAGCGATTACCCTAGGTCATATAGTTTTTGAGTAATTAGCATTTTTCTGTTATACACAAATTTCGATTTACGTGCATTCAGAAAAATTGTTGAGCATCACTGAATATACCTATCATTGCAGAAGAATAAAAGCATTGTTGATGATGATTTTTGAAAAAAATCATTGGTAGTCAGCCGAGATATTAACCCTTAAATGTATGGTCAGTTTGGACATACACAAGGACAGGGGTGGCGTACTCTATGCCTAGTTAACAACTTTTAATGATATATATGTGAAATGCAATATCCAGTAACAGTATAAAAGCAATAAACGTCAAATTGTTAAAAACATACTAATTTAAGTGGTCTCTGAACTCTAAAAGGTGGAAAAAATGAAGAAAAGACCATTTTCAACATTTAATGTCTTAAAATGTATCAGATTTTAAAACACAATTTTAATTGGGATGAAAGATATAAGTATGTTCTTTCGTTTCATGTATTTAAAAAATTGCAAGATACAGAATTAGTATTTAAAGGGGGCTCGAAACTCTTAGACATTTGTCGAACAAAAAATTAGCATAACAGTTTACGCACAGGATTACAAAATAAATATTGCAACTAGAATGAAAATTTTGGTGCTTACTTATACTTTAGATTGTAATAATTTCCCTGAACTTACATAAATTTGTATTTAAAGCATTTTTATATTTTTAATGCAATGTTGCATTTAGCTAATACAAAATTTTGAAAATTTCAACAGTAAAATCACCTAAAAAAATATTTTTTTGAACAATAAAAAGGAAATTTTAGGTTCAGTTTATACAGACTAACATGAAACATATGTTTTGAAAATTTCATGAAAAAATATTCAGAAGTTTTTGAGGTTATGCCCAAAAAACACCATTTGGAAAATAATGACTTTAAAGTTTCAGAAATGCTGACTTCAGCTATTGAGTGGGTGTAATTCTAAAAGCCAGAACTTCTGTTCTAATGGGAATTTCAAGGAAACAATTATATCAAAATATTCAGAAAAGATAGGAGTTTAACATCTAAAAAAATTTAAATTTCTTAAATTTTGAAGCTTTAAGAGTCCTGCGACCACTTAATCCTTTCTGGCACAGAGTAATTCTATTTATAAACTTATGAAATAATGAACTGACACCAGAATTTATAAATGAATTTATTAGAAAATGCGAACTTGCTTATTTTCATGTACATGATAAAAGGAAAATTTTAATTAAATATTCTTGGTGCCGTTTGTCTGTTTTGGAATTAAAATTAGGTGTCCGTTTTTTAAGGGCATCCCTCTCGAAAGATTTAATTAGAATGAATCCCATAAATACTGTTGGATTCGCGATAGTTTGCATTGATTGTATCTCTCAATATGCCTCAAGTGACTTACTTTTCTAATATATACAGTTATACCCAACCCTTCGTTGTATAGTTTTTTACAAAGTCTTAGTATTCTTTTAACAATGTTTTTTTTTTATAATACAATTACAAATTCATATATTTATTCTACGGAACTCCCTGTACACGAGTAATGCTCGCACTTGATCGTTTATTTAGAAGAAAAAAAGCCTTTTGGGGGGGAAAAAAAGAGACGGCGAATAATTATTTTAAAGAGAGTAAAGTGTAAGTAAAGAGTTAAGATATTGAGCAAAATAACGACAGTTGTTCAACAGGATGACAGAACAAAGACAATTTTTTAACAGGCTGGGCTGATTTAAAAAAAAATCAACTGAACGAGACTGTTGGGCTGATAAGAAATATTAAATAATAAATTTAAAAGGACCAAACTAAGCCAAACTTTGGTCTCAATCCAACCAGGGAAAGGGCTAAATTTATTGGTGTGCACATGCACGGAGTTTCAAATAGCAATCAGTACTTAGCGAAGACTTAGTACCAAAGGTGCCCTTACAAGAGTTTCTTAGGAATACTTTGAGGGGCATCATTTTTAAATAGTGTGAGGGTTTGCACAATTGCACACAAAATGGGAAAGTCCTGGATAATAAAAATGCTGTGCAAGATTTTTCCCCTTTAGTTTCTATCACCGGTATGTGATTCTTCCGTGAAGATTTTTTAAATTTTTGTAGAAGACTGCAAAAATTTTATTTACTTTAAAGATTTTCAAAAAATTAATTGGTTAATCGAGCATTGGAAAAAATAGTGAATTTTGCTAATTGATCATGGAAAAGAATGAACATATCAACAAACGACTGTGGAAAAATAATTACAAGATTTGTCTAATGATTGCAGAAAATACTGTAAATGTCGTCAAACAATTGTGGAAAAAAATCGCTTATGTGTCATCAGATTCCATAAAAGAACTGTGTTGGCTACTTAGAATTATGGATGATTTTTCTACTCTTTTGAACTTAAAAATAAATAAGCCAAATTTTTTTTTGTGATAATCAAAGAACTAAACATTTTTCCAGAAATAGTATTGAAAACAACAGAACTAAGTACATAGATACAAGAATATATATTTTAAAAGATAATTTGAATAAATTTCACTTAAAGTTTGTGTCAGGTTCAGCTAATGTTACAGATTTATTTACTAAGGTTTAGCCTAGTCAAAAATTTTTGTATTATTGTAAGTTGATATTTGGTTGTTAGAAAGAGTTAGTGGAAAAAGGAGACATTATGTTGATATTTTCAATAAAACCTTGTTTTAAGTTTAATTAAATCCCAATAAGTTTTCCCTCACCTTTTTCACTCATACACACAATGTTTAGTGAATTATTACAGTTAAATTGTTCCCTTTTAAAGTTTAATTCAGGTTTGAGAAAAGGGTTTAAAAGTTAGACATTGCTGGCTAGCATAAAATGTAAACAAACCATTGCTAAATTAAATAGTTAATTATGCATATGTATTCCTTTTTTACACTTAAAGGACTTTTCACTCTTTAATTACTGTAAAACATATTAACTAGATGGTTTATTTGTGAAGGAAGTAACTACACACAGCAAGCTTGCATACTTAATGCCATGTCAACAGTTTCCAGTAAAGGTAGATTGGTTGGTAACCAAATGATAGGGTTAATATCTGCTTGTTAAACTTGTGTATTAAGCTGTTGATTTATTTAATTGAAACCATAACCTTTTCTCAAACTATGCTAATGTTATGTAGTTAGTGTGTACTTGCTTGGCCAGCATTAACTCCAGTATATGATTTATGGAGTATTTTTAGTTCACAACCATATTTAGTCTGAGGCAGTTTATAGATATATATATATGCATTTTACTTGCATGTTATGTCTATTTTACTTGCAACTTTTAACCAGCTTGTTCCAGAGGATGTTTATATTAATATACTAACAAAGTTTTAAATAAAAAGGAACTTTCTTTAAACTTAGTTACTCTCTTTATGTTCACAGTACATTTATATTTTCACAGTCTTAGTTATTGAACTTGGTGATTCTAGAACTCTTCTTGAATACAGAGTTATGAAATGACAGTTGGCAACAAATGTGGTGTTTCCTCCCCCAACAAAATGAATTTAACATTAGCAGTTTCAAAATTTTATTTTTAATAATTCCTAAACTACGAGACAGGACGATTTCCTGTTTGATATCCTAAGATAAAAGTCAACGAAAATGTCAAATATGATGTCAAAATCAGGTGTTCTTACTGAAAGTTTCAGAGTTAGGTACAATTTCAGCAATGTGACCTTTTAAGATTATTTTTTTTAACATAAAAAAAAAACATAATTCCCTATTGGAATGGTTATTTCTGTTTTTCCCCTTGCACTTTAGAAATTAAAATGCATGGAGAATTACTTTTTTTCTCTGACTGTATTTCTAACAAAAATCATTTGGCCTCTGATGATTCATCTCTACTTTGACTTACAGACTGGATGTGCATCAATTTGAGATTTGCATGGGCAGCAATTTTCAAACCAAGGTCTGACCTGTCACAACAGTTATAAGTTTGTACAAAACTGCTATTGGCCCATACGAAAACTGTTGTTCACCCGGCCCGTTACATAAGCTAAACACAAGTGCATTTCCTGTTCTAAAAGCAAACATACCATAGCCAGTCTGGTCTGTCTGCTTTTTTTGTATTTTTCGCCCAGGACAGATCATGCAAAAATCAGTGAAATCAGGGTTGACACGGCACAACTGAATTTCAACAACAAATTGCAGATATTCTTAAATATCTATTATTTATACCTAAAATTATTCTTAAAGGATTTTGCATACATTTCTATGCAGAAATTTAAACTATAGCATTTTTCGGTTTTTTATGTATTCAAGCCATGATATGTGGATTAACAATATTAATGGAACACACAATTTGATATTAGGTTTACAAATTAGTTTGGTCCATTTTCAAAAGATGGCACTGGCAGTTCTGAATGTTTTATAGTGACAGTTGATTTCAGTGGTTTCAGAGAGGTTAGACATCTGTCAATAACTATAGGATAATCACAATACACCAGTCTTCATTTACATTTAATAAAATCTTTGAAACCCTAGTTTCAAATACCATAAAAAGTGCTTTAAAAATATATTTCGGTCCTGCCTGGACCATTTTCAATTTTCTACTGGTTAAGACTAGCTTTCCGCTGGGCCACTCTTCGAATCCCCCCTCCTCTTCTTCCCATATTCGCATCTTTTCGTAATCATTTCTCTCCACCAGCGCATGTTCCATGCGGTTGATCGCATTGTTCTCACTCACAATCTCCACAGCCTCTCTCTTTAAGGCATGATTAAAGTTTTCATAATTTGCTAATTTTTTAGTACGCTCAAATTCGATTTCCACCTTTTCCTCCGCATTGAGCCTTGCTAAAGCTGTTGTTAGTCTTCCTTTCCTTATGTCCTCCCTGTGCTCTTTTACTCTTTTTTCTATTCTTCGTTTCATCACTCCAATATAACATTTTTCGTCCCCATTTTTGTTTTTTAGGTTGATTCTATATACTCCCGATGTTTTCATATCATCGATTCAGTCTTTTTCATTTCTTATTCTCTGAAAGATATTTTTATTAGGCTTTATTGGTATATTAATATGATTTAAATTCAGCTAAAATGCCTGATATATGAATTTAAATTGCGAGATCTAGAGGCAAAAATACTGGACAATCAAGGCGGAAAAATCAAGACCTGGTTAAGATATGTAGATGACGTTTTCGCGGTGATAAAAGGAGGAGAAAATCCAGAGGAGATTCTAAAGGAGATGAATGAGATGGACAACAGCATTAAGTTCACATTAGAAATGGAAGAAGGGGGAATCCTAAATTTCCTTGATGTGAAAACAATAAGAACAGATGAAGAAATTAGAACAACGGTATACAGAAAGCCTACAAATGCTAACCATATTATTAATGAAAAATGTAAAACCCCAAAAAGTTACAAATGGGCCTCCCTAAGAGCCTATGTCAATAGAGCTATTGAAATTTGCTCCAGTAAAGAGTTATTAAGGGAAGAGATTAAGACAATAAAGACCATAGCAAAAACAGCTGGTTTTAAAACCTATATAGTGGACAAGTTATACAAAAAGCACATTAAAAAACTTTCGACCATAACCCCCACACAAAATGCACGAAGAAATTTTACAAGAGCTATACCGTATGATAAAGGAACAGCTAATGTGCTTAAAAAGGAAGCCATGAAATATAACATTAATATACCAATAAAGCCTAATAAAAATATCTTTCAGAGAATAAGAAATGAAAAAGACCGAATCGATGATATGAAACATCGGGAGTATATAGAATCAACCTAAAAAACGAAAATGGAGACGAAAAATGTTATATTGGAGTGACGAAACAAAGAATAGAAAAAAGAGTAAAAGAGCACAGGGAGGACATAAGGAAAGGAAGACTAACAACAGCTTTAGCAAGGCTCAATGCAGAGGAAAAGGTGGAAATCGAATTTGAGCGTACTAAAAAATTAGCAAATTATGAAAACTTTAATCATGCCTTAAAGAGAGAGGCCGTGGAGATTGTGAGTGAGAACAATGCGATCAACCGCATGGAACATGCGCTGGTGGAGCAAGGTTGGAGAGAAATGATTACGAAAAGATGCGAATATGGGAAGAAGAGGAGGGGGGATCCGAAGAGTGGCCCAGCGGAAAGCTAGTCTTAACCAGTAGAAAATTGAAAATGGTCCAGGCAGGACCGAAATATATTTTTAAAGCACTTTTTATGGTATTTGAAACTAGGGTTTCAAAGATTTTATTAAATGCATCTGTCAATAGTTTATATTGCTTTACGTTTCATACAAAATCCTTGTTTTTTATTGTGTTGAATATGTCAAATTTTATGTTAACTAAACAGCATTTGCGGGAGGTTTTAGTTTTATGCTTTAATTGAAAGAAAAGTGTAACTGAAGCCCATCGAATGCTTGTGGAAGTTTATGGTAATACTGCTCCAATTGATAAATCATGTATGGAATGGTTTCAACTTTCAAGAATGGTGATTTCAGTGTTGAAGACAAGTCTCACTCTGGACAGCCAAAAAAATTTGAAGACAAAGATTTAGAGGCATTACTGGATGAAGATCTGAGTCAAACGCAAGAGGATCTTGCAGAATCATTGGGAGTTACTCAACAAACTGGGTTGGGTTGGGTTGATTTTTGACGGCCAATTATCTACACGAGGGATATAGGCCCAGGGGGAGTGCCCTCCGTGGGGGTCTTTCTAAGGAAACCTAATCCGTATTAACGCATGGAAGATCCACGGCTCGAAGAAAACCACGAAAACTCCGAACGATTAGGCCAACGGGCACGATTGGGATCGAACCCAGCACCTCCCGTCTACCAGCTTCGAGAGCAGAACCTCTTGGCTACTGGTGTGGCCTCAACAAACTGTTTCAGTATGATTGAAATCCAGGGAATGATTCAAAAGCAAAGAAATTGGGTGCCTTATGAACTGAAACCGAGAGATGTTGAATGATGATTTTTTACAAAAGTCATAAAAAATATTTGGAAATGCTCAAGTGGGATGTGTTACTGTACCCGCCATATTCTCCGGACATTGCTCCTTCTGATTACTGGTTGTTCCGATGGATGCAGCATGATTTAGCAGGACACCGGTTCACTTCTTTCACAGAAATAAAAAATTGGCTTCAAATTTGGATCACCTCAAAAAATGAGATTTTTTCGAGATGGAATTTGAAAATTTACCAAGAGGTTACAACCAGCAATGGACAATACTTTAATTAATCTGTTCATTCATTTTGTTTTGAAATAAATGCATATTTGAACATAAAAAAACAGATAAAACTAATTTTTACTCCCAATATAAAAGCAGATTCAACAAAAAAACAATGTAATTTAAAAAATACATAAAATATGCTTTAAAACTACCATAATCTAACAAACTAGAGGTGAGAATCTTATATGTATTGGCAGATCCCTGCTTTTAAAAAAACCAAACCCAACACCACCTCAAAAATTTTCTACTGTCCTCCTTTTCCTCCCACAGCACACAAAGTAACATAAAATCTTTCTATTTTTTACTTTCTTTACTCTGATTGCTAATTTCTTCTAACAAAATAATTAATCGATCATCTAACCATCCCACCTCCTCCCCTCAAAGTTAACATTTCTCTTTTTCTGCAACTTATACTGGGCACACAAAGTTAAAATCTTTAAAACTCTCCCATTTATATTATTTGTTTCTGTCCTATTTGTTACTCTGTAATGACAATAAAAAATTAGAAATTTAAATTAATCTTCACACCGAAATTTCTGTTTATCCTTCTTTGCTCTCCCAAGTTAAAAAGAATTAAAATCTGCAAAGCACTTTACTTTTTTTTTTTTTAACTTTGTTGCAACAATAAATACCCTAATTTCCTGCCTATAATCCGCGGCAGTGTATAATCCGCAGGTGACAATTTCATGGTATTTAAAAAAAAAACATTGTATAACCCGCAGCGGCATATAATCCGCAAGTAAAATTCTCACTTTAAAAAAATTCACAAGATCCACAGGGCTAACATTGAGTCACAAAGGAAAAAATATTGAATCTAGGGTAAAATATTTTCATTTTTAATGTTTGTATTTAATATAACACTTGATAAATAAATAAATAAAAAATAGAAAATTCAGTACAAAGATATTTGCAATTCTATTAGGTACACACAAGTAGGAATAAATTTAGAAGGATTACGTTACTACTTAGTATAAAAATTATAATTAAATATGTTAATTACATATGTTTAAATGAAATCTAAATTCCTTAAACTAGTTTTTTTTTTGTTTTATTTTTTATTTTAATATAATTCAGCCTTAATGAGTCTATATGCTTTTAATATCTGCAGTGATGCATCATCTACCGAACAACGAGAAAAATATTGAAAATCAAACAAGCATTATCCCTAAATACATATATTTCCTGATAAGAAATAAATAAAAAGCATATGAAATGTAAAGATGCTTTAATTTAATCAAAGGACTTCATTTAAACATTAACACAGATTTAATCAGTTGCACTTTTTTTAATGTTTAAATTAACGTAAAAATTATAATAATGAAAATAGAAACTTGCCCATTACGTTACATCACAAACTTGTACGGCAAAAACATAAACAATACTTAATAATTTATTTAAATGAAATATAAATTCCTTAAACTAGATTTTTTTATGTGTTATTTTTATTTTGATATGATTCGGTCTTAATGAGTCTATATGCTTTTAACATCTGCAGTGATGGCGCCATCTACCGAACTACGAGAAAAATATTGAAAATCAAGCAAGCATTACTGCAGAATACACTAATATTATATTTCCTGATAAAAAATAAATAAAAAACATGAAAAGAAAAGATGTTTTAATTTAATCAAAGGACTTCATTTGAAAATTAATACAGATTTAATAAGTTGCACTGTTTTTAATATTTATTCAAAAATTATAATAATGAAAATAAAAACTTACCCATTGCGTACATCACAAACTTGTATGGCAAAAATATAAACTTACCCATTACGTAATATTACAAATTTGTACAGCAAAAATATAAACAATATTTAATAATTTATTAAATAGACTTAAAAAATCGGATACTCTTTATAATAAAATAATTTAATTAAATCCATCAAAATCAGAAGAATCGGAATCCGATTCAAACAATCTTAACAATTCTTCTGGTAAGTTATTAGCATTATCATTTACAGAATCATCGTCACTAGAATAGTCACAGTCCATTTCTTCGATTATTTTAGCTTTTCTGAAAGCATTTTTAATAGTTTTGTCGGAAATTTCATCCCATGCTCTATTCACCCACTCACATATGTCTGCATATGATGCGCGACGCATTTTTCCGCTTTTAGTATAGGTATGTTGTCCTTCGGCCATCCATTTCTCCCATAAATTTCGCACTTTACTTTTGAATGATTTGTTAACCCTTACATCGAAGGGTTGTAAAATCTTCGTAAGACCACCTGGAATATTAGCCAGTTCCACTTTAGCAGATTTGCATGCATTTTTTACTTTGTCAATAATGTGTGCACGCATAGAATTCATAATCAATAAAGCCCCTGGATTGAAAAAGGTGCCCTTTCTTTTTCTATAAACAGTACTTATCCAGGATATCATCATATCTTCGTTCATCCAGCCTTTTTCAATGGCTCGAATTTCCACTCCTTTTGGAAAATTTTCTTTAGGTATTGTCTTTCTTTTAAATATTACCATCGGGGTTAATTTTGCTCCATCTGCCACACAACATAATACTACGGTGAAAGCTGCTTTTTCATGTACCATTGTTGTTATCGAAATGCTGTCCTTTCCTCGAGAATCAATGGTATAGTTCGGAGGACAATCGAAACACAATGGAAATTCATCCATATTAATTACTTCCTTTGGAGTGAATTTTTTTTCTTCGATGATTTTTTTTACATAATTTAGGAAATCATCAGTCTTTTCTTCCCAATTTTCTGGCAATTCTTGCCCCACGGTTGTACAAGCCCGAGCTGAAAGTTTCTTCCGCTTCATGAAGCGGTAGCACCACGTGGCTCCACCTTCAAAATTATCAATATTCATCTCTCTGGCCATAATCCGAGCTTTGCATCATATTTTAACAGTTGACACTGATAGGCCCATCTCCCGTTGACTCAAAATCCATGAGTGCAGTTCATTTTCAAGATCGGGCCACTCCACATGACCTCTTCTATCCACTCAACGCTTTCTGTCCATATTTTGAAGTCTCTCTTTACTTTTCTGCCAAAGTCTTATGTTGGATTCATCAACGTTAAAAATCCTTTCTGCTTCCTTATTATCGATTTCCTCGGCTTTTTTAACTATTTTAAGTTTTAATTTGGATGTGTAACTAGCACGTTTACGTTTTGCAGCACCAGACATTTAGCTCTACTTAAGAAGCACGTATTTAATCAGTCACAGTCAGGAAAGAAAATGACAGACAGACAACAATGTGCTTCTCTAAGCAAAGAAACTGTAGGAGCATGAGTAAATGATTCCCTACTTTTCCCTGAACAGGGATTTCTTCCCAAATCTAAACCAATCTAATCCAAATGCTATCCAGGATAAAGGTTTTGTACTCAAATTATCCCTGCATACTTGACTGAAAGGGATTATTCTCATCACACAAAAGAATTTACCTGGTGAATAAAAATCAGGTAGCGCCATCTGTTGATTCTTAAGAAAGATATTTGTAAATTTGCTTAAAAAAATTATATTTCTTGACATTTAGGAAGGTATCGTGTAGGAACAAAATTTGCAGATAATCTGCATTATAAGAAAAATAAAGTTTTTTAACATATAATCCGCAGATTATAGGCAGGAAATTAGGGTAAATAATTATATAAATATCCTCACCTCCAAAATTTCTATTTCCCTAATTGCTTCTCCACTAGGAAACAAAGTTGAAAGTGTTTAAAATTGAATTTTTTTAGGTTAATTTCTTCAGAAATTATCTGGTCCAACATAAAAAAAAAAAAAAAATAGTATCAGCCCAACCTGAGTCTTCAGATAAAATTTAAACTCTGACTAACCTTAATGAATAAAAATTTCACCAATCTCAGGCTTGTGGACACTTCTAATATATATTACGAATTTGACCCCCTGATCCCCCTGTCAGGCAAGTTTTGGTGCCACCCCTTGTCATCATGCTGAAACAATGGCGTTTTGTATAAATTTTGCATTCACAGGAATGGCAGTACTTAGTATACAGAGATTTTGGTTTTGTTTGAATAAATGATGGAACAAAGCTGCTTGCATGTCTGCAGCATTTGTATTTGTATGGCATTGTAGAATTTTTGTGCTACTTTTCAATTGCTTGCCTTTATATTTGTAAATACATTTGTGCTGCATCATTAATGCTCCAATCATTGATAGAGGAGACTTCATGCTCGCATTAACAAAGCAGTTAACTCATCCTCACATGAAAAAAGACTTACTGACACAGGAGTTTTGCCAAGAGAATTAAGAATATTCAAAGAATTCTTGAAAAAGAACAATAAAGTCAGACCACATTTTATAAATCAGAAGAAAAACGGAATCTTCAAAAACATGTTTCACATGCCCTGTTGAAAAACATCTTATAAGTGTCTTTCATGCCAAAAGAAACTATATCTGAAACTATGCTATGAAATTGTGTGTTGCTGCAGTAATGATGTAATTTGTCTTCTGCATATTCGTAAGTTAAATATTATTTTTGTAATATAAATACTGCATTTCAATTTTCATATGTTGCAACGATAATTTTTAAAAAAATGTTATAGATGATTAATTTTTATATTTGATTAGGAAAATTACCAAATTAGCATTTATTTTGAAAAAAAAAAATCAATTTTTTCTGTACTGACATAAAATAATATGAACAAAGTACTTTTTTCATGCAATTTTATTCAAATGCTCTAAAGAGAAGTACAGCAATCAAGTTAGGATAAAATTTAAGGAACTTCAACCATTTAAGTTTTCTTTTAAATTAATTTTATACGAGCAGTCTGTGAGACAGCATCACATCAGATGTGTGACAACTTTTAGTCACATCAGTTTAAGGTTAATGTAATATATGTCAACTTTGTTTCACTCCAGGGAAAATTCACACCAGGGAAATAGAATTGATAAGTTTATACATATGTAGAATTTGGATGAAAGAGATTCCCAAAAAGATACTATGCTTTGCTTATTTTCAGATATTAATCAGGTGCTGATTTTCATTAATAAGTAAAGGGTATTGTGATAGAAAAACTTTAAATGACAACACTATATCTGAAACTTCATCATCATACATTCAATCTGGTCAGTCTAGAAACACTGATGTAATCTTAATTTGCTTGCATATTGGACACTAACAAAACCTGTGGCTTTACTCGCATAATTGATGAAATATTTGTAATATATTTGAAATATTTATAAAGTAGTATTTGTGTGCCTATTTTTATTAGAGGAAATTATACGGCTACAAATATTTCAAAAATTACTAATTAAGCTGCAGTTTGATTAAACTTCATTTTTTAACTGTATTAGGATAAGACAAGACTTAAAATAATGAGAAGAACTAAAATTAATTCCAAATAAATGGTAATTTAGAATATATTTTGAAGGTTTTTTGTTATTCATTTCACTTTTCATTTGAAATTTTGATCCTTTTAAAAACAGTTCTTAGCATGCATTTACATCTTAAAAGTTACTGCCATGTAAAATTCCAATCTTGTTTAATAACTATAATTTTAGAATGTTTTCTATTCCTGCACACTTTTAAATTTCTAAATTTTAAAAAATGTTCTCTTTGTGTATTTATGTCTGTAAAGCAACAGCAACATCAAATTTCAAGTTTCTGTCCCTAACAATTTCAGATAAATCATATTAAGGAAGGCTTTTAGAATGTATTATGCTCAATCCACTATTTTAAATTTCGATTTTTTAAAAACCCATAGCAAGCATTTACATCTTAAAAAGGCTCCCCATGGCAAATTACAAACAAGGTGGGTTGATAAAGACCATTTTTAGCCCATCAGCCCCTTGATGTGACATTCATTTTTTCATTAGTATACCTCATAACAAATAAGAAAAAATAATATCCTGAATGAAAATTTAATAATTTATGGGGAAAATAAAATATATAATTAAGTAAATATTATGTACATTAATGAACATAAACACTATTGTCATTAGTTTTAATCCATATAATTAGTAGTAAATACAATACTAAATGCAAAATTAGAATGAGTGGAGCTTATTAAAACTATTATTTCAATATATGAAATATTGAAAATAATCAATAACCAAAAATAATCAGGCGGTTTCAGACACTTTTGACAATGTGTTTTAGATTAGTCTTCCACTTTGACTTCTCCAGCCGAATCACAACTGGTAGTATATGAGCATATTCAAAACTTCGTTTTTTAACTTTGGTTGAGTTATGGCACCAGTAAGCCAGAAACCATAACACGGAAAAAACATGTGCATAGTACCATATGACCCTTGTGCCTACTTTACATTGTCAGTACCATTGTGTGATGTTTCTTTGCTCTGTTTGTATCCAAATATTATAGTTTTTAGCACTTGTGTGTCGAAAATTCAAACTTTAGTCACAAAACATCTTTCCTTATCATCCTCAGTTGAAAACTGTTGTTGCTTATTTAGAAATCTAGGCATTTCATGTTCGAAATCCATTTCTTGCAGAAGTTCCAAACAATCCCGGAAGCATCTATGAATAATCATAACATCATATAGCTTCAGCCACTCTCTGATATTGTGTACATCTTTTTTAATATATGTATAAGTATGCTAGCATCATTGTTCTTTGAATGCACAAAGTAAGTTTCGAAGGCACTCAAAATGTAACCTAAAGTAGTGACGAAAATCATAGGCTTAACCAAAGTCTTCTTTTGTGTAACGAGAAAGAATGTCTCTGTCTCACACTCTTCTGGATATAAATGTGCGTGCCATCAGCCACAAGTATCACAGCATCATTGTCGTCATCCAGAATAAATAATCTTGCTAAAAACCTCGTATATTTTTCAATAACCTCTGTTCTGGTGACGTGTTCCATTTCAAGGTGTAGTGGAACAAAGTTCTCAATCAAAGCCCAACTTGCATATTGCACTGAAGATATTATTCTTTTTCTTATATTAAATAACATTGACAAAACACCATTAGAGGGACCAGTTCTAAGCTTTATAAGTAACACTGCCAAGCAAGTACGAGATGACCTCTTTTTTAAGGAGAGTATGTTGGACTTCACTAGTTCAAAAATATAGTTAAAATCAGAAATGGATATACTCATTAGAGTATAATAATCGAACTTGGAAAGTAATCCCAGAGTGTCAAAATCAAGGCCTCTCTACTTTGCTACATTTCTGATATTGTTTAAAAATCTTTCAATATCTTTTCATACATTGATGTATTCTCAACCGCCGCGGCGAGCGGCCCATCTTCGTCCGCAGCCCTTTATTCTTCTACTCTATTCAGACTCTTTTGCGGAAGCAAGATTTGTAGGTCCCCAGCCACGTCCAGAGTGAAAGACTCTATAGTGAAAGCAACGTTGAAAAAAAAAAAAAAATCAAAAATTGAAACCGGACAAATTTAAAAGGGAAATTACACAAATTAAAGACACTGAAAACTGGGAAGGGAGGGCTCGGGGCGATGAAGCTACCGAACGACTCCTGCTTACTTCGAGCTTATTATTAGTCTCGGTTGGCGGTGGGTGGAAGGGTCAACCGCTGCGGCGAGCGGCTCATCTTCGTCTGCAACCCTTTATTCTTTTACTCTAGTCTGACTCTTTTGCAGAAGCAAGATTTGTAGGTCCCTAGCCACGTCCCGAGTGAAAGACTCTCTAGCAAAAGCAACGTTGAAAAAAAAAAAATCAAAAATTGAAACCAGACAAATTTAAAAGGGAAATTACACAAATTAAAGACACCGAAAACCGGGAAGGGAGGGCTCGGGGCTATGAAGCTACCGAATGACTCCTGCTTACTTTGAGCTTATTATTAGTCTCGGTCGGCGGTTAGGAGCAAGCAGGAGGTGTCAACTGCCGCGGCGAGCGGCCCATCTTCGTCCGCAGCCCTTTATTCTTCTACTCTGGTCCGATTCTTTTGTGGAAGCAAGATTCGTAGTAAAGCTTGCAGAGCCAACTCACTAAATACAGATCCCTCAGTATGAGTTTTACAGCATCATTTTCCTGATGAAATATAGACTTTAGTTTCTATAAAAGCTTGAGTTTAAGCTGCTTTTGATAGTCACAAAGCAGTTCTTGCCTTTACATATTATAACAACAAGTGTTAGAGTTGAGACAGCAAAGTATTGATAAATGAGGTTTCTTCTTTGCAGTTGTTGGCAGTACTCATTGACAGATAATCCATTATTGTTAACACAGAAGAAGAAATAGGAGTATTTTGAGCCCAAAGCACACAAAATACACATCATCTGCATTTAGAGCATAACTTAGAACCACTCTGTAGATCGCAGTTTTTAGAATATCTAAGTATCGATATAACTTTTCTGATAGAACAGATATGAAAATCACTATTTGTTTTTTGCCAGGTTTTACAACAATCACACTGACATCCAAGCATTATATAGAATTAAGTTCTTCAATAAATATTTACAACAACAGTTTCAGAAAACAACACTGACATCTGAACAATGTAAATACTTTTTGAGTGTGGCAAAACAAATCTGAACGTCCTCCGATAGCAGTGCAAATGATACTCTCGCATGAAGGTAGAAGTGAACACTGAACCAAATAAAATAATGCTCATATAAAAGCTTATAAAGAGCAGTATCATTGCAGGTCAAAACTAATTTGGTTCATGGAATGCTTCATAAAAAAAAAAAAAAAAAAAAAATTCAAAGATACAAAAAACGACAAAAATGTAGGAAAAAGCCAAAACACTATTTTTGTACTATAATTTCTATGACTTACTATTTATCATGTAAATCTTATACTAAAAAAAATGCATATCTTTATACAAAGACACTGAACAATTGTCTGAATCCAAAACTTTTTTTTTCGCATATATGATGGGCAAAAAATAGCCCCAACCTACCTCCTTTCCAGCCCAGCAGCATCACAAAAAGTGAAATTTTAGAATGTATTCTGCTTAAGCACCTTTTTGAAATTAAAAAACAGACATGTCAAATTTTAAGTTTTTATCTCTAAGTTTTTAATTAACCGTAATTTAGACTATTTTCCATTCATTTCATACCTTTAAATTTTGAATTTTTAATCAATTGTTTATCCTATACATCTACAGCTTAAAAGTATCCACTATACTAAATTGTAATTAAAAATGCTCTGATCTTTTTAAATTTCAAAAATCCTACTTAGCGAACACTTACATTTTAAAAGTAGCTACCATACCAAATTTGAAGCTTCTACATCAACTTTATCACATAAATCACAATTTTAGAATGTTTTGCTCCTGCAGCCTTTTAAATTTTGAATTTTTATAAATCTTTCCTGGGAAAGTATTTTATGTCTTTAGAGCAACAGCCATGCTTAATTTTAAGTTTCTACCATTAACAGCTCCAAATAAATCATAATTTAGAATATTTTTATGTTTTCTGCTCATTTCATTCTTTAAATTTTTGAACTTTTTAGAAACCATTCTTAGTGAACATTTACATCTTAAAAGTAACCATCATGTCAAATTCAAGACTTCTATATCAATTATATCACATAAATCACAATTTTAGAATGTTTTTGCTCCATCACCCTTTAAAATTTCCAATTTTTTAGAAATCATTCTTAGTGAGCATTCACATTTTAAAAGTAACTTCCACGCCCATATTCCAAGCTTCTATACCAACTATACAGGTCTCAACGGTGTCCAATGGCTAATTCCTAAACCGTTAGTCATAAACATATAGTTCCAATTACAAAAATGTTTTAAATCATGTAAAGAAATATTTTAAAAGTGATTTGGGTCAATAAAAACATATCTTAGAAAATTACGAAATTTAAATTTTCATACGGTTTCCCGGTCTAATAAGTTATATTTAGTAAAACTTTCCTATTACACTGACAAGTAAGACAAAAAAAGTCCCATTCATATAACACTAAAATTGAGGGAGTTATGAAACTTTAAAAATGCATGACTTATGCCACTTTTCTGCTCTGAAAACAAATGAGTTCGGTTTGGCTTTGAGGGGTCACATACCAAGTGCTTAAAGTGTTCAAAGATCTTATTTCATGTGCATCTGCGCTTTGAAAAAAATCGTACATTTATTACGATTAAGTTAACATTTATTAAGTTTCAGATTGGCTAAAATAACATATGTTTTATTTTGTCAGGATTTGAGACGATTTCTTTTAACAAAAATTATGTTATTTTTATAAGTTTTTATGTTACTTCAACGATCGTGTATGTTTTTCCAGTTTAAAATTTGTGCTCAAACTTTAACTCACTTTTAAATATCTGATCGAGATTACATTTTACATACTGGTGCAAATCCAATAAAAATCTAATATTATTATGATTTTCGGTGGTTACCATTTATACTTATTTTACAGGATAACACGAAATATTTCGGATAGATTAATGCCAAGAATTTTAACAAAAAGTTTTAGATTAGATAATACAAGACTGCAATTGTTGTTTTTTTTTTTTTACTTTTATGTATTTATTAGCACTGAATCTGAAAATTACATTAATTTTTAACCATCATGTCAGGCTATTTCGCAAATCATAAATTGTCAAATTTAAAGAATAACAAAAATCGGATACTATAAAGTAGAAGAGATGGTTGTGTTTTTTAACTTTTGATAATTGATTTTTATGTACTTTTTAGCACTGAATCTGAAAATCACCTTCATTTTTAACCATCATGTTAGAACTTTTTTGCAAATCGTAAATGTGTAAGTTAAAATATGGCAAAAATCTCATACTATAAAACATATGTAAAACTTTTTTTGTTTTATTTTATTTTATTCAATAATGTATTCGATATTTTTGCTTATCCTGGGATTCTTACAGCTAAATAGCTGAGTGGTCCGATGAGATGAGGGAGGAGATTCAATTTTAACTTTGAAATTTGCGAAAAATCCTGATGTGATGGTTAAAAATGAAGGTCAATTTCAGATTCAGTGGTACAGAATACATAAGAATCAATTATAAAAAGCTAAAAAACATGACATAACCCAACTTTTGCAGGTTAGTGTAATCTAATAATATTTAAAAATATGTATCATTTTGTAAAGAATTGAGGCTGTTAATTTAGCATCATTTTATTTAACAAAAATTCTGTTTTTTCTTTCTTCTTAAATGTTTATTACAAATTGTATATTTTGCATTAATATGTCAGAGTGATTAAAGATTTCAAATTTATATTGCAATGCTAATTTTACTCTCAACCGTTTTTTTAATATATCTGACAAAATTATTTTTCGACTAAATTTGTGAATGACCCCAATTTGCAGCAAAAAATATGCTCCAACTTTAAACAGCTATTAATCGATCAATTTTAATCGTAGAATAACGGGACTTTTTGTGTATTACTTGTCAGTGTAAAAGGAAAAATTTACTAAATATAACTTATAGGACCGGGGGACTGTATAAAAATTAAAATTTCGTAATTTTTTAAGAAATGCTTTTATTGGCCGAAATCACTTTTAAAATATTTCTTTACCTGATTTTAAACATTTTTGTAACTGGAACTATATGTCTATGACTAACGGTTTAGGAATTAGCCATTGGACACCGTTGAGACCGGACACCCTGTATAACATAAATCACAATTATAGAACGTTTTTTGCTCCTGCACCTTTTTAAATTTTGAATTTTTGAAAAACTACTCTGGATGAGGATTTACGTCTCTGAAATAACAGTCATGCTAAATTCTAAGTTTCTAGTCCTAAAAATTCCAAATAAATCTCAATTCAGAACTCTTTAGAATGTTTTCTACTGAATTCACCCTTTTAAATTTCGAATTTTTTAGAAAGCATTAATAGCTAGTATTTACATCTTAAATGTTACCATCACACCAAATTTCAACTTCCTATCTCCAACAATATCATAGAAATTTCAGTTTGAGTATTACTAGCTCCTGCAACCCCTTGGGGATTGCTGTACTGACATAATATATAGCCTATTTTGGAACAGAAATGGTCACCAGTATTTTGGAACCATTATTTTTTAAATCAGTTACAGAGATTAGCGAAAAAACAACCATTACTTTTTTTATAATATTAGTATAGATTACAGATCAACTCTTAAGCACTTAGGGGCAATTTATTAATTACATAACACTTTAAGAGAGGTAGGATAACTCTAGAAAGTGTCATGGGGTGAAAGTTTATAGTCCAGGCAATAGGAGGACATGGACCTCCTATTGCCTGGCAAAATTAGGAATAGGACCTGGCAAAATTAATGGTAGTTCTGGAAATCGGCTTTCTAGATGTTTTTTGGGTCGCTGAATCTGAATTGTAACTTCCCACCAAAATTTTCTTTGGCAACCCCCCCCCCCCAAATTTTGGTAAAATGCCCCCCAAAAAAGGTTTTTTATTGAAAAAATCAATTTTTCTATTGTTTTAAGGAAAAAGTATCTAGAAAGACAGAAAGTAGACAAAATTGGCAACAAATAAGATATATGACATTATGATGTAGGATGAATGGGGAGGGAGGATCTGCCTCGGAACATGCGCCACGGTGCTGCATGGACTAAGTTGTGCAATTCCACTTAACAACTCACATCGTTTACATTCGGCCTCCCATCTCCCCTCCAAACTTTCCCTATAAGGCTTACTTTAAGTTTTTTGGGTCGCTGAATCCAAATTTTTACCCCCCCCCCCCCCCCCTCCCAAAATAATTGTTTTTAAATTAAATTTTTATTGTTTTAGTGAAAAAGTATGTAGAAATTCAGAAAGTAGACAAAATTTGCAACAAATAGGATATATGATATTATCACATAGGATAAACGGGGAGAGGGAGAGCTGCCTCAGAACATTCCCCGCACACTGTTCTCATAAACCAATTTTTTTAGGGGGGTTGCCGGGAGAAATTTTGGTGGGAAGTTACAAATTCGGATTCAGCGACACAAAAAACATAAAGTGAGTCGAAATCCAGAACTAGCATTAATTTTGCCAGGTAAAATCCCCTATTGCCTGAGCTTGCATAACTTAGTGCACGTAGCGCCGCAGTGCATGTTCAGAGACAGCCCTCCCCCTCCCTGTTCATCTTACGTCATAATGTCATATATCCTTTTTGTTGCAAATTTTGTTTACTTTCTGAATTTCTACATACTTTTCCCCTAAAACAATAAAAAATTTAATTTAAAAACAACTATTTTTGGGAGGTTGGGGGGAAGTTAAAAATTTGGATTCAGCGACCCAAAAAACTTAAAGTAAACCTTATAGGGAAAGTTCGGAGGGGAGACGAGAGGGCGAATGTAAACAATGTGAGTGGTTAAGTAGAATTGCACAACTTAGTCCATGCAGCACCATGGTGCATGTTCCGAGGCAGATCCTCCCTCCCCATTCATCCTACTTCATAATGTCATATATCTTATTTGTTGCAAATTTTGTCTACTTTCTGAATTTCTAGATACTTTTTCCCTAAAATAATAAAAAAGTGATTTTTTTAATAAAAACCTTTTTTGGGGGCATTTTACCAAAATTTAGGGGGTTGCCAGGAAAATTTTGATGGGAAGTTAACAATTCGGATTCAGCAACCCAAAAAACATATAGTAAGCCTTTTTCCAGAACTACCATGAAATTTGCTAAGTAGAGCCCCTATACGGTCTCTATTGCCTGGACTATTAGCACATTGTAACATTGCATCTAAAATATGAAGATAAATAGGTAGGCATTATTTGCAAGCAGTATACTAAAGTTCATTAAAAAATATGCTTTTTTATTCAGATAACAATAGATTTATATATTTCTCTTTAAGCATGTAAGAACTTGATGGTTTAATAGTAATTATATTAGGATGTAGCAGATCACATGTATAGCAATAGTTAGAAACATGAAATGTAAATTTCAAGCCTTTTACAAAAATACTTATATTGACATAAATGGCTTCTGATATGATGAAGAATAACAAATACTTAAAATATTTGGAACGATACCTTTATAAACAATGCGTTAGGAATTAACTATTGGGCCAATGATAGGAGGGAACCCATTGTACAGAAAGGCACTGTTCCAAAAGTTATAAAGACAAAAAATTATCAATTAAGATGTGTCCTGTATTATTTCATAAAAAAAATACGTTAAAATAATACTTAATTGTACCTTTTCAGGCCATTTTGCTCCCATGGCAATGGCTTGTTCTCTGCAATTTTCGATGAGGATAATACAATTTTTGGTGGGCATAGTTTTGATGCAGATACCTAACTTTTTGTGTCCCTCTGTTGCAGATTTATCTGGTGTTTTATTTACCTGAAAAAAAAAGTTATTATTGCTATTATTCACCTCATGAAAAGCATGACACATCAAATATGTCAACTATGGAGTCAAAGGAACTTGTACCCACTCTGAGACATTTGAGAAAGAGCATTGCCCCCCCCCCCCACACCACCTCCCTGAAATTATAAAAATACTAAATGGATGTACCAATCCCAAAACTTTCCATCTTATACATGTTGATACTTCAAAATTCGTTATCACAGTGCCAGAATTAAATGACAATCTATATTCATCATAAGGACTCTAAAATAGAAAGACATAGGTTTAATGAAATCTGTGGCTATGCAATCCATGAAGGATCTAGGCCGACAGTGCCCATCTCTGTTTCATTGACCCTGGGCTCTGAGGTGCTATGCAGCATGCATCCCGGCCAGGTTGTCAACCTAACGCGAGATGCTCAGTGTTTAGTTCCCAATCAAGCTTGGTACTCATTTTATCGATCCTAAAGGAATGAAAGACTGAGTGAACCTTGCCCAGTCGGGAGTCAAACTCTCAACCTGTGGTGTGGCAGTCAGATGCTCTGACTACTACACCACTGGGCTTCAAACAGACGATATTAGCATAACATTTTTTTGAACAAATCATTGAATTTTGGCACACACCCTCTTAGATGTCTGAAACCAAAATTCTCAACCCAAAAAGAATAAAGGCGACACCTGTCAAGCAGTATATAACCAAGACAAATAAGGAACTATTTATGTGAAACTGTAACAGAATATAAGTTTGATTAAATTCTGTGCATTAGTTTTTGAGATATAGCTATTGCAAAAATCCTCAAAAATGCATCTAGCAGGGCCACCTGTTATATGATTTACAGAAAAGCCTAATCAGCACCAAATTATGTCAAGGTATAACTTTGTTTCATAAAATTCTGTGCATTAGTTTTTGAGATATTGAGATATGACTATTGCTAAAATGATGTAAATCCTGAAAAATGCAGCATAGCAGTGCCACCTTTTGGGTGATTTACACAAAAACCTAATCAGAAACAACTTATGTCAATGCTTAACTGAATCGGATGTTTGATGAAACTCTGTACATTAGTTCTTGAGAGTTCTTGATTAGTTCTATACCAGAAATCATGAAAAAAAGTGCATCACAGCAGTGCCACCTGTCAGGTGATTTACACCAAAAACTAATTAGCACCAACTTATATCAAGGTCTAACTGAATCTAAAGTTTTAATAAATTCCACGCATTAGTTCTTGAGATAAGAGTACCCACAAAATTTTTGTCAGGCTCAGACAGACAGACATTTTTTATAAACAGATTGTGTTCAGGACCTTCTGAAAGTGATCCCCTCCCCCCCTTATACCCCTTCCTTTTAGAAATTTTTTTAAGTTGGCCTCTGTGTAACACAACACCCTCTTATCTTTTTTCATAGTACATCATAAAATTTTAACATGTTTCTAACTATATTTTTGTAGATTATTACAGTTTAAAAAGAATTAAATCAAAGTTTGGGATATTATTTTTCTTTCTTCTATTTTTCTCTCTTCTTCTAAAAAAAGAAAGTCTTGGATTCGTGAAAAATTTCAACTTCCGGTTTTAATGGATTTATACATTGTAGAAGGCCCTGAACAGGATTTGACTGTTTTTAGAAAATGCCTGTTTGTATGTGACAAAAATTTTGTGGGCACTCTATCTCGAGAACTAATGCACAGAATTTTATAAAACTTTAATTTCAGTTAGACCTTGATATAAATTGGTGCTGATTAATATTTGGTGTAAATCGCCTACAGGGTTCATACTCATTTTCCAAGAAAAAATCCCCTGAGAATCCCCTGATGTATTTTCCAGGATGCAAAAATTTTCCATGTCAACAATTAACGGCATTTTTTAAATCAGTATCATGACTCTGCCCTCCTCCCCTTAAAAAAAAATACAAACAAGGTAATCTCAAAAATGAAGTTTATACATCATCTAATATAAACAATATGAACAGAACTTTAAATGAAAAACATTAATTTGTGTACAACACAGATGAAGTCTGCATGCCTCTGCAAGGCTCTGCTTAAAAACTTGGTTGATTACTGTAAAAATTTAATTTCCACTTTGTGATTTCATTCCCTCTTTGAAAAGTATTATGAATAATACGAAGGCTACAAGTGTCAATATCAATTTAAAAATGTCCTTTATTTTTCTTAAGTTCTTCTTTAACAGTTTTTAAACCTCACGATGTTAAAAGGCACATCTAGTGACTGAATTGGATGCTGCCAGACATTAGGAGCAGATTAAATATAAAATGTTATATTTCAATCTGTAAGAAGGAATGGCTAATTTCCAATTCTATATATCAGGATGTTAGAAGTCTTACGCGCATATTCCCGCCAAACACTTTCCTTTCGTAACTCCCCTTATACTGCAAATTTGGGAACAATGGCTACATTTGTGAATCAGACCAAATGTGCGGAACATTTTTCTTTCGCAGACCCTTTGTAACTGAGGATGTCACGTGATCACTATTTGCGGAAGTGGTGCAGCTTCCGCAAACTCTGTTTACGAGTAAATAATAATGGCGGATATCATCGCGCTGCATCATGTCAGGTGAAGACGGCTTTGTTTAGCCAATATTAATCATTGGAAATTGATTGACAGAGACAACCCATTTAATTACAATCCCAGGAAATTTATTCAAGACTTCAGATTATCCAAAGAAGCTGTCAGAGATCTGAGCAAAGAATTAAGGCCTCGTATGGGCATCTCGGAAGGTGGTTATTCAATCAAAATGCAGGTATGTACAAAATTTTTGTTTATTTATTATTATTATCTGTTGTTCTAAGTTACTAGAAAATTATTAGATTTTGTATAAAAATTTTAAAAATCTTTCTTTAGGAAAAGATCATTATAATTTATTACTTTTAAATGGTCTCATTCATGACACGCTGCAATGTATACTTTCCGTTCAAGGTGAAATGTAACAAAAGAAATGAGCATATTCAAAAAGGAAAACATGAAATTTAACTTTCTAATATCGTGATTTATGCTATAAATAAAATTCCCATAAAGTACATATTTTTTATGAGCAGTTTGCTTTTGTAGTGGTTTTGCTTTAAAAATGCATGACAGTGCAATTGCTTATATTTGTGAATGTATATGCAAATCCCAATACTCATGCATATCTGCCTGATTTGTAATTATGACAGAAGTAAACACACAACACTGTTTTCATATGAAAAATGTTCTTAATTTTAAATTAATGCTTTTAAGGAACCCAGCTGGTACTGTTAAAGTTATTTCACATTTTAATAAATATAATAATCCAATCAGTTAATTTTTTTTTCTTAAAAATTTATCTCATTTTTCTTGAAATTCCAAAAAAATCGTTAAATATTTAGGAATTCTGGAAAATACAATAGTTTTTATCTTGATAATATCTTGTCATAATTTGATATTATAAATAGTGATGTGTTTGTCATAACTGTTAGGGGGTGTGGGTAAGGGATTAGAAAAATGGGAACATTCCATTGAAATATGTGGGTTTTTTTATTTAATAATGAACTTATTCCTTTCATTTCTGTAGAAAATTGTAAGGTGATAAATGCAATTGTTGTAGATCATAACTTCTTAGCTCTCTTTCCATCCCCATCCCACAAACACCCAAATAGTATTTTGACTAGAGCGAAAGGGGCTGTGCATATATATAATGTTATCACTTTAGGGGAGGGGGGGGGGGGGGTCTGACGCATGATATCGTAAGCTATCTCTAGGGGGAGGGGGTTGTCTTATGTTATTGATATCATTTTTGATCCAACAAAATTTTTCTCTTTTTATTTGTAATTTGTTCTCTACATCAAAATTTTCTCTTTTTATTTGTAACTTGTTCTTTACATCAAAAAAGCATGAAATCTTTTTTAGTTTATCTATTTTTATGAAAATACAAAGCTATTAATTAAAAACATTAAACGATTATAAAACTATTTAATTCCAAAATATGGAGTACCCCAATGCTTGGCATTACTATTCTTTTGTCGTATGTATATGTGTATTTGTCATATATAATCCGCTGCTCAAGAAACCAGGTGTGAAGTATGTTTGAAACAATACTTGGGTTTACCAGAAAAAGAAAAGAGAAAGAATGTTGTGCAAACTGTTTTGTTGATAAAAAGTTCTGCCTACCCCTCTTCCCCTTGCGGTGACACGTACAAGAAGGAATTATTATTGTTGAATGCATTATGCTAGAAAAATGTATAATTAAATATTTTTAAATAGTAACTATTTCTTATAAGTTTTCTTTGATATAAAATTATTTCATATATGACAGTGATATTTTATTGACTTCTTTTCGTTTCAATCAATAAAGTATGCAAAATGTATAACCATATCAGTGTATCACTACAAACAAAAGAAGAAAAATGCAACAATCAAAAGAATTTTTAGACATTGATTTGATAATGATGAGAAGGGAGGGAGAGAGGGTCGAGGAATGATAATGTATGATATTGTAAGGGAGGGGATCTAAAATTACCAAAAAGTTTATAACGTTTTATATGTACATAGTCCCAAGGATTGGTTAGAATTTTAGCAACTGTCTTTAAAAAAAAAATATTTTGAGAGTGACATTTTAATCTAGTGGCTTTATTTAAATAATCATTGAATTTTCATTAAATAGTTTTAAAGCAATAAGAATATTTGTGTTTTTATCAAAAGATATACAGTAGAAATACACACAGCCAGGTACCAAATGTTGTGCGGATTTTAGATTTTTGCATTTTGTCATTGCTTTGTTTAAATTTTTAGAGTATTTTTTAAATTTTAACAGTATTTTTAAACATTTGAATGTAATAATGCAATAAAAATAATAATGAATGCTTGCAATATAATAAAATATTAAAATAATTAAGTAAAGTAATAAACTACAATGATAAGAATTAAGGTAATTTTAAAAATGATTAAATTATTAAAAGTAAAGGTCAAGTAAATAATTAATAATGTATATTTGAATATCCATAACAAAGATGAGATAATTTACCTTTAATTATTCAATGAAACTTCCTTATGAAAAGTACCTTATTAATTTACATCAAAGAAGCTTGATTGATATATAAATATATTTGGTAAACAGATTGTGATTACAAGTGCTATCAACAATATCTAGATTTTTTTTTTCTTTCTAATTATACCCTTTTCATGGAAAACAACAGAGTTCAGTCATATTATTAAGAATTACACATTACAAATACATATGGGATGAAGTAAAACAAAAAAAAATTCTTTAATTTTCCCCCTGCATCTGAAAGGAAAGTTCCATTATTTACATCTGTAAAGATGTTCAGATTTGAGGGAGTCTACTGTTATTTCTTTTTTGCTCTCCCTTCCCTCTATTAGAAAATTTGGTACTTCTCTGTTAGCCGGGAGCCAGTGTTAACTGTAAAATAAAGTAAACAAAGAAAAATGTCGATTTAACATAATAAGAAATATTTTGGTTTGTATATTTACTGCCTTAAAAAAAAAATGCAAGTATCCTGTTGACTGTAGCATGTTATTGCTAAAAGAATTTAAGTATTTTGGAGCTTCATTTTCAAATTTTAATGGCAATGACTTTATTTTTTTTAATAGCTTCACCATATTTGCAATTGTTGCTGTATCTTAATCTGTTATTGTTTAAAAAATATAATAATTTTTCTGTTTTGTTGTGTTTGAAAATGTTACTTGCAAATGTACATTATCATGTTATTTTGGAGGTAAAGGGGAAATAAAGAGGATTTAAATTAATGTAAAATAAATTTATACTATGTATTTCAAATAATACTTAAGGCTGTTCTCAAATCCAACAAGGCAACTTTATGACATAAGTTTTAATTTATTTTTGTTTGGAAATGCATGAAACTAGCAGGTGTTGTTCAGAAACTATGTCATCAAGCTGTTTTTTCCATTTTTTTGCAAATGCAATAGATCGTTCAGAAAATAATGTCAAAGTAGACGCTTTGAACCGAATTTTTGCACGAAAGGAGAAAATCCACTCAAGAAAGGGTGAAAAACATGTTCGTCACGTGATCAAAATCGCTTATAACTCAATAGGTAATTCATTGATCCAAAAATGGAAAACACAGTTCGATTATAAATCACTTCCATGGTCAGGCTTTCCAATTTAATACCTTTCTGTTAGAAAATGTGTCAAAATGTTTTGCGCTTGTTGAGCAGAGCAGTTGAGAACAGCCTTAATAGTGGATTACTTAGACCCAGTGGGTGGACCAGTGTACCCTGCTTCTGGGGCCAGAGCCATGCAAAATGGGAGGCAGTCGTCCGGGGTGTGGAAATTAAGGGGGTGCCAAATTTATACTACAAACCTCTTTTTTTTCTTCTTTTTTTCAAATGTATGTTTACATATTGGGAATTTTTTTCCCAATGGAAGTACATACATTTTTCGTTTCAAAGTTATTGCATTGTCCTTTAAACCCCCTCCCCCCCCCCCCCCACTACCACAAAAATACAAATTTATGAATAAGGACTTCTTTCTTTTCAAAACTTGTTTTGGGTCTTTGTCTTAATCTTCTCTTTTCTGAATCTGTGCTTGTGACAAAAACATATACTCTCAAAATAGCATGGGGTTTGTTTCTTGGAATATAAAAGGGTTCCAAACTGTTATACTGTCTGTTAGATGCATTTTTTCTACACCCCTTCCCAGTAGCAGAAATTTCTCCAAGTGTCTGCGACAGATACTTCAGGGGCAAAAAATAATCTGCAGGTAAAATATTTTTATAAATGAAGCGTTAATTAATCAAACAATCGCTTACCTGTAGCGTTTTTAGGTCTTTTATAAAATTTTATTAATAGCAATCTTAACTTTTTGTATTAAGTAATAAAGAGCTAAACATAATTCAAAGCAAAATAAAGGTTCGATGAAAAAGAATCTGCAAAAGAAAAAAGAAAATCTGTGACACCCGTCTCCCGTCTCGAACTTTCTGCTACCAGTTCCCCTTTGCCAAAATATTAAATGCAATTTTCTCTTATGTTATTTAGATTTTTGAAATTTCTGGATTAAAATTAAACCCAAAGTTTCAAAATAAATGCGAAATATGTATTCAGTAAAATTTGTTTCTGCACTTTTAATTTTGTGACACCTGTCACAAAGAAAAATTGGGAAAGGTTGGGTGGGGGGATCAAATTGAAACTTTGCCCCGGGCACAGTTTTCTCTTCGCATGCTTCTGTCTGGGACACACTGGTCCACTTTATGAATATATACAAATAATTTTTATTTAAAAATTTATTTGAAGCTATATTAGAGTATTTTTAGGCAGATTGGACTTTCAATTAAACAGAAAAAATATATAAGCTGCAAAAGTGGTCCACTGTGCCTCATTCTCCCTTACATGCTATACAAACACATATATGTATATATATTATACAAGGCCGAAACTAAGGAAGTGAGACAGAGGCGGCATGCACTCTTAGTGCCAGAACAAAAGGGCGCCAAACGAAGATTTTGTTTGTTGATTTTTCTCTCACGTCTATGTTTAGCACGATATTGTTAAATTCATCCTGTCTGGGGTATGCAAAAGCATAGAAGAATCTTAGGATGATATGGCATGAGAGGCTGTATAAAGCGGAATTTTTTTTCAATTCCATTTTCAAGATTTCAATGAATGAATATTTGACAAAGCAGATTAGGTAGTTCAGTATTGCATATTTTATGATGATATATTTTAAATTTTTAAATAAATCTGCTATTAGAAAATCAGTAAAATTCTCTTTGTAAATATGCTATTATTATGTTATTAAAATGCGGGTGAGGGGTGTGCTAAAATCCATGTTTGCCCCGGGTGTAAAAAAGGCTAGTTTTGGCCCTAATATTATATATATACACATGTGTGTGTATGTATATATGTGTGTGCATGTATATAGAACACTGCTGTCCAGATAACAGAAAAGTACCAAAAAAATTTTTCAATTTCCTTGATTACTGCTTTTACAGATTTATGAATAAATATGTGTATTTGTAAGTCATTTGAACTAAATTGATATATCCTTTGCATTCATATACAGGTGTTGAGCAGTCTGTATTTTCTAGGCTCTGGAAGTTTTCAGCGAATCACCTCAAAAAGTGCCTTTACACAGATCCCCCAGCCGTCTGTTTCAAGGTTTCTACAAAAATTTGTGGATGCTATCTGGGAAGCTTTGCCACAATATGTGAAGTTTCCTGTGATTGCAGCTGATCTGCTGGCCGTGAAAGGAGGTTTTTACAAAAAATGGCGTTTACCCAATTGTATCAGTGCATTGGATTGCACGCATATCAACATTATGTGGCCAGCAGAGGAGGATTATTTTGTTTTTCTGAACAGACAGCAGGTTCTCAGTAAATGTGCAGATGGTTAGTAAAGTATTTGTTATATTTTTAAAATGATAATGTATTTAACAAAAGTGTCTGATATTAAAAATATTTTTTGTTGTTTCGGATCAGGTAGCGAAAGTGTTAGTCATAGACCAAACTTTTATTGATTACAGATTTTTATATAAATTTATATTAGTTAACAATTTAATACTTTGATTTTTTTTCTGAGAAAATACTTTGCTACATATTCTTTAAAATTTTCTACAGAACAGATGTCATATATTCCCGTGGCCGCCGTCTTGGATTTTTTCTTGGCGTGAAAACCTCTTTTCCACCAAGTAGTAAATGTCGTTAAGCACCGATTTATGCGCATGTTAGGCTTAACAAAAGTAAAATATATGAATGCTACGCATTCGCTATACTATGAACGCTACGCATTCATAAACCAAAAAAAGATATCACTGTATTCTATGTTCTCAATGGACTACAGTTTACTGTACTCAATGGACTACAGAAGCCATAGTCAAACATATAAATTCATCAAAATCAAATTCAATCAAAATCAGAACATAAAAACAGCGTCGAGTACTCACACCAGCTAAATCTGCGACTAAAGTTAGTTCAAAACACAATCTCACTGAAAAATGGAGTTGACAGAACATGTCATTCATCAGGGTTGCCATATCGATAAAGATCGCCAACATAAAATTGCCAAGAAATCTCAAAACATCCAAAATGTTGACGGCAGGAATATACAGCATCTAAGCCTTTTCTACTACAATATTACTCTTTTGAATGAACTTTGTATTTTATGAATTGTTTTAACATTTATTGTATTTTATCAAGGATAGTCATTTTTAATAGGTACATTGCATAGTAATGCATGGTAATTATTACAAATTATAAAGCATATTTTGGATATGTATTACACATTTGAAAAAGATGTACTTGTAATTCAATTTAAACTTTTGTCCACTATTATCCACATTTGCTTTTGCAGCACAGTATGAGTTGAGTAAAGGAAAAAGGGGGTGGGGTGGGGGTAGATAATTGATCATATATTTTTATTCAAGGTAATCAATTGGTTAAAAAAGTACTAAACATTTCAATTTTGTGTGCTATTGGAAGCAAAGTTTTCAGGTGTTTAGTTTCCAATTTTAGATTATGAAAATCATGCCGAATTTGCTTTTAGAGCAAGTTAATTACTGTTAGGCCAAAAGCAGAATTACAGCAAAAAAGAATAAAAGCATTGTTTTAAAATTTTAAATCGTGTGTACAAATTAGAACAAAAGGAAATGGGAATAAACTGTTAGGGTTAATTTATAGTCTGTTCTAAATTGAAGCAAGAACAGCTAAATAAAAATGTCTGCAAATTGGCAGCTTTTATAATACTTTGAGTTCAATCAATGCCAAACAAGTTTTTATCATTTCCAAGATAAATATATATACATATATATACATATAATTTGTCAAAAGAAAAGTAATATATTTTGCTTTATTGTTTAAAAAATATACAGTTGGCTCTCTGTTTAACGACTTTCAAGAAACCTCAAAAAATCATCCTTAAACAGAATTTGTGGTAAAATAATATTTGAAAAACATTTCCCTTCGCACTTTATAGGCTAGGACTGTCAATACATTTCTCAATACATTGGCGTGTTTAGAATTTTTTTATTTTTTTATTTAAATTTATTTTATGTTTTTTTTTCTTTCTTTTGTTTTTATTGATACAGATAATTTAATACAACATACTTTTATTGCACAAATACAAATTTCATTAATTACACTGCATGCAAGAACAACATTATAGCATAGAATTTTACTTAAAGTACAATAAAAATATTTATAATACATTTAATTAAACAATGTTACTTACTGTACAATAAAAATATTTATAATACATTTAATTAAACAAATTATGTTTTTAAAAAATCGAAAAGTGTAGATTGTTTCAATGGTAGTCTAGTTTTAAGTACCCTTGCTTCAAGCTTTTCAAGAAGGTTCAATGAGTCATCTTAGATATTTGATGAAACAAATGTTCTGGCGAAGAATATCCAGGGCAGAATTCACATCTGAGTAAGAAGGAGGTGTGGTGTCTTGCTTTCAGTATCATCAGCTTCATCACCATCTTCTGCATCTGAAGTTTCATTTCTGATATCTTCATAAATTTGATCTAAATTTCTGAAGTCGGTTGTTAAAACGTCTTTGTCACGTGGGTAAAGTTCATTACGCCCTTCTCCTTTATTTGAATTGCAAGAAAACTTGTTTTTCTATCAGAGGAAATTCGCTCGTTTAACATGCTTAAAAGTATCGGCAAAAAAAAAAAAAAAAAAGAACTACGTGAAAATCGTCGTTAAATCGAAACAATTTCGTCTTTAAATAGAGATTTTTTTACTTAAAGGCGGCGGGACCACAAAATATCATCCTTAAATAGAGATCGTCGTTAAGTAGAGCAACGTTAAACAGAGAGTCGACTGTATATATTTGTTGACAATTTTTTATAATATTTAAAATATATATATTTATATACAATCTCAAAATAAGTGAAAATGGGACAAAATTTAAACCGTGGCATAAATAGGCAATACTTATGTTCATTTATATTCTTTCTTCCTTTCCAATGAACTACATATGTTTTCATCGTCTAAGTAAAATATGGGATTTTTTTTTTTTTTTTTTTTTTTTTTTTTTTTTTTTTTTTTTTACTTAGTTGTAAGGCTTTTCTCAAATCCAAAGAGGATCTTTATGACATAAGTTTTAATTCATTTGTATTTTCCCTTCTTTTTGAAAGCACAACAGATCTTTCTGAAAATACTGTCAAAATTGGCATTTTGCACCGAATTTCACAATGAAAAAAGCAGAAAAACACCTTGTCCATGTGACAGAAAACACTTTATAACTCAATAGGTAATTTATTAAGAAATGGAAAAATCAATTTGATTCCAAATCGCTTCCATACTCAGATCTGCCAATTTTATACCTTTACATTTAAAAAGGTGTGTGTCATTGTGTCAGAAAGTTTCTCATTGAGTAGTGAAATTGAGAACAGCCTCAGTGATTTGGGAAGAAATCTCGAGTGTATTTGTGGGGGTGGGGGTTCATAAAGAGCAAATCAGTCATTTGTGATGGGAGGATCTAAATTATTTATTATTAATTTATTGTTGTCATAAAATAATAAATTGGGTAGAAAAAAATTCCTTCCGGCCAGTGCCGGGAGGAAGAGGTAGCTTTCATATTCCTTATTTTAAAAAAGCCAACTTATATCATTCAAACACACAAAGCTCAATTTAGTGGAAACCGAATATAGGAGATTCAATACTAATTTTTATCAGTATAATGAATAAGAATTTCGCGAAATTAGTCAGCTTTATCCAAGCTGCTTTTCTTTAAAGTAACTTATATTTGGCTGCCAAATTCGGCAATTTCTTAAAGTGCCTGCCATTTTAAGACAACATGATGGATGAGGCTAACCTGTGAACTTGGTCGAGACTTTAGTAATTGCTGTGCACATGCTCACTCACATCGGAATCGGTTGATATATACGAGTGCTGTCGCATGCAAAAATTCAGATTTTTCAAAATGTCACCCACAATAGAAATTGAAACTGCTATATCTGAGCCATTTTTTAAGGTAAAGACAAACAAAAAATGCTCCTGAATCCTTATATCAAGGTCAAATATTTAAGAAAAAAACCTTTTTCAATTTCTAATTTTTTTGCACCTCACTTTAAATATATATATATTTTTTAATTTAATGGCCGCCATACTGAAACAAGATGGCTGATGAATCTGGCCAGCGAACTTGGTCGAGGTACTGATGTATACTATCCACATTCCTTCTTACATCGAAATAGGCGAATACATGTGTTATAGCGTGACAAATACAAGATCGTTTCAAAATGTTAGCCATGATAGAAATTCAAAGCACTATAGTTCAAACATTCTTAAAGATATAAACAAAAGAACAAATTTTCAGAAACAAAAATTGCTCCGGAATCTTTGTATCAAGGCCAAATACATAAAAAAAATCTTTTTCATTTTCCAATTTTTTAATACCTCATTTTAAATTTTAAATTTAATTTATTTTTAAATGGCAACCCTTTTGAAACAAGATGGCGAATGAAGCTGGCCAACGAACTCAGTCGAGACATTGATATGTACTATGTACAGCCCAAGTTGCATCCAAATCGGTTCATAAATACGCCTGTTATCGCGTGACAAAAATCAGGTCGTTTTAAAATGTCAGCCACAATAGAAATTCAAAATGCTATTACTCAGCCATTTTTTTAGATATAGACAAAATAAAAGCTGTTCTGGAATCTTTGTATTAAGGTCAAACACATACAAAAAAAATCTTATTCATTTTCCAATTTTTTGGTATCTCATTTTAATTTTTTTATTTTTTAATTTTTTTAAATTGCCGCCATTTTGAAACAATATGGTGGATGAAGCTGGCCAACGAACTTGGTCGAGATATTTGTATGTACTATGTACACACCAAGGTACATCCAAATCGGTTCATAAATACGCCTTTTATCGCGTGACAGAATTAAGGACGTTTCAAAATGTCAGCCACGCTAGAAATTCAAAATACTGCAACTCAGTCATTTTTTAAGATATAGACGAAACAAAAACTGCTCCGAAATCTTTGTATATAGGTCAAATACATAAGAAAAAAATATTTTTCCATTTTCAATTTTTTGGTACCACATTTCAAATTTTAAATTAAAAAAAAAAATTTAAATGTCCGCCATTTTGAAACAAAATGGCGGATGAAGCTGGCCAACGAACTCGGTCGAGACATTGGTATGTACTATGTATACACCAAATTACATCGAAATCGGCTCATAATTACGAGGGTTAGAGTGTGACATAGGTCATATATATATATATATATATATATCAATTTTGAACGGAGGATGGTTTCGGGGTCTGGGGGTCATGATCGATGAAAATATACAAAATTTTTTGAAATCGCTTTCCTCCGAACGGCTGCAATAGGTAGCTTTTTGTAATGAAAGCTACCTAATATTTAAATGAAAGAGTTTTGAAGACTTTATTGAATTCTGTATATTTTTTTACCTGTCTCAAAGTGGTGAGGTCAATGTATTTATAACATGTAGAGAGAAATTTATAATTTATGTAAATTATTTCATAAGCAAAAATTTTTATCTTTGTCTTTTATTTTTAAGAATTTATTTCCACAATACAAATGAGGATGTAAGCTCGCCTTATCCAGAAAGTCAAATTTTAAGGAATCGCGAAAAACCTCTGACTGCGTCCATTGATTTTCACTGTAAACCAAGATTTTACAATGCCAGAAATACAGGATAAAACTAGTTTTTTTTTGCAGATTGTAGTGTTATTTCATTGCAACTTCACAAATAGAATAAATTGGTAGAGAAAACACAATTTTTAAAATTTAGGATAAGGTGAGTTTTGAAACACATCCTCAAATAATTTACTGAAATGTAATATGCCAGGTTGAAGGACCCTCTCATCAACTGTGGACATCGGGCTCTTTTTTATGGAAGCTTGATACCTAAACTTTTTTTGGCCAGCTGAGTCTGATACTGTAAATATGTGTTAGAAAACTGTTAATAGCATTTTTAAAATGTTTCAAGAATAATTTTGTCATTTAAAAATCTTTTTTTTTTTTTTTTTTTTTTTTTGCATAGAGATAGCTGTTAATCCTAAGTACTACCTCATGACAATGTTCATGATGTGTATGTCCTTTATGTCTGTTTAAAATTGAAAATTCGTTATTTATACCCAACCACTGGCAGAAATCTGCAAAAGTAACATTTTTTAAATGTATCATTGTACTGTTATGGCAGAAAGACATGAGTTTTGTTTCCAGTAATTCTGGAAAAGACAAGAAATATCCCATGGCTTCCTTAGGTTACTTTCATTTTCAAATATTTTGGATTTTTTAGGGCTGTTGGGAAATGAGTTTTCCCTATAATTTCCCATAGGATTATATTTCACAGACTCAGCAAGGGTGATGTTCTGGCACAAGCTAAAAAGCCAAAAAAGCTTTATTGGCACCATTGTATTAGATATTATTACATACCAGTACAATACATCAACAAACAGTTAAAAAGGAGAAAAAAAATTTGCCCATTTTCTTATAAAGGTAATGGTTTGATCTTGAAAAAAAAAATTAAATGGTAATGTGATAAAATTTTTAATAACCCTGTACTTATATAATGTTTTTCTTTAAAATTTTCAGGTTTGTGACCATAATTTACAAATTTTAGATGTTGTGGCAAGATGGCCAGGTGGCAGTCACGATGCTTTTATCTGGCAAGGGAGCAGTTTATGTGAGCTCTTCATGAATAACTTCATTGCAGAAAAAAATTTCTTGCTTGGAGACAGCGGATATCCACTCGAACCTTGGTTAATGACGCCATTTGCTACAGAAAATACACAGAGGCAACGGAAATTCAACGAAATACATCGACGTGCTAGAAATGTTGTCGAGTGTTGTTTTGGAGTTCTGAAGTCTAGATTTAGATGTTTGCATGATTCTGGTGGCATACTTCTGTACTCTCCAAATAAAGTGTGCAGAATCGTCATTGCATGTGCTGTATTACACAATATTAGTGTCAAATATAATATTTCTACAGATGCATGCGATGACGATTTTGACCACAGTGATACAGAAGGTATGCCATCAGGATCAGATAATCCTTCTTTAGACGCTCCAACTGATTTAAGAGCTAAAGCTCTTTGATTTCATGAAGAATTCAGTCTACATGTATAATTTTTTTTTTTTTTTTTTTTTTTTTTTGTAAATAAATTGTTATTGATAATAAATTTAATGTTTAATTTATCATACTTCACAAGTATAGGATATACTATATACATAATCATCTTCAAACGTTCACAATACTTAGAGTATGCTTTTTTTCTCTTTCTGCTTTATAAAGTTACAGTTTAATGCACACAGTACTTTTAACTTTTTCTGTTTGAAGTAAAAGAATTTTATTCAGATGTTACAAATTTAGGCATAAAAAATATATGTGTAAATATGTATTTTATTTATCTGAATTTATAATATCTGAATAAAATGTTTATATTTGAAAATACATATATAAAAAATAAGTATAAGAAAAAAAAAATAGTGTGCATGGTACTTCACTTTTCTCTCTCTTTTTTAAATAATTCATGTTTCAAAATGAGGAGAAAAGATGCTGGCATAGAAGTGATTTTCTTCAAAAATATAAGAAATATAGGAATTGTTTTGAAGAAAATATAGGAATTTATATGTCTACATATTTATAACATCATATACACACTTACACGTATTTTAAAATACTTATATATGTAATATCATAGACGTAAACATTATGAAAACTATTTAAAGTTCACTCCTGACTATTTCAGGAATTTTTAACATTATTCAGGAGTAATTTATTAGCATTTCAGTAGTTATATACAATTTTTTTTCAAGCCATATTTTTAAATATTTTTTTGTCTGCACCTTTTTTGCAACAGAACTGATGTCGAATTTTTTTAAGTGACAAATTGACAAATTCAAGATTTTTTTGTGTTACTGATTGATGAAATCCATGATTTTTTTTTATCAAAGAATGATTGACAAATTTTGCGATATATTTCAACAACTGACAGACAAAATCAGCTATGTTTGGCATGACTGATTTAAGAAATTCAGAATTTTGTTTGCGGCGGTTGATTGATGAAATTTGCTCTTTATATTGACTAATGATCGACAAATTCCATGATGCATTTTGATGACCAATTGATGGAATCAGCGATTCTTGGCTGCATCTGATTGAAGAAATTTGCCAGTTTTTGCCCCAACTGAATTATGAAATCTACGATTGTTTGCCGCAAGTGAATTCAAAATTTACGATTTTTATAAACAATCAATCAACAAATTTTGCAATATATTGACGAAATCAGTGAATTTTTAATGCGACTTACTGAATAAATTTGATTTTTTACCCTGACTGACTGAAGAAATTTTTTTTTTTTTGGCAACACTTGATAGAATAAGTTCGCGATTTTTATCAGCAACATATTAACAAAATTTGAAAATTTTTTCAATAATCAATTGGTGAAATCCACTTTTTTTTGACAGATTGGCAAAACTCACAATTTTTCTCTTGAGATCCACTGATGAAGATCACAATGTTTTTTTTTTCAACTGATTGACGAAATTCACAAATAAGAAAAAAAAAATTGCATAACTTCTCGGCCTAAATAAAAAAAATAATTGCGAAGGTGGAGGGCTCGAAAATATAGGAATTTTTTCAAATTTATAGGAATTATAGAAAATATAGGAGTGCTGCTAGGCCTGAAAGTTGACATCAGAGGGTAAAATAAATAATTTGTGACATATAGAAAGAACTGTATTGAAAGCATATGGCACAAAATTTAAAGTGTAATAATAAAAGATATTTATTTTGTGATAGTTAAAAATGAAAACCCTTTTTTTTTCGAATTTGCTATATATTTATTGCAGTTTACTTGTCAATTATACTTAACACATTGAATAGAATAGTTGTTCCTATCAAAAAATGATTTAGATTTAACTATGTTAAGCTTTTAATCAAACCATGGATGTAAACTGTCTCCAAAAATAAATTCTGTGCCTTTCGCTTTGTAACCCATCATTATGTTAATACTGAAATATGTTTGAAAAAACAATGTATTTTACATTTCATATGTCCACCTAATAAATAGAATTAATTTTGTTTACTGCACATACAGAAATTTTCAGTTTATTTTTTTTCCTTTACTACAATCAACATTTTCAGTTAAATTATATTGTTTGAAATAGAAATCTGTGTGATTAAAAAAATAAAGAATAAATAAGAAAATAGCAAAAACTGAAATTTATTTATTAACTTGCAGAAAATTCACAGTAAGTAAGAAATATATACATGGTGTCCAAAAAATCTGGAAAACCATCAAATAACTAGAGGAATATGCATCGAAATTGAAAAAAAAAAAAAAAAAAAATGCAGGTCAATGATGTACACGATTTAAAAAAAATCATATTTTCAAAACTACTGGACGTATTACAATAAGTGATACATGAATTTAAAGAGAAATATACCAAGTTTTTTTCAGTTACAAATGTTCAATGTGTGACCCTCTTGTTACATGGCATCTGTAATCCAGTTTGTCCCAAACATTTTGTAGCATCACTCAGTCAATGGTTCTGAATTCTGCACAAATGCATTCTTTAAGTTCTGACATTGTGAAAGACATTGTTTATGTACCACCAATGCTGAAAACCAAGTGTTCAGAACTTTAAGAATGCATTTGTGAAGATTTCAGAACCATTGAGAGAGTGATGCTACAAAATGTTTGGAACAGACTTGATTGCAGATTGGACGTATGCTGTGTAACAAAAGGGCCACACATCGAAAATCACACATCTCTTTAAATTCATGTATCATTTATTGTAATATGTGCAGTAGTTTTGAAAATGACTTTTTCTTTTTTCTTTTTTTTTTTTTTTATCTGCTCCATCATTTGTCCTGTATATTTAAACATCTATTTTTTCTGTTTTTCAACACAATGTGTATTTCTTAAGTTATTCAACTATTTCCAGACTTTTTGGGCACCCTGTATTAACAAATTAATTTTTACAATAAAATAAAAAAATGATAATTAAAATTCTTATTCGTTCAGCAAATTCTTTGTGTGCATTTAAAACTAATGCGAATAATTTATTTGTTTGATCAATCTTATTTAATAATGCTTGAATATTATTGTTAATAGGAATCAAAATGTCCTGTTGCGACGACACTGTCGGAACAACCTGTGCCACACTCTATGCAAGGCTTGTTACTTGCTGGCATCTTCTTCTGCATTTCTAATGCTGTTGTTTCAAAATTTTCTAATTCCATTTCAGTTCTTTTTTTCTTCCTTTATCTGTGCCTTTGCCGGCGTATTGTGGAACTATCTGTAAAGTATTAAAAATGACAGAAAATAAGAGATATAAAATAATAATCAGAGGCATGTATTATAAAAAAGCGCCATCAAATATCACGAGTATTTGTAATACAGTATGGAACCATTTATCCGAAAACCAGTTATCCGGAATGATATTTCTATTTGACTTATTTCAGAATCTTTGCAGAAAAAGTGTCATACACTGCCAGTTTGACTTATGCATTGCTTTAAACAATTGTATAATTTGTTGTTAACATCCAGTATTTGAAATGGAAACATATTTAGTTGTATTTTAGATGTTTTAATTTTTATGCAGAGAAAACAGATGAATTTTTGTTCTCAAGGGATTTCCATAAATTAAGTCCTTTCAAACTCTGGTTAACTTTTGATCTTTCTTGCATCTGATTTTTAATCCAAGTAATCTAATAATTTAAAATCAGAAATAATGCCACAACCAGATATATTCCACAAAACTTATCAAATGAATGCTGCTTTGTGCAACCGGTTAACCAGAAAAGCCGTTATCCAGAATACATCTGACCCCAACCATTCTGGATAAATGGTTCGGTACTGTATATCATTGACTCATTGTACTGTCTGGCTCAGACAAGAAAAATTCTGTCCTGTTGTCAGGTTAATTGTTCAGCCAACTTTATTTTAGGGAGGTGTGGCGTTTTCTTTTCTCCTGTTCAATTGGTCATTCTGAGAAACAAGTTTTGAAACTTCCAAAAGCAGGAAATCTACTCAGGGTTTTTCTTGACTGAGCCAGACAGTACTGTATCTTACAATTTTTCCTATATAAACACATATAAGTTTATATATAAGAAAGTTTAAATAATAATAAAAATACTTACTGCTAGATTTGCGTACAGGCCATGAGGTTTTTGGTGTTGCCTACTGTGTATTTCTTATTATCTCTCCATTTTCTGTAAAACAAATGTATATATATGTATATATATATTTTTTTTTTTCTAGACATTGCAGTATCAATCATTTTATATATTACAAGAAATACATACTGGCCGATCAACTGTTCTTTGCACCAAAGATAACTTTTTTTAAATGAATAAATAATTCAAAAGTCCTTCCGGCCAGTGCCGCGAGGAAGAGGTAGCTTTCAAATTCCTTATTTTAAAAAAGCCAACTTATATTATTCAAACACACGAAGCTCAATATAGTGGAAACCAAATATAGGAGATTCAATACTAATTTTATCAATACTAAATCTTTATGAATGAGAATTTTGCAAAATTAGTCATCTTTATCCAAGATGCTTTTACTTAAAGTAACTTATATTTGGCTGCCAAATTCGACGATTTCTTAAAGTGCCTGCCATTTTAAGACAACATGGTGGATGAGGGTAACTAGTGAACTTGATCAAGACCTTAGTAATTGCTGTGCACATGCTCACTCACATCGGAATCGGTTGATATATACGAGTGCTGTCACAGGCAAAAAATCAGATTTTTCAAAATGTCACCCACATTAGAAATTGAAACTGCTATATCTGAGCCATTTTTTAAGATAAAGACAAACAAAAAATGCTCCTGAATCCTTATATCAAGGTCAAATACTTAAGAAAGAAACCTTTTTCAATTTCTAATTTTTTTGCACCTCACTTTAAATATAATTTTTTTTAATTTAATGGCTGCCATTTTGAAACAAGATGGCAGATGAAGCTGGCCTTTGTACTGAGTTGAGATATTGATGTATACTATCCACATGCCTTCTTACATGGAAATAGGCGAATACGTGTGTTATCGCATGACAAATACAAGATCATTTCAAAATGTTAGCCATACTAGAAATTCAAACTGCTATAATTCAACCAATTTTTAAGATATAAACAAAAGAACAAATTTTCAGAAACAAAATCTACTCCGGAATCTTTGTATCAAGGCCAAACACATAAAAAAATCTTTTTCATTTTCCAATTTTTTAATACCTCATTTTAAATTTTAAATTAAATTTTTTTTTAAATGGCAACCCTTTTGAAACAAGATGGCGAATGAAGCTGGCCAATGAACTCGGTCGAGACATTGGTATGTACTATGTACAGACCAAGTAACATCCAAATCGGTTCATAAATACGCCTGTTATCACGTGACAAAAATCAGGTCGTTTTAAAATGTCAGCCACAATAGAAATTCAAAATGCTATAACTCAGCCATTTTTTTAGATATTGATGAAACAAAAACTGTTCCGGAATCTTTGTATTAAGGTCAAACACATACGAAAAAAATCTTTTTCATTTTCCAATTTTTTGGTATCTCATTTTAAATTTTAAATTTTTTTAAATGGCCGCCATTTTGAAACAAGATGGCGGATGAAGCTGGCCAACGAACTCGGTCGAGATATTTGTATGTACTATGTACACACCAAGGTACATCTAAATCAGTTCATAAATACGTCTGTTATCATGTGACAAATACCAGGATGTTTCAAAATGTCAGCCATGCTAGGAATTCAAAATGCTATAACTCAGCCATTTTTTAAGATATAGATGAAACAAAAACTGCTCCTGAATCTTTGTATCAAGGTAAAACACATAAGAAAAAAATATTTTTTCAATTTTCAATTTTTTGGTACCACATTTCAAATTAAAATTTTTCTTAAAAATTTAAATGGCTGCCATTTTTAAACAAGATGGCGGATGAAGCTGGCCAATGAACTCGGTCGAGACATTGGTATGTACTATTTACAAATGAAGTTACATCCAAATCGGTTCATAAATACGCCTTTTATCGCATGACAAAATTCAGGATGTTTCAAAATGTCAGCCACGCTAGAAATTCAAAATGCTATAACTCAGCCATTTTTTAAGATATAGACAAAACAAAAACTGCTCCGGAATCTTTGTATAAAGGTCAAATACATAAGAAAAAAATATTTTTCCATTTTCAATTTTTTGGTACCACATTTCAAATTTAAAATTTTTTTAAAAATTTTAAATGGCTGCCATTTTGAAACAAAATAGCGGATGAAGATGGCCAACAAACTCGGTCGAGACATGGCTATGTACTATGTATATACTGAATTACATCCAAATCGGTTCATAAATTCGAGAGTTACAGTGTGACAAAGGTCATATATATATATATATATATATCAATATTTGAACGGAGGGTGGTTTCGGGGTCTGGGGGTCATGATCGATGAAAATATACCAAAATTTTTTTATATTGCTTTCCTCCAAACGGCTGCAATAGGTAGCTTTTTGTAATGAAAGCTTCCTAAAATTTTATTTTTGTATGTTTACTAGATTAATAAACAATTTTTTACACATTCTAACCAGCAGTAAATTTTTTTGTTTCTAAAAGCCTATTTTTTGCTTCATGAATACAAATTTATATTTGTCTCCGTCAATTTTTTTTCCTGTCACCTACATTAATATGAAGAATCGGAGATATTAAGTTATTTGAAATTTTGCACTGCTAAAGCATTGATTGGTGGTCTAGCTATGAACTAAAATTGCAATTCATAGATTTAAAAAGTATTTTTAAAATTTTTGGATGCAGAACAAGAACAGGTGGACAGAATAATTGATTAACCAACATATTACATTATCACAGCAGTTACCACAAATACTCTGTTTATATATATATCATACAGCATTATTATCTGTACAATTCTAGCTAAATAACCACAGAGAAATTTTTTTATATTTTATTTTTACTCTGAATCATTATTGTTTTATCGGTACTACTTAGTTATCCCGTTGACCAATTTTGCCAAATTATATTAATCGCCAAACCACTCGCAAAATTATACAAATTGACATAATTTTTATTTTAAGTAACGAAAGGACAAATAAATTAGTATAACATTAATAAAAATACAAATAAACACCTTTTCTCCTTTTTGCATTAGAAAAGTGTGCATGCATAGTAAAAACTGACTCAATGACAAAATTTTGATTAGGAGTAATTTGAGTTCAAATTTGAACATCAGTAGTAACTGACTGAATAATATATGAAACTGTTGCTTATTTCCTAGCAACCTTTGAATTCTTATTTCAATGACTGTTAAAGAAAAGTGGAGAACAATATTTTTTTTAATTTAGGTAGAGATTAAAGAGCTTAAGCAGTTGACTGCTAAAACACAGCACATAATTAGAAAATCACTTATCTCTCTTTACCTGAAAACAAATAGCCTTATTTCCAGATAGCCTGTGCACTTAGCTCAGTTTCTTTTTTAATTTTGTCAATTATACCCCTTGGCTTTTGGGATCCTCGTATATCAATTGCATGCCGGGTGTAATTTCTAACAAAAGAAAAAGTACCGGAGCCCTAATATTCTACGGTACCTGTACTAACAGCTAAACCCCCCATCACTCCAATCTGAACTATCACTTTTTTGTTATCACTCCTTCCGAATAGTAATCTTTGCCTAATTTTAATGTTAATTAATTGTAGAATTCTGCAATTAAATATTGTAAGGATTATGATTCGGAAATAAGAGTTAATACAAAAAAAGGGATAGTTCGCAGCTATGCATTTTTATGAAAAAATGAATGAAATGTACACAAATTAATATTTATATTCTGAAGAATGGAACAATGTTTTTCAATTTCCTATTAAAGGTGCATATCTTAAATGATGATTACTTCTGCATTAACAATCTTTTGTGATGAGTCACTGAAAATCAGATTAAATAAAAAATTTCACACCTATGCCTATATAGAAAAAAAAGGGAAACACAGATCAATTGCTTTCTATCAGAATAGTAATACATGTCAATTATACCTACTAACAAATGAAAGTTACTTCTTAAATGTGCAGAGCAGAGCATTATAGCATGGGTAGTGTACAAGATACAAAATAAATAGAAAATTCCTTAACGTGATTTTTATACTCGTATGCAATAGAAAACAAAAAACCTCAAACAAACAAAACCTCAAGCTGATGTTTGTTGGCTAAAAATAGAAAATATTCTTTTCATGTTAGCTATTAAAAAAAAAAAAAAAAAAAAAAAACCTAGCCAATTAAAAATTCTACTGTCACACAAGAAAATCGAACTGAAAGCAAATTTATCATTCAGTCTCATGAGTGATGCTGTATCAACACGTCGCCAATATAAATTAAAATCAATTTCTGTTTTCCCTTCATTCTGATCAAAATAGCACTAAAATGATTTGAAATAGAATATAATACATAATTTTGATAGAGGAAAAGTTTTTTTTCTTCTGTGTATGAATAAATAAAATTTTGAATGCAAGACAGATTGAGCTTGAATCAGTCCAAGCCCAAAAACTGATATAAAAATTAAGTCCGTTTTACCTCCATCTACTCTATGTGTTCGACAAATTACATCACATGTAAGTGTTTTGATAAAAAAGAATGCAAAATCTTGACGATGTGAAGGAAAGAGCAACTTAAGCTTCAGTTTTTTGGAAGCACTGTTGTACTGGGCTCCGGAGCCCTGTATTTATGAGCTATGGTGCATTCCAACCAATATTTAAAAATTTACTAAAAACAGAGAAGTACCGGAGCTGAGCTCCAGCACAAATTAAGCCCTGATTTCATGGCAGTTCAAAGAATACAAATAGAATTCATAAAATTTTTTAAACTTTGTCAGAAAGTGTTAAAAATTTTCAAACTGAAATTATGAATTTATGTACAATTTTTATTTTCAAATTATCAAGATTACATTTTCTTAAAAATGAAATGTTAAAATGTATCCTTATTGTGATACATTTTTCATCAGTTCACTTCCATGAAAATGTTTTAGGGAAATGAAAAGTTTTTGTAATGTTAAAATCATTTTTTCCAAGTTAAAGAAATCACACTGAAATATATTTAAAGAAACACAAATACAAAGTACATTAATGTATAAATTTGTTTACCAATAAAGGAAGAAGCTTTCCATATTCAATTTAATGAAAATTAAAAACTTAATAGACTGAAATATTTTTTATGCAAATTTATAATTTTTACAGCTTACATATGTTAATAAAAATATACATGCCAAGAAATATGCTGTATTGAATGAAAAACAATATGCAGATTTCTCTTATTATTATTTTTTTTTCATAAACTTTGCATAAAAGGTAGGGGTGTAAATCTTTTTTTCTTTAGAAGTGTGGATTGCTTATATTCTGCGAGTATTGATATGAATTATATAAATAAGATCTCTAAAATATCCATAAGTTAAACAAAATTTTTATAAAGATGATAATGAAAAATAAAACAATAAATAATACATGTTATCTTTGATCACAATTTCTAGGCGACTTTTTAGAGCCCAAAGGCAAAACGTTGATGTTTGATTTACTTGTAAAATTAAGCACTGAGAAAAACTCAAATTGGTTATTGTTAATTATTTTTTGTACTTTAAGATGAATGTTTCAGCTGTAAACCTGATAAACAATTTTATATGCAGCACACACACAGAATTTTTTTATTAAGAACATAATATTTAAATAAGGTTGTTTACATTTAAAGTTTTTCATTGAAATTTTTATTACTGTGTGTAATTTTGAGAATTAGAAACTTAAAATTTCATATTGTATCTTAATTAAGTAGTTCATTTTAAAAAAATAGTAAAGTACTTTTACTAATAATGTGATAGTTTTATATACATTTATTTGGTTAGATAAGTTTGGTTTGATAAGTAGAATGAAATGCATGATAATTTTTTTTTAATTAGAAAAATTGAGTTTTAGTCTCTGGTAGTTTTGAATACTGGTACATTATCAATTGGTCTTGTGAGTTTAAACTTTTAAAATAAAAAATTAAACATAGAATTCAAGTAATTATAAAGTAAAATCAGTGTTCAATTCAGCGGGTGGCCCTGGGAGGAATTCCCTCCCAGAGCTATGAAGTATTTGAAATTTATTTTTTGAATAACTGTGAAACATCAAATGTTTATTACTAGTAATCAAAAGATTGTTTATAAAGATTATCAGGGTATCAATGTTTCACTGTGTAGAGCAGTTTGTTCTTTGAACCTAACTGTTTGCTGATACTGTTTAAATTAAAATATGAATTTTTTCAATTTTCTACATAAATTGACTGTAATTATTTAAATTATTTTTAAATGAAGTTACACTGCTTATATATCTATCTGTCTATTTTTATCAATAAATATGCATGTAATAAGAAAAGAGTTTTTTAAAAACCCAGTTTAAACCAAATAAAGTTTTTTTTTTTTTCTGAAAAAAAAAAAAAAAAAAAAAAACATGGTAATTTACTAACCCTGCTACAAAAGTAAATATCACAGCAAAATACATAAAAAATTGATAATTTTTAAGAATAAAAACAATCACTATTATCTGCAGTATTTTCGCTTCCATTTCTATCTGTTGGTAAATCACTTATCACTGTAAATAATAATTCTTTATTAATTTTCAATACACTATTTAAAAAAAAAATAAATTTCAAAACAATTAAGGAAAAATTGAAATAGTAAGTTTTCTTTTTTCTTGTTTAAAATAAAAGCATTGAAACATTTTTTTTTTCAAATATTTAAGAACAAAAATTACTTAAAATAAAATATTAAATTTATATGTGATATTATTATTACAAATTCATAAATATAAATAATTTGAGTATGGTATGGTTTAATTTTTCATAGTACTGTTATCTGAAATATACAAAAGTTGAATTAATGTCCATACAGGAATCATTGCATGGCATAATGCATGGTTTGCAAATGATACATTGTAAAACCTAACAAAATTAAAAAGTATGTTTTAATGGATTGGATTTTAAGTTCTAATGAGATAAAAAATATTAATTTGCTTTTATGGAAGATAATTTTGTGAAGGTTGTTTCTCTTTTATTAAGAGGATTTTTTATAAAGGTGCCTCTTTTGTTATATGGAATTTTGTGAAGGGGTCAGAGGCCCCAATTTTTGTGTGAATAGAACTCTGTCATTATTTTTCATGATTTGTACTGATTCTTAAAATCATTTTTAACTATTTGTAATAAGATAAAAGGAAGATACTTTTTCCCCCCATAAAAGAATTTTAATGGTTAAATCTAAGAAAAGTTGTAAAACCAAAGAAAATGGTTTTAAGGAAATCTATTGAAAAAATAAACACAAGTTTATACTTTACTTACTTTTTTTTTTTTCTTCAGATTTTGTAGTGTCTGAAAAGAAGGAAGAATAATAAGTAAATATACTATTGCTAAAGTTACAATTTATTTCAAGATAAATATAAAATTGAAGCTACTTACCAATGTATTTGTGTCGCATGTCTCATCTGAAATTCCTTCGACGCATCTCAAACCAATCAGCCCAATTATTTTCCGATCGGTGTTTGTGTATGGGGGTTTTTCGCCAGGTCCGCCCCCTATTATACTTATGAACTGCTTGTGTTTTAAGTGTTTTTGTTTTACGCGATATTTCAGATCGTGCCATTTTCCCTGAACTTGTGTTTCTGTCCATTGTATCCCCATGTTCGAAGACGTCAGTTTATCTGCTAAAATTTTCCATTGCTTACTTAAGTGTTCTTTCATGGGGAATCTTCCAGAAAATGATCCAGACACAAGCTCGGGGAATTCAATCATTTTGTCCAAAATTATTTCAATCTCTTCAGCTGAGAAATTAGCAGATCTTGCTGTTGTTGAAGAAATCTTTTTGCTTGCCAGGACAGAATAAATGTAAATTATTAAAACAATCACAGAATACGAATGCACATGTACAACTATAAACAGCGAAAAAGAAAATTTCCTGGAAATTTCTTCCAAGCATTTTCTTTGGTTAATGCTGGATGGTTTTTGATGAAAATCGATTCTTTCAGTTACTATTCTTTGATTACTTTCTTCCTATCATACCATGACGTCGGCAGTTACGGATCTGTAAAGTTGTTTGGGCAGAACAGCATTCGCGAGTGCTTTTCGCTTTTAATCGCAGTCTCTCCCCAACTTGCAGATAAGCTTTCGGAAATTTGAGGTGTTTGCCCAGAATACGTGCATTAGTTTGATTTCATCATGACTTCCCAAAGCATGTTAACAGCAGTGATTGCCATCAATATCCCACAGTAGCCAACCATTTTGCCAGGTTTTCCCAGGTTTAGGGAATTTTTTGCATTATCCCCTGAGGTTACCCTGATTTTTCAGGACCAAAATTTACCCCCTGAATCCCATAATGCCCTGATGAGTATGAATCTTGTGAAAGGTGGCACTGCTATGCTGCATTTTTCACAATTTCTGCAATAGCCCTAGCTCAAGAACAATTGAATGGGTTTTCATCAAACATCAGATTCATTTAGCCATTGACATGAGTTGTTACTGATTGGATTTAGGTGTAAATCTCCCAACAGGTGGCACTGCTATGCTGCCATTTTTCATGATTTCTCAGCTAAAACTTTCAAAGAAAATATAATTTTCAATTCCTCTAAATTATAATCCCACCAATAGAGGATGACACTATTTTTCATATTAAAATTATTATATATTATTTATTTATTAAAAATCCTCTTCAAATTCAATTTATCTTTCAGTTAAAATGAGTAGGAGAGCAGGAGACAATATTTGAACTCTGCCACTCTTTTCTATTCACACATCTTGCTATAAGACAATTAAGCATCTTCATTAAAATTTAAATATTTTCTATTTTTTCCCCAAAAATATCCCTGTTTTTTAACATATTTCCACCCACTTCTTCTTACAGTAGATTTCCAGAAAGAGGAGCTGCTCCCTTGGCTTTGCTCCTCACTCCTCCTCATGGTGTTATCGTTTCCTCTAGTTAGAAGGATAATCCTTTTCTCCAAAATTGTACATATTTTACTCTTATGAATAATTATCTGGATTTAGATTGCAAGAAAGGAAAGGTTTTCCAACACAGCATTTTTTCTATGTTATCTGCTTCAAATAAAACACTGAAAGGCATTTATGCACACAGTCTTTTTTAAAGCAAAACTAAAGATAATGAATGTTAAATGATATGTTTAAATAAAAAAAAAAAATTAATAAAATTTAAAAACATTTTGTAAATTCGGGTTTATTTAATAATTCGATAATTTTATGTTATTTATTGCTAAGTGAGGTAATATTTACTTAGAATTTAAGTTATTATTTCTAAAATCTGGGAAATTAAATAATTAAGAAATTCTGGAACTTCAAAATGCCAATCAATTCTGGATTTTTGACATTATACTGTGGTTACTCAAAAGGTAATTTTCCAAGCCCACAAATCCAATGATTTTTTCATGTAAAGATACAAAAAAATAATAATGGGTGACATGTACCATCCCTTTCATTAACTTTTTTGCAATCTCAGAGACCCCACCCCCCTTACAGAAATTTTTTAAAGTGTAAAAAACTAACAAATCAACATTTTTTTTTCCCAAGAGACCTTTTGGATAATTGACAAACAAAGCAGTTATAGGACCCATACAGCCTGTAATCCAATTACAGTAGGTTTGTATGACTTCCACATCTATTTATTAAGTTTTCTATTCCATTTAAGCAACATTAAATAAAGATGCTTGTTTGAAAGCATAATAAATTACGGGTACCATCTATATTTAAATGAAAAAAAAATTATATAGTTTGCCTAAAAGCATGATTGAAAATTGATTTTCTTGCCAAAGTTCAGTCTGTTGTTTCTTCTATCAAGTGAAGGCAATGGTATAGACATAGTTTAAATATTATGGGAAAGGCTCAAAATAATTTTTAAAAAGCCCTCATCTATAGGGATTATAAGTAATTAATAAAATATTTAAAAGAACAATTATTTAAACTAATTAATAAAGTTATTATCAAAAATTTAATACATTAATTACTTTAAATATAACATATAAAATTTGATTATCAAATTAATGAGAACATAAGAGTTTTAAGTCGGAAGGGGGAATATTTAATATGATAAAAAAATTTCAGAAAAAAAAACAAGTCTGAATATCAGTACATAATTGTATTATGCAACACCATTCTTAATGCTTGAGCCTCTGATATTGAATTACTTGAAATCTTATTTGCAGTAATACTAATACTAATATGAAATAAATAGAACTGTGCAGAGCTAATGTTGAAGCCCCTGAGCTTCAGACTTATTTGTTAGAAATATAATTATAGTATGGAACCATTTATCTGAAATCCAGTTAACCATAAAACCAGTTATCTGGAATGATATTCTCAATTGACTTATTTGAGAATATTTTAGGAAATGAGTGCTATACAGTGCCAGTTTGACATATACATTGCTTGATCCATTACCATATACATGGTATAACTTGATGCCAATATCTAGGATTTGAAATGGAAATACATTTAGATTGACACTAACAGAACGGCCTGGCATTGCCCGGGGTTTGTCAATAATAGCCTTAAACAAAACTCATGTTTGCATGATTTTATATCTTTTGAAATTCTTTTAAATGAACCTAATTTCAGAGTCCTTCATTGCCTTCCACAGCGTCTAGTGTGTTCCCAAAAACTTCTTTCTGAGTGAACCTGTAATTTGGGTCCCCGCTAAGTATTGCAGTATTTACCGGAAGTGTCCCAAACGTGCCGGAAACAATCGAAAACCAAGTTCAGTGAGACAAACTCGTAGCAATCAAGCCAATGGAATAAAAAAAAAAGAATGCACCATTAATGTTAGAAAATTTTGGTAACTGAAGTCTAAGGATAAAATTTCATAATACAGAGAGTAGCTGAATTGTAATCTAAGTTGAATGAACCAAATCGCGTTGAAATTAGGCCCTTAGAACCCGGGGAAATAATGCATCCCCAGGCAATGGAAGATTCCCCCTCTCCTTGTAAATTTCATGAATTACTTTTAACATTAACTTGATATTTAATAAATGGATGAAATTCCTTATCTAAAGTTAGCTTTAAAGTAACGCGATTTTTAATTTACGGCTGTAGTGAATAGAATTAAGTTGATGCTGAAAAAGGAGATTAATGTTCAAAAAAGGTAGTAGCTGAGGTATAAAGAAAGACCGGGCCCTGGAGGTCAGAATATAGTTGAGTATAAGAAAATTTTTTAGCAGTTTTAAAGTAGCTGGACACTAAAACTATGTTAAAGAAAGTTGCAATAGAATCTGATAGTTTTTAAAGAAGCTGCAACAAAGGCCCCAAGAAGATGATTAATATTCAAAATTGATGGTAGCTAAAGTCTGAATTTTTTTATTTATTTATTTATTTATTTTTTTTTATTGTTCATGTAGTAGCTCAAGAACCTAAGAAGTTGTTAGAAAAAAAAAGTTTGTGAACTGGACCATTTTTAAGAGAGCTGTAACAGGGGCCAAAATGGGTCCAACTGATAGCTGAGAGCAGGGCCCTAAGATGAAAACATGTTTAAATGTTTTAGTATTTAGCATTTTAGATCTTCAATTAGTCAAAATTAAGCATAGGGTATGAATTAATCATTAGAATAATATTTTAAAGAAATGCACAAAAAATGGGGTAAATGCTTAAAAAAGAGCCCTAGGTCCCCAATAAAAATATGAGGGTGTTGGTCAAGGGAGGAGTCCAAGACTGAATTTTAAAATTATACATTGAGAAGGTGATAAAATTAGGGTGGTGAAAATTGCATGGCACAAAAAAAATTCAAGGGGTCCCGTGACCCGTGCTCTATGGGATCCTAGGTTGCCCCAAGATTTTAACTAGAATATAGAAATGGGGGAATAACTAAATGAAAAAATGGTTCTAAAAATGAAGATTGGATTAAGAGGGGCAATTTAGTAACAATTTATAGTGCAAAATCTTCAAGGGGCCCTGTTCCAGGTCCCAAATTGCCAGGAGCTTAACTGGCGTAGAGTTGGGTAAAAAGATATTTGTAGTAGTTATTAAAGTAATCAGGACTCTAGAACTATGTTAAAGAAAATTTCAAGATATTCGGATCATTTTTAAAAAATCTGCACCAAAGGCCCCAAGAAGGCAATTAATATTCAAAATTGGTGGCAGCTGATGTCTGAGAATTTTTTTTGTCATTCATTTAGTAGCTGGAGGACCTAAGAAGTTGTTAGGAAAAAAAAAAGCTAATGCATCGGTCCATTTTTAAGGGAATAATAATAGGGGGCTCAAAAGGAGCCAACTTATTTTTAAAAAAGGGCCCTAAGATGAAAATATGTTAAAATGTCTTAGTACTTAGCACTTTGGAACTTCAATTAGTCAAAATTAAGCATAGGGTATGAATTATTCGTTAGAATAATATTTTAAAGAAATGCACAAAAGATTGGGTAACTGTTTAAAAAAGGGCCCTAGGGACCCAATAAAATATGAGGGTGTTGGTCCAGGAATAAGAAAACTCAAGACTCAACTATAAAATTATCAGTGGCGAGGCGTGAGGTTTCGTGATGGTCATTGCTAGACCACGTCCCATGAATAAGAACCCAAGACTCAACTATAAAATTATCAGTGGTGAGGTGTGAGGTTTCATGATGGTCATCGCTAGACCACAGCCCAGGAATAAGAACACAAGACTCAACTATAAAATTATCAGTGGTGAGGCATGAGGTTTCATGATGGTCATCGCTAGACTACAACCTTCCAGTGACACACCCATTATTGTCGAAATCGTTCCACATTTCCTGTTTATTGAAAAGTGTTTTTTGTAATTGATGCAAAAACATAAGTTTTTCTAGTATTTCATTTCCTTTAAATGAACAAAAATATTACAATCTTCAACTTTCTTTTATAGACACTTATGTAAATGTAATACAGCATTCATGATTTTGTGGCAAATATAAAAAAAATATAAAAATTTTCCTTCTCTTTCAGTAGCTCTAACATTTCCTTTTTAATTGATAACAAAAAAAAAAAAAAAAAAAAAAAAGATTATTTATACGATATTCTTTCATACGTATGAATTCTTTTTAAAGCCAACATTATCCAAACGTCTTCAAAAACTATTTCTTTTTCCATTGTCATATGGATATTAAGAAAAATAACTAATGTCGTTAAATTAGTAAACTTCATCTTTTGTCATTTGGATAGCTACTTTTAGTTTTATTAACGTAAAAGTAATTTTTCCAAAAATTGAAAAATAATTCATACCCAAAAGGTAGGAATATAATATTTCTTACCGTTAATACGTAAAATTATCGCACTAATGTACCCACAAAACATTGAATGTTACAATTTGGAAAACACATTTTAATTTTAATAATGGAGCAAAAATTACTAAATTGTTCAATCTATTTATACTATTTAACCTATAAACGGGCAGAAATCCTTAAATTATTCAACAATTTTAATTTAATAGCCTTAATATTAAATAAAATACCGTACTTTGTAGTACTTAATAAAATAGATTTCCTCTAGAATAATTCAAAAAAGGAATAAGTGTAAAAATGAAACGCACATACAATTTTTTCTTCTGAAAGCGCAAAGAATAAATTCGGTAAAAAAAGCGATGGCAAGCAGGGTTATTTCTTGGAAACTGGGAAATAATTCTGTAGCCTGATTGGTCGTAAGGGGCTGAGAATATGCATGTGCAAGCAAGACCAGATTCGGAAGTCTGGGAGAATCCTTGTAGCAAGTTACGATCCAGTTTCCCGCCTTATTTGAAAAGCGACAGATGGCAACACTAAATATCAATTATAAGGAAAAAGGAAACTATTATCGCATCATCTTTAGCCCAAAAATTAAAGGAGAAAAAGAAAAAAGCACTTCAAAATACACTTGCATAAAATTAAAACGTTTATGTTGTCTTTATTTTTCTCTAGTCACCGCCAAATCTACCAATAACCAGAGGCTTCGCCACTGAAAATTATGCACTTAGAAGGTGAGAAAATTAGGGGGTGAAAAATGCTTGGTGCTCAAAAAGTTCAAGTTGCCCTGAGGATTTTAACTGGAATGTAGAAACGTGAGAATAACTAAATGGAAAAAGGATCCCAAAAATAAAGATCGGATTAAAAGGAAGCAATTTATTAACAATTTATTAGTGCAGAAACTTCAAGGGGCTCTGTATTGTGCCCCAAGGGTCCAGGGAAAGTACAATTGTGAGAATAACTATGTGGTGAAAGCTCCCCAAAAATGCTGAAGATTGGGTAAAAAGGAGGCAAGTTATTAACAATTTTGTGCATAAAAATTTAAAGGGCCCAGAGCCCCTGGCACTTAAAAAATTAAAAATCTGAGCCTCAGGTGCATCAGGACTTGTCTTGAACTACCTTCTATGTGTGGTAGATTTTCCTAACCATCACACACACACACAGACAGACACACAGAGCGATTTGCTCTTTTATTAGTATAGATTGGGCTTATTGATTTTTATGCAGAAATGTTCTAAGGTAGTCCCATAAATTACCTTTTTTTAAAACTCACAATGATCACCGATCTTGATTGGGTCTGATTCATACTCTGAGTAATCTAATAATTAATTTCAAATCAGAAACAATGCCACAACTACATATATATCCTACAAATCTGATCCAACAGAAGTTGCTCTGATGCCCAACTATTTTGGATAAATGGTTCTATATTATAATACACAGTGGTGGCCAAAATTGTGGACATTTTTTTAAAATGTTTTATAACTTTGTGTGCTTGGAGAATATAATAAATTTCACATAAATCCAATTTTTTTATATCAAATTCAAGGAAACTTAATGTAGAATTTAATTTAAAAAAAAAAAAAAAAAACATAATTAAAATATCTGCATTACAAAAAAAATTACGCTTACAAAAAATAAGATCTATCTTAGATTTCATTGTATTTTAAAGTTATAATTACACATTCAATATTTAGTAGGATAACACTGTTTTTTTATTACAGCGTCACAGCATCTTTTTATTGAGAGAACTAGTATTTGGAGTTTATCCTTTTTTATCGCATGATGCCAAGAATCAATTATAGCTTCAATAAATTGCGTTTTATTAGATGGATGGATTAGAAAGATTTTCAAACGTCGCCATAAATTTTCTATAAGATTTAGATCAAGGTTGTTTCCTGGCCAGGGTAATAATTGTATGCTTTTATTTTTAAACCATTCTTTGCATATTTTTGCCATATGGCATGGAGCTGAATCCTGCTGAAAGATAAATGATGCTTTATTGGGGAAGAGATCCCTGATGAAAGGTATCAATTTTGGTTCCAGGACAGTTTTGATGTATTTATTTGCATTCAGAATGCTATCTATCACTTGAATGCGGTCCACACCATCTGCAGACATGCAGACCCAAATCATGACATTTGTTGGGTTCTTTGTAGTTGCTTCAATGCAATCAGGATGCAGCTCTTCCCCTATACTACGTCTCACATATTTTCGCCCATCACTACCAAAGAGTGAATTTTCTGACCAACTGATGTGTTCTTTTGCCCACTGAACTCATTTCTTGCATTGCTGAAGATTTAAAAATGTTTTTTTCCCTCAAAATTCTATCTTTCAGTCCAAAACCTGCTAATCTTCTCCTTATTGTTCTTGAACTAACTGAAATACCCATTGCATTCATTTCTCATCTAACAGCATCTGATGAAATTCTTCTATCTTTGAGGAATATCATTTTTATCTTTCTATCATCAGAAGCACTTGTGAATTTTTTTCGGCCTGATCTTGCCTTATTTATCACTGTATTAGTTTCTTCATAACGTAAGCACAACTTTTGTACACCAGATAAAGTGACAGATCCACCAAACTGTCTTGCAATTTCAGCATAAGAGAGACAATTTTCTCTCAATATGACAATTCTGCTTCTCTTTGTAGGTGTCAATCAGTTCTTGTTGTTGATAATATTGTTTCAAATTATTTGCATTAAGAAAAAAAAATAGAAATATTTAAAAAAAAAAATATTATATTTAGTTACACTAGTATTCACCCTTCTGCAAAATTCATTCCAGCAAAATACCGCTTTTACAAATCAAAACATACTACAGTTTAGTTACTGACATTAGATTGGTTCTCAGAACAGTCATTGTGATTGACTAGGAAGCTTTTATTACAATACACTTCAGCATTCATGACTAAAATACAAGGTATTTGTATTTTAGACTAAAGTAAGTGTAACTTTTTTTGTAATGCTGATATTTTAATTCTGTTTTTATTATTATTATTATTATAAAATTTATTGAAAATCCTTGTATAAAAAAAGCATCTATGTAATAAAACACAACTTATTGAAGCTATAGTTGATTCTTGGCATCCTGTGATTAAAAAAGATGAACTCAAAACACTACTTCTCTGAGTGAAAAGACACTGTGAAGCTGTAATAAAAAACAAGGGTTACCTACTAAATATTGAATGTGTAAGTGTTACTTTAAAATACAATGAAATCCAAGATAGATCTTATTTTTTGTAATGCAGATATTTTAATTCTGTTTTAAATTAAATTCTATATTAAATTTCCTTGAATTTGATACATAAACATTTGTATTTAAGTGAAAAATAATATATTCTATAAGCACACAAAGTTATAAAACATGAAAATTTTAAAAAATGGATTTTTAATGTTCTGCTGTGATATTTTTGACATTCATAAAAGGAATTCAGTTACAATGTTGCGAAGTCCACTATAGCAAATTTTGTTCTCTATGAATTTTGAGTTTTTAGTGGGTTTCTTTTTTTTTTTTTTTTTCGTTTCTTTTATATTATCGACAGGAAAAATTTTCAAGTACATTTAAATATTGTATCACACTGTTTCAAATATTACAGACTTGATATAAAATGTAGATATACCCATCCTCCCCACCCCACCAGTAGCCGATAGGTTCTGCTCTTGAAGCTGGGTAGATGCCAGGTGCTGGGTTTGAACCCAATCATGACCGTCAGCCTAATCATTCGGAGTTTTTCATGGTTTTCTTCAAACCATGGTTTTCCTTGCGTAAATACGGGTTAGGTTTCCTTAGAATAACCCCCACAGAGGGCACCCCCCCCCCCCTTTGGGGCCCATATTCCAAGTTAAATAATTGGTTATCATAAAACAACACCTCCCTCCTCCCCTGTTGAGAAGCAAGGGTGCCAAATTAAAAATACCCTTATGCCTTATGCAATACTATATATGAAGATCTGCATATGTTAAAAAATATTATCAGAAAATGTTCCCTGATTTAAGGGGGGAGGGAGGGTTAAAGGGAGCAAATTAAAAATAAATCATCTGGTGTGATACCTATATTCTTAGAAAATAGCTTTCCAAAATTTTACTTGAATGTGACGTTTTTATTCTGATCATCAGTATCTTACAAAAATTTAACATTGAGGCAGTGATGATAAGTTTTGAGATATGTTTTTGAATGCTCCCACCCTCTATTAGGAAGCAAGAATTTCTTTTATATAAAAAAATTCTACGATCAATGAGAGAATTTTTTTTTTTTTTGAACTAATTTTAAATGTAGTAAAATATCGAGCATTTAACAGAAAATTTAGGTTTGAAACAGTATTGCAAATGTAATTATATATATATGACATAAAAAAACGAAAAAAAGGAAAATGCATTTTTAATATTTGCTTATTTCTTGTATTCAATAAATATTTTTTGTGTGTTCATTTTTGATGATTTTCTATAAATGCATAGAGATTTTTATGCCAATTTTAGCGATTTTTCGCATTTTGCGATGAATTTTCCTTGAAACTCTTCTCGTTACAATGTTTCAGCCCACAAAAAAAAGTTTTATCCTCTGCGATTTTTGAATAGCAGGGTTTTTCTTCCTTTGCTTTGCGGCGATTTTTACACATTAGTAAAAATAATTCCAGTTTTAATCTTTTCGCCCAATGTAATACACGGTGCATTCTTTTCAATAAAGTTCATTCTGAATTCACAGAGCAATTTTTGAATTTTTGTGATTTTTAAGTGTTTTTAATGTTCCGCTGCGATATTTTTGACATTCGTAAAAGGATACCAGTTACAATGTTACACTAATGAAGTCCACTATAGCAAATTTTGTTCTCTACGAATTTTGAGTTTTTAGCTTTATCCCGTCCCCCTTTTTACTTCCTCCTATCTTCAATAGAAAAAAGTATTGTAATCAAAAATTTTTTCGACAGATTTACAGGTTTTAGGGGTCAGAGATCCCAAGAAACATGTTTACAGAAAATGCCTGTCTGTCCGTGTGTCTGTCGCCATTGTATCATCAAAAAGTGTATGAAGTTATGCATAGAACTGAACCAAATTTTTATTTTAAGTTTTTGGCTATGGCAAGCAGGTCCTCCCTGAATTTGGAAAACATTCACCAGTAGGGGCGCTGTAATAGTGATTTTTGTGCGATTTTGAATATTGTACAATCGAAAAGCGTAGGAAGTTATGCATAGAATTGAACTTTTTTTTTAAGTTTTTGGATGTAGCAAGCAGATCCTCCCTTAATTTGGAAAAAAATCGCCGGTAGAGGGCACTGTAATAGCGATTTTTATGCCATTTTGAATATTGTACCATCGAAAACTGTATGAAGTTATGTGTAGAATTGAACCAAATTTTCCGTGTTTGTTTTTGATCATGGCACGAAGGTCCTCCCTGAAATTGAAAAATTCCGCTGGAAGGGGGCACTATAATTGTGATGCCTGTACCATTTTCATTATTTTCCATTGAAAAGTGTATAAAATTATGCATATAATTGAACCTAATTTTTTGTGTATGTTTCTGGCTATGGCAAGCAAGTCCTCCCTGAACTTGAAAAAATTCTGCCAGAAGGGGGTGCTATAATTGTGATCTCTGTGCCATTTTCATTACTGTACCATCGAAAAGTGTATGAAGTTATGCATAGAATTGAACCAAATTTTTTGTGTGTTTCTGGCTATGGCAAGCAAGTTCTCCCTGAATTTGAAAAATATCTGACGAAAGGGGGGGGGGGGGCACTATAATAGCAATGTTATATGCATATAAAACATTTTTTTATTTTATGATGTCAATTTATTTTTAATTTTAAAAAGAAAATATACCTGATTTACTTGCATTTTCTTGTTCATTTTTGCACCTCTATTTTAAAAAAATTGTTTTCAGAAAAAAAATATGTATATAATTCTGAATTTTAGCAACAAGAATATGAGATAATAAAAATTAATGAAATGGAATTACCTATCCACATATATTCTAAAGATATTCATTTTTTAACTGTACCAATCTAGTTTCAGTTTGTTTCTGTAATTTAAAATGAACCAATTCAAATTAATTTTTTTCTCTCTTTCACTTCTTTCAAAAGTGAGTGCATCTAGTTATAGTGACAGATACGGTTACATTATCATTTGTGCAAGCTATTTCTTGGAGATTAGTAAATGCAGACATGCCAACCTTTGAAATTGAGAAATCATAGCACACAAAATTAAAACTAATCTGGAGGTTGGTTGGTTGATTTTTAGTGTTTCGCAGCCATATTTTGACATTCGATTCAGTTTTTCAACTCAATCTAATAAATATTTTCCTCTAAAAATTTTTATACGAATCTTAGAGTTTCTTCTCGTTCCGAAGCGATTTTTTTTTTTTTGGACATTTGTAAAAGGAGCCTGGTTTCAATTTTTTAGCCCAGTGCAGTAAATTTTGACAAAATTCGTGATTTTTTTCCCGCGATCATTTCAGGATACTCCAATTTTTTTTTTTTCACACATTCGCAATTCACATTTTTATATCACAATTCCTTGTTGAAAGGTTTTTCCAGGTTCATTACAACCGGAAACCACTGTATTAATTTTTCTGGAAAAATATCTTACAATAAAAAGATAAATGACCTTCTATAAGATTAATATAACATTTTAATAATCAAATAATTAAAATAAATCAAAATGATAACTAGAAAACAGAAATTCTGCTTTTACAGAATTTAGTGTCACCCTTTACCATGAATTTTTGATGAAATTCCCATTTTTTACCGCAATCTTTTGATGAAATTAGTGTTTTCTTTCCGCGATCTTTCGGTGAAATTTGCGTCTTCTTACTGATTGTTCGATGAAATTTTCATTTTCTTACTGCGATATTTTGACAAAATCCGCGTTTTTACCACTATCCTTTGACAAAATTTATTTTCTTCTGCAACCAATTGAGGAAACTGATTTTTTTTTACATGGTCATTTGTTGAAATTCGCGATACTTTATCGCAACCGATCGGCGAAACTTTCTATATCTTTTCACGAGCAATTAACAAAATTCATTACTTGTTTCTGCGACCTTTTGGCGAAATTTGCAATATTTTTCCCTCGTGAGTTTATCAAAATTCATGATTTTTTGCGTAATCTTTTGACGAAATTCGCAATTTCTTTCTGAACTCTTAACGAAATCAGCGATTTTATTCAGCGACCAATTAATGATAATCACTATTTGTTTTTGATATCTTTTACGAAATCCCGGATATTTTTTACATGATTATTTGAAGAAATTCTCAATTTTTTCCACGATTGATTCATAAATTAATTTGGGGGAAATTCCATAAAAGAAAAAAAAATCGCGACATCCAAGAAATTTCAAAATACAGTCAAATTTCGTTATCCCAACATTCTAATGACCAGAAAAAAATGTCGTCATATGCGGAGTGTCGCGTTAACCGGAGTTGGAGAAAAATATGTTTATAAAAAGCTCTATTTTTAATTATTTTAAGACAATTTTAAATTCATAACTGTTCTTGCAGTTTTAAGCAATAAAACATTACTATTTAACAAACCCAAAAACAAAATTGAAAAGAATAAAAATGAGATTTATGATGATTTGTTTTTTTTACTGTTACATGAAATATTGATGAATAAAGATTTGCTTATCCCTAGAGGTGCTTCCTATAATTTTTTTTTACAATATTATACAACGAATTGTAATCAATATTCGTTGTTTCAGAAATGGATGTTAGATAATTTCTCATCATTTCAATGCAATGCAATGCTTCGGTTTTATTCAGCTGAAGAAAGCCGAGTAACCACAAGAAAGCGCCGCCTGGCCAGAACAAAAAGACAGCGAGTAGCCTGATACGTCTATTTGGAGCCTAAGGGGGCAATTCAGTGAGGGTTTATTTACTCAAATAAAAGATTGAAGTAAATTTTCTCATTCATCTTAATTGGTATTTTAAACACTTTTGTGAAAAGTTTGACTAAGACATTTCTTACTACTTAATTTCCATGCTTTTATAAGATGGATTATGAAAAAAGGGCACTTCCCTAAACCGATGGGATATCCGGAGTTGAAAATTATTCAACGACGTAAAATCAGGAGTTTCTGTAGATTAAAATCATGTACAGAAAATCGGGACTTTGAAAAACTGATGTAATAAGCAGAGTGACGTGAAAACCGGGTGTTGGGACAACGAGGTCCGACTGTATATTCGCAAATGAAGAAGTGTGAAGAATTGTGGAAGAATTTGCAGGGGGAAAATACTGCACAGCATTTTTCATTATGCAGGATTTTTCTTTTTCGTGTGCAAATCATGGAATTTTGCACTATTTCAAACCTTGCCCCTCAAAGAATCACTCCCCACCCCCTCCAGAAATTCTTAAAATGGCACCTCGGTTTCTAAGGAAGGGAATTCCTGTACAAATATTCACTCGTGGTTAATATACATAAAGAGGGTTTAATGCTAAGAAGTTTGCTTTTTGCAGCCCAGATTTTTTCCCTCCATTTTGAGCATTTTTTAATGTCCGAATTTTCAGACTAATGACCACTTTTTAAAACTTTCGGAAATGAATATTTCAAAATTTTTGAACAGAATCACTCCTGAAAAATATGCTGCGCAACATAAAAATCGCAAATAGAAACAAAAAATGTGTTTGTGTGTTTTGCAAAAAAAAGTAGTTTAAGACCAATTTTCGTAGCATCGTAGTTTATAGGTCCAAATCGTAGCAACTACGATTTTTTCGTAACAGTTGGCAGGTCTGTAAATGTCATCTAGATTTTCCGTACAACTTGTAATTTTTTTTTATTCCACAGAGTCTGATATTGCTAAGGCCAAGAAGGTTCTTTCCATGCCTTAAAGCTCAGGAATTTCAGGCTCTCCCAAAATGTCTGAGTTAAATTAATGTCCTTATTAGTCATGATATAAACAGGCCTTATATTGTTTTGTCCCTTCACATATTTCAAAACAATTATCTTCTTGCTATCTCTCTCTCTTTTACATAAATTAAAGGAATTTATTATTCATTGGGAATACTGGTAGGAACAATACAATTTCTTCTCTCTGTTTCACAATCTTGCATATAATTTTTTGTGAATTGAATGGATTTAAAAACCTTAAAATTAATAATATTTATTAATCTAAATTATGGACAAATGGTAACAAATTGAGAGTATCTACCTTTAAATGCATATAATAGTATCCAACATGAAAGGAGATTAGTTATGTCCTCTGAAATTCCTGATGTTCTTTGAGTCCTAAAGTAAGCAAATCAGGCTTTGTTGACAGATAAAACAAATTTATTTTCTTATATTGCTTTTGTTGTTTAATTTTTGTGTATTTTTATTTATTTATTTAGCCTTTTATTTTGCATATTTTTAAACTTCTGCTTTTATTATCTAAAAATTAATAATTAAAATATTCAACATTTCATGATGATAAGTTTTCTAAGGACTTCTTTTAGAATGGGTGTAGGTAAATAAGGTGCAAACAGAAGTTCTGTGCACAGGTCCCAAACACTGCTAGAATCCCCTGTATACAGTATATCTTTATAATTCTTTGGGATCAAAATTTTTACCTAATAATGACAATTCTTAAAAAAAAAGAAAAAAAAATCCTTCTCAACTGCTTAAAATTATCTGATATATTTGGGGCATTCTCCCAATCTTTTGACTTTCATGTCCCTGAATAATAATTTTTATTTTAATACACTTTTTTGTGTTTTTTTATTTCATATACTTGAGAACATCCCATTGCATGATTTCACATCAATATTAACAAGATAAATAAGTTTTGGATGATGTTAGGGGTCCAAACACTTGGAAAACTCCTATACCGTCCCATGTCCCAGATGCTGATTTTTAACTTTGGAGCTGTCTGTATAAAATTGTTTCAATAAAAATAATTCGATGTAATTTTTTTCTGAAACTGGAACTATTGTTTTATATAAATAAGTAGCTAAAAATTATCCTGCACACATTTTTAGGGTTGTTATTTTTTAAATTCTGTCCCTAGGTTTTAGATTTTTTACGATCCCTCTTCCAAAATTATACAGAAAATCACTTCAGATGCAGCCACAGAATTTTTTTCAAGTTTTTTTCTCATGCTTAATAATATTTTTTTTTTATGTATGCTAGAGAAATAATGTCTAAAATTCTTTGGCAGGAAATTTACTGTAGAATTTAAATCAGCATTTAAATACAAATTTCAAGCATCGTGGCTTTATTGGTAGTCTCACCATCCCCAAGTTTTACCCCTGCACTTTTCGAGGTAATTTTTTTTTTTTTTTTTTTATGTAATCCAATGTAAATAACTGTTTCTAAAAATCAATGAACATTTTGGCTACCACTTAGTGTCAACATGATCTGCCTAAAATAGGTGGTAATTTTCCTTGCTGTTCCATCCTTACCATCCCCTTTTTTCCCATTTCATCCCTTTTTTCCTGTACCATCTCCTTTTTTTCTATACCATCCCCCTTTTTTTACATTACTGTCCCTTCTTTAACAACATCCCTTTAAGAAAATGTTATACCAAAATTTTGTACTAAAAATACTACATTGTCATTATTTCTTATTTCAATGTCCTGTGGGTATTATGCAAATACATTATAAGTAAAAATTTAGAAGAAAATAAAAAGTTTTAGCGGTAAAATTATAAGGAAAATTAAACTCGCAAGTTTAACTTAAACCTCAGTTAAATAATTTTTTTCGCTGCTGACCATTTTTTCTTTATTTTGAATCATTAAGGCATTCGTCTTATCAGATTAAAAAGTTATTTTAGCAAGTTTAATTTCGCCAGATTTTTTTTCCCCAAAAGTCAAAAGATTGTGAGAATCCCCCATTTATGAACTCATTTTTAAATTTTAAAATCTGCAGGCCTTGCAGACCTGTTAATTGAAGTGTCATCAAACAGTTTTCATTTGTCAATAAATTAATTACATCCAATGTTATAAGCAGTTTTTGTCTCATGATAAATATCCTTTTCTGTCCAGCACTGTTGCATCTGGAAATGTGGTTCCAGTTTTTTGATGCCATTTTCTGAATGGTTTTGTGTGCTTTTACCAAAAAATAGAGAAAACTATTTCATTACATTATTTCTCAATAAGAGGACCTGCAAGATTTGCAACACAAATAAATTCAGAAATGTGTCAGAAAACAGCAAGTTTGCATTTGAGAAATCTGCTTTAAATTCATCCTGTTAAATGGTGGGTGATATCATTAATTTACTCATTTTCAAACATTTCTTGTAATAATAGTATTATTTATTCATTCATTTCATTCTTATAATAGCAGCATTTATTCATTAAATACTTTGAATTAACCCAATATGCTACGGTGGTACTTTAAAGTACCAATTCAATCCCATTGTTGTTATAAATATTTGATTCATCCATTACCACTGCTAAGCTTCAAGAGCAATATCATATTTTTCAATTTATCATTGGTATAGCATTAGTAGTTATGTGAAGCAAAAATATTTGAGAAGGATGTTTTCCTGCCTATGTAATAAAAAAAATCAATCCTCACCCAACTATCTTCTGGCTACCTGCTGTCTTTCTTAAATTACTAGAAAGAAGACATACAGTAGAAGATCTTTATAATGCAAACCTAAAAACACAAGGCTGTGCATTATATAAAATTTTACGTTATATGAATTACATTTCACATGTGAGAATTCAGGTGCCTCTTAACTGCAAAATTCATTGTTTATGCTGAGAAGTTGTGCGTTATATGAAGAATTGCATTATACAGATCTTCTACTGTAATTTTAAATTTATAATTACAAAAAATTTTAAACTTCTTATTTCAAAAAGCATTTTTAAATTTTCTTTTGTCATATAAGTTTGCTACTCTTATTATGAATTGAATTTGGACATTCATGCTAGAACAGGGTTCACACACATTTCTTTAAATAAAAATCAAGGACTTTTAAGGACTTTCAAGCACCAAAACCAAAAAAAATGTAAGGACCTACAAATTGAATAAACTAACAAATTATAATATGCATTTTTTAATAAAGGGTTTGATTTTTATAAATACAAGTTTTAAACTTTCAAATGACAGAGGAAGGTGGGGGGAAGAATTTCAGTGCATGCCAATAAAAATTTAGAAAATTTTAAAATAAACAAGTAAGAAAAAAATCATGCATCAAGCATAGATTATGAAAAACTTTCCAACACATTCAGAATAATGTAACAAAACTGCACTGCTTAAAAAATTAAAATATAAATCTAATTCAACCATATGGAAACGCATAATATATATCAGAATCCAATTTCAGCTGTTCCCATCCACAATCAGAAAATTATGTGAATTGCAGCCCTGTATAGGATTTATAGATTTAAATCTATTAGCTACATGCAAGCCAAAATTTAGTTCACTTAAGAGCTACACATACTTCAATTGAAAATTTACCTTCAGCAATTTCCTCTAATAAGGAAAATGGTACGTGAATACTTTTGTGCAGCCCAGTATTTGAGGTATAGAATTTATATATAATGGGTAAGATGCAAAAAATTAATTTAATTTAAAAGTGCATACCAAATTTTAAACCGTGCACTCCAGCAATTATTACTCAAAGACAGTACTGTACTGTAACCGATTTCTTTTGTGTGTCCCTGTAAATGAATAAAAAATGCTATGTATGTCCTGTTCTAACGTGATCGTAGTGAAATTCAGTGATTTATATCAGTTCCAATACATTTGAAATAGAATAATGTCATTAAAATACTCTGCAAACTATTTTCTCTCATATACCATAATGTAATGGAATACTTTTGAGCGCCCCTGTAAATGAACGATTAATCCTACATACTTCATATACAATACCAAACATGCTTTAGTGACCCCAAATAACCTTTATCAATTTCATGAAAATCCAAGTATATTTATGGGAGTTATTCCCCATATACCATAACGTAATGGAATACTTTTGAGTGCCCATGTAAATGAATGATTAATCCTACATACTTCATATACAATACCAAACATGCTATGGTGACCCTAAATAATCTTTATCAATTTCATGAAAATCCGAGTATATTTACGGGAGTTATTCCCCATATACCATAATGTAATGGAATACTTTTGAGTGCCCCTGTAAATGAACGATTAATCCTACATACTTCATATACAATATCAAACATGCTTTTGTGACCCTAAATAACCTTTATCAATTTCATGAAAATCTGAGTATATTTACGGGAGTTATTCCCATATACCCTAATGTAATGGAATACTTTTGAGTGTCCCTGTAAATGAACGATTAATCATACATACTTCATATACAATACCAAACATGCTTTAGTGACTCTAAATAACCCTTATCAATTTTGTGAAAATCCGAGTATATTTACGTGAGTCAGAGCATGGACAGACGGCCAGAGAAACCGAATGCATAGACACTTTTCATCTTTGTTGGAAAGTGCTAAAGACAGCGAAAAAAAAAGGAAATTTAAAGATTATAGACTTAGTGAGCATGAGGAAAAGGAAAGGAGATGGGGAGAAACATGAAGATGATTATTTAACTATATTGCCATGTCAAAGTGTGAAAGGAGGGAAGGGGGATAAGAAAAGTTTTTATGGGGGGGGGGGGCTGAAGTGCAGCAAGAGATGATTTTTTATTCATCATTACTATGGTCATAGAGTTGCAACTAAGACAGAAAAGAAAACTTTGATATTTTTTAACTTTGTGTACTTCATACAGGGGGAGGAGATGAGGAAAGCAGAAAAAAAAAATTGATGGAAGAGGAAGGATTTAGATCAGAGAATATTTATTGTTGCAATAAAGAAACAAAGCAGAATTTTTTGAAAAAAATTAAAAAGTTAAAAATTTTTAAATTTTGTAAGATGGGGAGGTGGGAATGCAAAATGAAAGGAGGAGATTTTTTTGTGGGGGAAAACAAAAAAAGGTTGATTAGATGATTGCTTAGTTTTTTATCATAACTGAAGATTTACAATTGGAACAGAAAAAAAGAAAGATTTTTAAAGACTAAATTTTATGTAGTAGAAAAGAGGGGATGGACAATTTTGGGTGGGTGGAAGTTAAAGGATTATTTATTGTTAGTGTTACAAAAAATAACAAACAGAGAGGAGAAAGTTTACAAAAATTATAGAGGTTTCAAGACTTATCCTTGTGAGCTGGAGGGCAAATAAAGAGAAGCAAAAATTTTATTGGTGGAGCTTTATGAAGTTTATTAGACAATTAATCACAGTTATTCAGGGTAACTTTGATCCAAATTTTCTCTATTTTCAGATTCTCCACTCTTATTTTAAGAATATTGTTGCAACTAGTGGGATAAAAGAGAGCAAATGATCCTAAATTATTGTATGACTATCAAAAATTAAGGAATAATAATGATATAAACAATAAAAAATGTATTTCTATCCTGGTTCAAAGTTATCCAGCCATGTAGGGTAACTTTGCACCATATTATAAATATCATAGAAAATAAGACATTATAAAATAAAAAAGGATTATCATTAGGACAACTTTGAAGTGAAAAAAGTTTTTTTTCAGGCATTTAAAGACTCCTAATTTACATTTCCCAACAATACAAGATTTGTATAATTTATGATATTACAACGAATATCATGCATAAGAAGAGTGGAAGAAGAAAACCATGAATACTTAGCAAAAAAGAATTGTTTATTGTGCACATAAAAGATAAAAATGCAGTGAAAAACAATTTTCAATGTTTTAACTCAATAATTTAGCCATAGTTACAGTAGTATATACTAGTACTAGTATTAAACAAACAAGAATAAGAAATGTCGAATACAGAGTTGCCAGTTTGGCCTCCATTCTTATTCAGAAATTTAGTGTCCATACCAGAAATAAAGAGTAGTATTTTATGCTTTATTAAATAAGAGAGATTTAACGACCACAGAAAGTAAAAATTCTTCTTTGAAAATTTCCGGTAAGAATTTAAAATGGCAGATTAAAATTTGAGACAAAACTGACATCCCTGGTTGAATATATGGGATGTCAAATTTCAGTAGCTCAGCCCCAAATAACGTCTTTAAATGAATTTTATTTATTTTACACATATTTTTGGAAATATTTACATGTTACATCCAATGCACACTTTCGGCATTCATATATAATATACATGCATATATGGTGACTTTTTGACAAGAAAATGGTATTTTCGTATAACCCATCAAATATGATTTTTATTATTTTTTTTTTAATCATTATTTCACATAGTTTTTATGAACAGAAAATTATACAGTATTTATCAGTAAACAATAAACCTACGCCTAATTTTGAGCCAGCTCAAAGTTATACTGAAAATAGGGTAAAATCGTAGTGCCTTCAAATTTTACATTTTACTGACTATTAATAAATACATAATCATAAAACAATAATGCATTTATAACATTTAGATAATAATATGCCTGATAAATAAGTATATTGTTACTTACTATAAAAATTTAATTGGATTACAACAACTTAAAAACAGTATTCAAAATTAACTTAAAAACAGTACTTTACAATAATAGTTGGATGATGCAATTAATTGTATATAATGTTGTCAATTTATGTTCTAAAATAAAGAGTAGAAAGCCCAGTTTATAACCTTGCCAACAGAGTGTAGTACTGGAGTTTTTTCAGCCTTTCGAAGTCAAACGTATTGAAAATTAGGATGTGGTGCAAAGTTACACCCCATGGATCAAAGTTACCCTGAATAATGACTGTATTTATCGTTACTAAAGATTTATAATAAGGACAGAAAAAATTAAAAATTAAACAGTTTTAAAGACCATATTTTGTGTGCAAGGAGAATGGGGGCACTAAGGGGAGGAGTGGCAATTTCAGATTGAGGGCAGACTTCAGGTGGTTAAATATCGTTATAGTACAGTAATAGAGCAGAAAAATAAAAAACCGTGATGACTTTTAAAGATTTTTAACTTTGTGAGTTGGGAGAGGGGCAAAGAAGAGAGTGATGTGCTGATTTTATTATGGCTGAATATCTACATGAAGGATATAGGCCCAAGAGTAAATGCCCTCATTGGGGGCCTTTCTAAGGGAACCTAACCCGTATTTATGCATGGATACCAAAGGTTTGAAGAAAACCACAGAAATCTCTGAATGATTAGGCTGACAGGCGTGACTGGGTTCGAACCCGGCACCTCCCGTCTACCAGATTCGAGAGCAGAACCTTTTGGCTACTGATGGGATAGGCAAAGGAGAGAAGTAGAAATTTTTATATCATTTGGAGGGGGAGGGGAGAGTTTAATAGATGACTGATTATTTACCTTACTAAAGATTTAGAAATAGCACAAAAAATTTAAACTAAATAGTTTTAAGGACTTTCAATTTTGTGTGCTTGGATAGAGAGAAGGGGGAGATGTCAATATTGGATGCACGTGGGGAGGAAATTATATTATTTATTATTTATTGTTACAATAAAGTAACTAGTGGAACAAAAAATATAAAACTTCCAAAGATTGTATACTTGGTGAGTTGGGGACGTGTAGGGGGGGGGACAGAATTTTGGAGGGGAGAGGGAAGGTGTTTCTTATATGACTTATTTATTTACCTTCTAAATACTTACAAATAAGAAAAAAAAATAAAGATTAAAGAGATTTAATTACTGTAAATATTGTATGCTTGGTAAGAGCACAGGAGGGGAAATGACAATTTCAGTGGGGAGGGGATTAAAATTGTGTCATCGATACAATAAGGTAATAGATAGAGCAGAAAATGTTTTATTTTTAAGTAATAATTTTTAAGTTTTTAAACTTTGTGAGCTAACATGCAAGCAGATTTTTCTTTTTTTGGGGGGAGGGGGGGGAGACAGTTTGTTAGATGACTTATTATTTATTTTTCCTTACTAAATATTTACAGAGAGGTAAGGAAAAGAAATTAAAGAGTTTTAATGACTTTAAATTTTATGAGCTTTGTAAGTGGGAATAGGGGGAGGGAGCAAAGAAAAAAGGCTAATTTCGGGTGGGAAGAGGGGGAGAAATTTTCAACATCAATTATTTATTGTGACAGTAAAATGACAAATAGAGCAGAATTTTTTTAAACACTTTTAAAGAGTTTTTAAACTTTGAATACTGTGTGTGTGGGGGGAGGCGGGCGGAGCAGAATTTTGGGAGGATGGAATTCAGATGAAATTTTAATGAAATGAAAGAGATGGAATGAATTGTTATTGAAATTTATTTATTCACTACAAAATAACAAATAGAGTAAAAAAAAAAATAAGGAGTTTTCAAGATTTTAAAATTTAGTATTGTGGAGGGGAGGAGCAAAAGGGGGAAGCAAAATTTAAGAAGAAACTGAAAAAGGGGGATTTAGATCATTGTTTAAAAAAATCAGAACTTCAAAGAAATGCAGAAGAGTTTCAGAAAAGATTAAGTAATAATACTAGAGAAAAATTAAGGACTTTTTGCACATTTTGCATAAAAATAAGTAATTTTAAGCACCAAAAATTCCTTTAGAAAAATGCAAGCACTTTTAAGGACTTTCACGGACAGTATAAACCCTGTATAAAGAGATTAATTTGTTTAAATAAAAGACATTTATTATTTTATTAAATTAATGTGATTTGTTTAAATTTTCATGACAATGAAATAAACTGCATTATGATTAGTTGAATCACTTCAAATGACATATTGTCTTACTGATGAAAAGGGATTCATATATTTAAAATTAATTTAAGCTTAAAAACCCACTTACTTGATTCTCTATATTTTCAGAATTGTTCATTATAACGACACTGTCCTGCCTAGTTTCAATAACCAAAAATTATAGACAAAAATAATAAAGCAGGGGGAGTTACTAAGTGGGAGTACTACATGTAACTCCCATTGTACTATATAAGCATTACATACCAAAGGGAGTTAAAACAATAGTAATAGTATAGTAATTTTCACCAGATTATGATAATTTAGATTTGCATTACTTTTTATATGTAAGTATAAATTATTTTTCATGTTTGCTAAGGTTTTCAAAAGCTTGTTTTTTAAACTTTTTTTTTCACAGACGGAATAAATTCAAATTATAACATTTCTTCCCCTAAAAAATCTGAAAAAGAACATTTTATTTAGCACATAAATCATTCTTATAGAAAAGTAACAAACATTTGAGATGCCTCAAAGGTAGTTGGATCATTAAAGTAATGAACCTTTTTTTTTTTTTTAATTTTTTGTCATGCATGTTATAGCGAAGTTATTTTCTGATTCAATAAAAGCATTTCATTATTTTACTAAAATAATTAATCTGAGTCATGAATTTTCTACAAAATAAATCGGACTTTAGTTAGATTAATTAAATCATTCAAAATTAACTTATTGACATGCTAGTTTTTGTAAATTAAATTTTACACCAAATTTTACATATTACAGTAATTTTTATAGGAACAACTTTAAGTATAAAATTAAGTACATGTTTTAGAAATACTTTGTCTTGAGAAATTTAAAATATTTGAATGCTTTCCAAGCTTATTAGATTTGCAGGGGAATTAAAATTGCAGGGGAGAATTTCTAATGTAACTGATGAGGTGCCTTAATGTATTTTTTACAAAAACTTTTTTTAAAGCAGACACAATGCTTGAAATTCCTTTTCACCAAAAATTACTTTTGAAAAATGTAAGCACTTTTAAGGACTTTCAAAGACTGTATGAACACTGTATAAAGAGATTAATTTTTCATTAAATAAAAGACATTTATTATTTTATTAAATTAATTAATGCAATTTGTTTAAATTTTCATGACTATGAAATAAACTTTATTAAAATTAGTAGAATCACATTAAATGACTTATTGTCTTAGTGATGCACGGGGATTCCTACATTTAAAATTAATTTAAGCTTAAAAAACCACTTACTTGATTCTCTACATTTTCTGAATTGTTCATTATAACAACACTGTCCTGACTATTTTCAGTAACTTAAAAATTATAGACAAAAATAATAAAGCAGGAGAAGTTACTAAGAGGGATTACTACATGTAACTCCCATAGAAGTACGTAAGCATTACATACCAAAGGGAGTTAAAGCATTAGTAAGTAATAGTATAGTAATTGTCACCAGATTATGATAATTTTGATTGGCATTACTTTTTATAAATATAAATTATTTTTTGTGCTTTGCTTTGGTCAGGGGCGTATTTAAGCAGAATTCATTAGGGGGCGTATATGACGATTTTGCTGACTAACATAAATATATGTATATATATCATTAAAAGTACGTTTCTTTGCCTGTGTATATGCATCTACCCGGAGTCCAAAATAGACTGACTAATTTTAAAATTCAATAACTTATAATTGGTGACTGCTATAAAATTTAATTCTTGCAGGAGTGTTATGTAAGATGTCAGGAATTTTTTTACTGTGATTCTCGCTTTTAGTTTAAAGTATTGGAGGTAGATGGCACTGCTTGCAATAGGCGCTAAATCAGGGTCCGATTTTCGGCCTCTCTCTTTTCTCAGTACTGATGTGAAGGAAGTAGATTAAATCCATGCTGTGGGCCCCTAAGAACAATACTGCATTGGTGACTGAGAACCATTCCATATATTTAATCTCCTTCTTTCCCATCAATACTCATAGAGAAGAGAAACAAAAAATCAGGCCTGGGCCCACCATGGCTGAGTGGATCAGACACCATGCCACTAATCGCTTGAGAGCATAGATGGGGGCGGGTTCAAATCCCGCCGGTTCTGTTGCACACTCTTTGTGGAGCCCCCAGGATGTAATTATCTGGTGTTGTAAATTTCCTTGTGCTATCTTGTCCCTGTATATCAACAATGACTTATAAGCGGGCCCTGGTGTTAAGCACTCAAGTCTAAAGTATGTGTTCAATAAAACAAACAAACAAACAAATCAGGCCTCGATTTAGCACCTATTGCTAGCAGTGTCATGTATCGCTGCTATTTTAAACTAAAATCAAGAATAGCTGTAAAAAAACTCCTGACGTCTTATATAACCCTCTTGCAGGAATTTTTTTTAAATAGTTGCCACCATTTGCAAGTTATTGAATTTTAAAATCAGTTAATTCATTTTAGGACACCTGGTATAAGAAATAAAAAACAGTAGCCAAATGGAAAAAAAATGTTAGCAAAATAGATTTGGCATGAAATACTGAAAAATATATCTTTAACCCCTTATTGTATCCCTTTTTATTTTAAATATGTTCTAAAATAAGCTATTTTTTTTGTAAGTGCTTATAAAATAGATATTTGACTATTTATTGCAGAATCTATTAAAAATAAGTGTATTCTAAATGTTTTCTGAATGTGTAAATATTTCAGACATTCTTTTAGCAGTCTAAATAAAAATTCAAAACAGCTATCTTTGATTTGTCATTGTAAAAATATGCACTAAAAATTGCTATGATATTTCGACTCTATCCGATAGAAAAAAATGACCGGCAAATGATACTTTGCATACAATGGTAAATGACTACAAATACAATGGTAAATGACTAATTTCAACACTGCATTCCAGCAAAACTTTTCTTTATTTGACCTTTAATGAGAGTAATTATGTTTCTATGCGACGCAGGCATATAGATAGCGATTAATTGAGAACAGAGAAATATATTCTTTTCTGTGTCTTTGGGCTGTTGCTAAATTAAGTTGGCGCTGACTCAGCATCTCTATAAATAGAGCGATGTAAATGGCACGGTATGATTGAACATTTAAAGCAACAAGAATCGTTCAGCAATGTGGATAAGAATCTCGACGGTATTGGAAAATGCACACACACACACACACACAAAAGCATAAATTGAGCACTCGCAATTTGGCAAGTCTGATTGTTTGCTTACTCACCACATAAAGCATTTTGTCGTGATTTGGCGCAATGGCGAGCGGCAGTGAGAATCCTGAATACACCACACCTTCACTTACGTTACATCGTTGTAAATGTTCCAGTAAAGTATTTTGATATTTTTTGCTGAATGTGCAGATGGAAATCTGCAATTCGGATTAATTAAACTAGTTGAAGTTTTTGGTAAGATGCTACTTGGAACTTATACAGAATCAGCTTATTTATATTAACATTAAAAAGGACTTATTTTAATTACATCTTTGTTCATTTATTGCATAACATGCATTTTAACCCACCATTTTTTTAGATGAGCCCATCAATTCATGACAGTGCCCAAATCTAGGTATTTCAAAATATCCTTTTCAAATGTAAGCATCATGAGTGTATTCAAACGTGGATAGATCATTTTTGCTCTTATACTGTTATTACACGTAAAAATTCCAAGCGACAAAAATCGCCTGGCACTCATCCTATTTCCCGCTTTTCAAAGCCATATTTTTCGTTTTTAAAGCATTTCATTGGCTGTTTGGGAAAAGGTTTTTCCATCATCAGATTTCCAAGCATTTGATTGGCTGTTACTCGCGACTTGCTTCGTTTCAGGTGTCAAAGACGCGCCAACAGAAGAAAGTTGCTTGCTTTTGAAGCGACTCCCCTGGAGCCATAAGATAACATGGAGATGCTTGGAATTTGAAGGGACTTTGACTTCTTGTGTAATAGCACTTTAAGGTACTTTTTCACAATTTTTAATTTATAATTTTCTTTCATTCGAGACAACTGTGACTGGAGAAGTTAGAGCCAGACAACTGACATGGTTCGCAAGTGGCAGAATGTATCTCAAAGGTTCTGTTTTCATGTAAATATCGTCCATTCTTTCAGCCTCTGCGCAGAAGTCTGAAAAAACTTTCAACTCTGTGTCTAATGCTTCATATCAGGAATTGCAAATATTTCAGGAAAGACCGCTTTCGTGAAACACTTTGGTACCATTTTCTTAACCAGATTTAGTGTTTATTTTTTACTTGTAATGGGAGGATACATTATTTTATCCAGTGGTGAGATTATGCTGATGCAAGAATAAAGACTTTCAGCTATCACCATTGTAAGAGTATCCAGTACCTTCTGAAACTCCATGCATTAGAACATTAGATGTTTGGTAGCAAACAAATTGTTTCAATTACCATCTAACTTCTTTGGTGCCAATCTTCTTCGATACTGCATAGCAAATTCATTTAACGGATCAACATCTTACTTGATTTAAAAAGAGAACTGCACTCTATATTTCCCTATTCACATTTTCATTGTCATTGTTGATTGTTTCCAATGATTTGATACAAGTCTTCAGTATTTTTGTAGCATCTATTTTAAAAGTCTTGAACTTTATTTTTTCAGTAACTAACTTGCACTTGTACTAAACGTTCTTGAGAAACATCATAGTGAAGCAATGAAGTTGAAAGATAACATTTTCTTTCATAAACGTCGTGGCTTGATCATTGTTTTGCTAACAGAAGTAGAGAAATCAATTTTTTCAAAATTTGTAGAATACATTCATATGAGATTAAAACCACTTTCAATGATTCCGTTCGAGTAGTCCATCTCGCCTTAGAAAGATTCCACAGCAGAAGAGCATTTTCTATTTCTTCTAGCTTGTCTACTAATGGTTTCTTTCATTTAGTACTTGCTGTGAAAAACACAAACATCTTCCAGCTACTAGAACACATCGCCTATAACATTGCTGGCATTGCAGATATGCGGAACGAAAGTGTCGAGTCCGTGACACTGACAAGGAATATAGGGTACAATTCAACCACAATTTCTGAAAATGTCTCCTAAGTGTGGCTGAATTCTGCAGGCATACTGCTTGTAAAATCGTATGACTGGAAAGGAATCGTATGACCTGTTCTATTTCGAGCTCATTCTTTGTAAGGAGGTGCGATATCTAGCATGCAAGGTTGATGCTGGTTTTGACGACTTCTTTTAAAACTGCCAAAAGCCGATTGGAGTTTTTCCATCTTTGTCAACATATTTCAGCCCAACAGCTGATCGATCATGGTGCGAAGCATCTGGTGTCGTATCTGCCATAATTCCATAAAATTATGCTTCTTGAATATCCCTGACTATTGTTTTGTGCACTGCTGTAGTAAAAAATTCAATCATCTCATTTTGGGATGAAGCGGAAAGGTAAATTATATGGTATGGGCTGAAACGTGTGTCCTCAAACATGTCCCCAGTTGTGGGTTATGTCTGGAAATTAATTTCACAATTTTTTAAAAGTTTCCATTTTCGTCTTTGTCACTTCCATAAACCAGACCTTGTCTACTCAGCATTCGAGTAATGTTCATTAAGATTGCTACAATTTCTGTGCTGAATGCAAGATGTTGCTGTCGCTCTTCCAGAATAATCTGTTTGCGCTTGCTCTCGTCGAGTAAGTGTGATTATGTGTCATCATGATCTGGCAAAACAGGAAACAGCTAATTTGGTGGAAGTTGGAAGAGAAATGTGCAGACTTTCTGTTCTTTTCTTTTTCTTAAGCTCTTCATTTTGTGTCCTTTGTTTACACCACTACATACATGACATTATGACGTAGGATGAATGGAGAAGGGGGGGGGGATCTGCCTCGGAACATGTGCCAGCACAATTCCACTTACCCACACATATCGTTTACATTCCCTCTCCCGTCTCCCCTCCGAACTTTGCACCCAACAAAATCCCTCCCCCCGCAACTCCTTTTTTGGGGGGCATTTTACCAAAATTTTGGGAGTTTGCCGGTGGAAATTTTGGTGGGAAGTTAAAAATTCGGATTCAGCGACCCCAAAAACATATAGTAAGCCTTTTTCCAGAACTACCATTAATTTTGCTAGGTAGAGCCCCTACACAGTCTCTATTGCCTGGACTATTAGTGCAGATTCAATAAACGCAGTCATAAAGAAACATTTCTTTTTTAATTCTGATTTTTTTTTTTAATTAATTTCCTGGAGCGATTTCCAAAAACGTGTTTTTTCACGCAAAAATTTCTGACACATTCACGGTCTTTTTTAAATGTAAAAGCAAGAAATTAGTGTGCTATTGAAGAATTGAAGTGATTTAGAAACAAATAGCATTTTTCAGTTTTCGATAAATGTATTGCATTTTAAGTTATAAGCGATTGTTGTCTCATGATGACATTTCCGGGCTGTCCCGTCTGAAAATCGGTTCAAAACATTTAGTTTGATAGCCTTTTGTAATAGATCCTTTATTTTATAGAAAAATGGAACACGCTATTCAAGTTTGCCATTTTTTAATAAGTGCATCTTCCAATTTCGTACGTCTAAGCTTAAGAGTGCTCTCAAATCCAAAAGGGCAACTTTCTGACATAAGTTTTAATTTATTTTTGTTCGAAAATGCATGAAACTAGGAGGTGTTGTTGTTCAGAAACTATGTAATCGAGCTATTTTTTCCGTTTTTCTTGCAAACGCAATAGATCTTTCAGAAAATGGTGTCAAAGTGGACGTGAAAGCAGAAAAAACCGTCCGTAAAAGGCGAAAATCGTATTTGTCACGTGATCAATATAGCTTATAACTCAATAGGTAATTGATGTATCAAAAAATGGAAATAACAGTTCGATTCCAAATCACTTCCAGGCCCAGGCTTTTCAATTTTATATCTTTCCACTAAAAAATGAATTTGTAAATGTGTCAAAACGTTTTGCGCTTGTTGAGCAGAGCAGAATAAAAGTACTATAGAAAAACAGATATTTGCATTCACTAAGATATCGTAATGGATTGCACCCTTGTTTGGTAATATTTCGAAGTGAAATGCAGTTTTAACATCTCTAGGAGTATAACACACAACCAAAGATTACACAACAGTAAATATGTATTATACATTGGTCATCCCTCACCTCAAACATACAGAATTTTACTAAATTAAACAATATAAAAATTATTAATACTACGAATATTTGCCAAATGTACTTGGAATTGAACTGGATATCCAATTTAACTCAAATATTTGGTAGTAAAAATTCTCTGTTATGCATTTTGGGAATAAATACATTTTTAACACCTGTTGCAGTCTACCACACAAAAAACTTTTTTCAGTAATAAACAAGTACTATGCATTGTTCATTAGGGTGGGTCGAAAAAACCGAAATATTTATAATCGAAACGTAATAGCGTGGAAAAGTTGCCTTTTGTAAAAAAGATAAAATACGTAAAATATTACACCAATTGGTTAATATCTTTTACCGTCGCAAGGGGTCCAAATTTCGAAAAAATCGCAAAAAACATACTTTTAGCAATTTTTTACTTTAATTATCCAAACATACTTATTCAATTTCTAATAGAACGCAATAGCCACGCCAAGATATTAGTAATTTAACATTAACATTTCATTTTTGTGACATCGTTGCTTTTACCGCCAGAACAGGGCCAAAATTTCTAAAAAATGTTAAAAATTAAAGTTTTTCATTTTTTCAATTTTCATAACTTTTGTAATGTTTTCAGATTTTTTACATTTCTAATAGGCTGGGAAAGGCATTTTATGTTGTTAATTTCATGCACATTGTTAACCATGATCACTGTAATTTTATAAAAAAAATTGCTCAATGATAGAAACACCTGCAGCTGCCTGCACGTAAAATTAATTTCTCGCTGCTAGAGGGCTGCGTTTCACTTTTTTTTTTTTTTTTTTTTTTTTGTAATGTACTCCTTTTACTCTATACTTTGATGGCCCTAAAGATAGAAATATCTGCCAGGTTAAAGAGGTGGCAAAGTTTCATCTTTGCGAAGTCAAGGAGGAACATATCTCTTTGTACTAGAACCAGGTCTGAATTATTTTCGTCATTTGACCCCATCGTCTGGCAAGGCGACTTCTATATGCAATGACATTATAGGTTTTTTGAAGAAAAATGAAATGAAATCCCGACTGGAATAATAATTGCAGTTGAATTTCGTGGAACTGTCTTCAAAAAAGGATGCAAAGGTGGTGTTATAGTAGGGTTAGTTGAGAACAACTTTTAAAAAACCACTTTATTGGCTTCCTTGACCTCACTTCAATGAGCTTCCACTGAGACATCTTTTCAAACATCTTGATGACAAAAAACAGGTTCTCTATCATATTGTGGCCCAATTGGTTGATCTCTTGCGATTTGCGAATTATTACCAATTGCAAAATTTAAGCCAATTTAATCTGATCACCTAGCTGTTGATAAAGATGATTTGTCAACTGACCAGAAGTATATCTCTGAAATATTGCAAGCTCTTTCAACACGCGTGTATACAATTGACCTTTTTTGCTGAGTCCCTGGACAAATATTTCACGCAAGGTGGATCATTACTGCTATTTGAATTTTGAGACTCTACGTTGGAACAAAGAAACCCTCTTCTTAGCTTGTCATACTCTTTGAGTACATCCTGAAAATGTACTGCATCAGTTGGTTCACAATTAAAATGAATCACTCATGTTTTCCAGAATCTGTGAACTATAGTTAGTAACTTACGTTACTTGACAGATAATCTACGAAAGATTATAGTTCCTGTATTTTCACGAAATGACTATTTTGCAAATCATACAAATAGCCTCTTTGGGAAGATAGCATATGAAGAGGAGAACATCAGGGCCCCAGCTTTGAAGAAAATTGCAAAAGCACGAAGTTCTGTGGACTAGAATAGTGCCATCCGTCACTTTATCATAGCAGACTTCAACACTGAAGCTTAAAATTGTATGGCTTTAGTCTACTGACAAAACTGAAAACTAACAGAACCACCTGTTATGGTTTCTTTATCGACTAAAAACGCTGGTGAGTTTAAAATGTTCGATTAAAGATACCAGCTATTATAACTTTTCTTGTCCCACTCAATCACTAGAAAAATGCGGGAAATTATTCATTGAAGCACTGATAAAGTTTGTTTATTAGAACAGAGGGAGGATCACATCTGATCAGTTTTGGCCTCTCGAGAAATAATGGCTTCATCTGAAAGCAAGTTATATTATAAAATTCATTTACATTAAATTCTACTTCATTTTAAGTTTATTTAACCCATTTCGGTTAAACATCTCTACATTTTAATTAATAAAATACTAAAACATTTTGCTCATTTTATATAATTTTTGTGGCATGAATTGGCTGTTATGAAGTAAAACATCAGTAGATGAAGCGATCGTCAAGAAAAATGAATGATTAACTTTATTTTCAAGTCTATTATAAATAGTTATAAAAAATTATGATATATTAATAGATATAAACTAAAATTATTTATTTCTAGACATATTATACAAATTATAAAAATTTAGAAAAAAAAATGAAAAATTGAAATTTTTGAAATTTTTACAAAAAGTATGGTTTTTTTTTGTGGCAAATAAAGATATGATTTCATCATAATGAACATTTACCGGGACATTTCTCATATCTTCATGTAGCTATTGCGTTCTATTAAAAATTGTATTGGTATGTTTGGATAATTTAAAAAAAAATGATAAAAAAAAACATGTTTTTCGCGATTATTTGAAACTTTGACCCCCTTGCGGTGGTAAAAGATATTAACCGATCAATGTAATATTTTAGAAATTTATTCTGTATTACAAAAGGCAACTTTTCCGCGCTATTACATTTCGAATATAAAAATTTCGGTTTTTTCGACCCACCCTATTGTTCATCCCTCTCTTTAAACACATTAAACTGTATGCAATTAAACGATATAACAATTTTACATGTACTCATACATAGTTCATAATTCACATGAAACACGCTATCTATAATTAAATAATATAAAAATTTTGGGTTGAATTCCACTTTTTTACTGCAGGTCGGGTTTGGGTTGATAATATTTTTCATATTTAGAAAGAAGAATAAATTATTCTTAAAGAAAGAATAATCTTATGATTGCATTTCTCATATACATTTTATTTCCCATACTGTAAACTGAATACACATGTACACTCATACATATTCAAATACGTATTTTTTTCCCTCTGAAACATAGTTATGTTTAAGCTTTTTGTAAAAATCCCAACAACCTGGGTGGCAAAAATGCTAAATACGACCAGCAAGAAATATTCGAGGGTGAACCCAACCCGATGCGGGGCACTATTTAACGATCCCGAGGTGTCCACTATTCAGAAGTTTTACTAAATTTGAATATTAAAGAATATAGATTTGTTCATTCTGCTATGTAAAACATAAAAATAGTATTAGAGATTTAGATTATTTTTCATAATGTCGAGACGGTATTGCCTGAACCGTCATATATCGAGACGGTGTTGGTTCAAGCCGGTTTGCAAGACGAGGAAATTTTTATTTTAGTGGTTTCAGGTCGGGTTGTGGGTTGACTTAAAATGAAATCTATGGTTCGTGTCAGGACTCACCCCCTCCCCTTTCCCCGTCAGAAAGATCGTGAGTTGTGACCCTCCAAAGGGCCGATTAGTGCCTCTCCTGCTTTTATGAAAAACTTTCTTTTCCAAATTGATTTCTACTAAGTTTTTTCTTATTACTGAGTATTAAATAGCAGTTATGTGTTTGCATAAAAATAATAAAAATCTCATTTTATATATGAATTAATATTTATTTATGCCTCACATACTTATATTTTAGGTAAAATTTTAAAGCTGTTCTGAAATTCAAAGGGGCTACTTTCTGGCACATTCTTTAGTTCATTTTTATTTGGAAACGTATTTGAGGAGGTCGAATTTTTGCATGCAGAGATTCTCTGCCTTATTTGTGGAGAATAGAAATTTGCTTCATAACCCTAGAAAAAGAAACCGAACCAATTCAAACCTGCTTTCCTTGCGGAATGCTAATTAATTTCAACTTTGACAGGTCTGCGGCTATTCAAGAACACCCCACTCCCCAGGAATTTCCAGGAAATCGGAGGCATTCTTCCAGATAATCCTCAGATGTGTCTTTACCTAACTATCGCCTAAGATAAACTATTATACGAGTATAACGAGATTGAAAAGCATGCTTCATTGAAAAAAAAAATTCCAGCGAAGTTCTCTGGATCAGAACTCATCTTCTGCAAATATAGTAAAAAATGTTACTGTCAAAAATTAATGGAGTGATTTGTAGACCAGAAGTAAACGGGCTTTGATAGGTTTTACTGTATATAATTTTAAAGCTTGTAATAAAAAAAGAAAAAAGCAACAATAAAAAAAAATACTTATCAACAATTTATTAAATCAAAATACATTGATTACGGTAATACATAGATAATGAATCCACTGGCCAAGTTAAATAAAATATTAGTATTATTTTTTTTTAAATGTGCTGGTCGAAACTCAAGCATTTAAATAATAGTAAGAAATAATAAAATATTAAAACAGAGATTTAAAAAAAAAAAAAAAAAAAAAACCTTGAAATTCTGGGGGGGGGGGGGGGGGGCAAAAATCGTCGGTTTTAAGACAACGGAAATTTTCTGGTCGGTTTCTGGTTGACTTTCAGCTAAATTTTCTCGTTCGGGTCCAGCAGATCCAACATGCGCAGGAATCTATTTCTGATTTAAAAAAAAAAAAAGCTATTAGATATTTGAATTTGAATGACTCCTTAAATGTTTGTTTTTTACGTAAAAGATAACATTAAAAATTGGAGACATCATTACAGACTATTTGTACTAGGGATGCAATGGATATCCGGCATATCCGGCTGATTTTTCAATATCCGAAATACCGTCGGATATCTGAATCACAATCACCGGATATCCAACTTCTCAGCCGGATATCCGGCAATACGTAGCAAAGTAAATATATAAGGATAAGAGAAATCGTTTGATCCAAACAATGCCGAACAACTTTTGTTTATAATGCAAAATATGAAAGTAAGTCCACTATTCATGAGTAAAAGGTAATTCTCAAAAGTTTAAAGAATTGCCAGCTTTCCTAACATTGGTATTAGAACTCTTTATAATAAATTTAAGAATTTATGTTTACATCTTTTAGAAAATTGTACCTTTACTTTCAGAATATGAAACAAAATCTGAAATTGTTTATTAAAGTATGACTTTATTAATTTTCTTTCTCTCTTTCTTCTATCTTCAATAGAAGAAAGTATTGTAACTGAGATTTTTTCAATTTCTGGTTTTCGATGGTCTTAGACGTTTTAGGGGTCAGAGATCCCAAAACATGTTTATACAAATTGTCTGTCTGTCATCATACCATCAAAAAGTGTATGAAGTTGTGCATAGAATTGAACCAAATTTTTTGTGAATGTTTTTGGCTATAGCCAGATGGCCCTCCTTCAATATTGGAACATTCTACTGGAAGGGGGTGCTGTAATCGTGATTTTTGTGCCATTTTCATTATTGCATCATCAAAAAGTGCATGAAGTTATGCATAGAATTGAACCAAATTTTTGTGTATGTTTTTGGCTGTGGCCAGCAGGTCCTTCTTCAATATGGAAGCATTCTGCCGGAAGAAAGTGCTGTAATTGCGATTTTTGTGCCATTTTCATTATTGTACTATCGAAAAATGTATGTTAAATATGTAATCATAAGTTATCCATATAATTGAACAAAATTTTTTGTGTATGTTTTTGGCTATGTCCGGCAGGTTCTCCTTTAAATTGGAAATATTCTGCCCGAAGGGTGCGCTGTAATAGTGATTTTTGTGCCATTTTCATTCTTGTGCCATCGAAAAGTGTATGAAGTTATGTATAGAATTGAACCAATTTTTGGGGGTATGTTTTTGGCTATGGCCAACTGGTCCTCCTTCAATTTGAAAATATTCTGCCGGAAGGGGGCGCTATAATAGTGATTTTTGTGTTATTTCCATTATTTTATCATCGAAAAGTGTATGAAGCTAAGCATACAATTGAACCAATTTTTTGTGTACATTTTTGGCTATGGCCGGCAGTTTTTTCTTGAATTTGGAAATATTCCGCCAGAAGGTGGCACTGTGACAGCATTTTTTGTAAAATTTTCTCAATTTTTTGTACTGTATATTGGTGGCTCGTTAAGCCATGGGAACTTCGCATCCTGCTAAGCTGGTTATTCACAGTCAGCTGATGTACAGCAGAATAATGAAAGAAAATATTGATTTTAATAAATATCATGATCGAGATCAACTTATTCTTATTTTGATTTATTGACGAATAGAAATTTTAGATCAAAATCAAAGTTAGTATAATATTGAACTAATAATATCGAAGTATTAACATTTGGAACTACTTTTTGAAATATTAAGATGTATGAGATAGAAAAATGTTTTGGGATTGGCACATCCAATTAGTTATTTTTGTAACTTCATTATAAATAAAATAATTAAAATTAAAAGTAATTTTCTTTTTACTTATAAATATCACAGTAATTTAACTTAAAATAAAACTAAATGTGACTCAAAGCAAAACAGTATTAAATAATTAAAACAGAAAAAAAGACATCAACTAAACCTATATTTGGAGAAAATAACTCTTTAATCATGGATAATATTAGTAGATATTTTATGTTTAAATTATAAAAAGAACATATGTATTTCTTTGTGAAGATACTCTTCAATTATAAAGCCTATTAATTGGTTAAATTTTTTTACACAAATTATCAGCATTTCATTGGACAAATTAATTATTAGCAATTACCAATATAGTCAATGCCATATCCAAATCCAGTAGCAATTATCAGCATTTGCATTTCATTGTACAAATAAACAGAATATTTTAATGTTTAAATTACATTTTTTATACAACATTATTAATATACATTACACGGCTTGAATGGCAGATACATGTCTTGAATTTCGGGATGGGATGGCAGGATTCGTGCCCTAAAGAACATTGGGGACGGGAAGCTCCTGTTTCCAAAAAATCATTTTCCGAAAATGTTTCTTTTTAAAACGACGATGAAGTGTCGGGACCGACTGACAAATTTCATGATATTTTCCACTATCGATTTGCAGTTTTCAGTTTCTTCTTACAATAAATTGACAAAATTAGTGTTTGTTTTTCTGCATCTGACCAAAAAAGTTTACGATTTTTCTCCTCGACCAGCTGATGAATTTCTTGATTTTTTTTTGGAGACCGATTGGTGAATTTCATTTTAAAAAATTTCACAATCAATTGGCAAATGTAGAAATTTTATTCTGTGACCGATTGGCAAATTTCCCTGTTTGTTCTTGTGACATACTGATGAAAGTAACGATTGTTTTTCTGCATCTGATTGAAAAATTTCGCATTTTTTCTCTGCGACCGGCTGAGGAATTTCACGGTATTTGCTCGTGACGGATTGGCAAATTTCACGATACTTTTCCATGATCGATTGACGAATTTCATGATATTTTCCCACTTTCATTTTCCCATGAACTTCAGTTTTTTTCTCGCAACCAATCGACAAATTATTTTATTTATTTTCACCATGATTGACGAAATCAGCAATGTTTTTTCCTATGACCGTTTTACATATTTTGCGATGTTTTTCCTGTGCGCCCAAAATTGGAAATAACTAAAAGGGCAGCAAAGGCCACCGGAGACTAAGCTCTACCAAAATTGGACAATAGTCAGCACTAAACAAAATGAGATTACACTTGTGGGGCACATGAAAAAAAAAAAACTTTGATGAACTTCAAAAAAACATATTTAGAAACAGCAAACTAGTTGTTTCTCGCAATTAACAGAAATTAGGACATGACTTTTTGAAATCAACCTTTTCTCGTGTAATAGAAGAAAGCAATTGACTATTCCCTTTTCAAACTTTGGATATGGATTTAAAATTCCAATGCATAGAACATAGTTCAATTAATGAAAATACCAGGGATTACAGTTTTGAATATAATTCCATTAAGGATATAATAAAACAAATTTGTTCAGAAGTGACATACCATCACCGATATGCATTATTCGTGTAAGTTAAAAATGAATGCACATCAGATTTTGCAAAGTTTTCTAAAACGTTTTAAGAGAGCATAACTATGTGTTTCCGATAATTTCTAAAGTTATAAAAAGTCGCAGGGTTGTTTGGTTTAAACGACGCTGGTTTAAACCGTGGTTTTTTTAAAAAAAACCATGCTGGTTTTTTTTCTCTTTTTCCCTATTGTTTTCATTTATTTTACACATTATTGAAAAATGCAAAATCCAAGTTATGCAGAAGCTACAAGCAAAACTTTAGAAAAATGATGAATTAATAAACTTGTAAAGTAACAAGCATTTTTAGTCAAACTTTTCTTATAAGCTTTAAGTCTACATGGCAGACTAATGTTTCTAAAATTAGCTGGGGAAAAAAAAAAAAAAAAAAAAAAAAAGTAGTTAGTTTTCTTTCTTCTTCTTTTTCAAGCCTTTTATTTTAAAAAATAGCCAAAATGGCAGATTCTAGCTAAAAATACACTTTTACTACTTAGATTGCTTGATTAGTTAAGATTTACTAAGGATTACATTATGCCTCAATGATGACATAATCATAAGTAATTCTCTCCATTCGTTACTCTTTGTTCTGTATGCTAATGAAGGATTGGCGGTGAGTTTTCTTTGTTGTATCATGGCTATTGGGTTTAGTAAGCTTTTTTTTTTTCTTTCATTCCTACATTGGGATTGAGCTTTTGCATTATGATTTATTTTATTGTTACCAGCAGGGTTAGCATGGTTTAAATCAATTGGTTAACCAACTGTTTTTTTAGAAAAAAATCTAATATAACATTTTCTCATTTTTGTAATTTAAGTGTTTCAAATTATCGGATATAAATAATTTCTACTTTTAACCAAGGATGTAGTGGAAGGTATATGCAGGTATGCGACATATACCTTCTGAATTTTTTTAAGATTGACAACTTTTATAAATCTACTTTCCATTTTAAGATCAATGTTTTCAGTAGTCTAAAAAGCTGGTAAATAGGTATTTCTGTTTATTTTACTGTCGCCCTTTTTTTTTTTTTTTTTTTTTTTTTACCTGGCAGTTTCTGAGAAGTGTCAAATGACAATATACAATACTTCTTGAAATGTGTAAAGACTCTACTGCTAAATTCAAATCATCCCAGGAATTCTTTATAAAAAGCTTAAAAGCTTTACTTTTAATAAAAGATAATAATTATTCATGTAGTGTTTTAACAGAAAAATCAGACATATCATATTGCAAATATTTCAAAGAAATGATTTTGAATAACCATGGAAAATTATATTGTATTTATGAAACTACACCATATATTTATTTATAGGACTATAGTAATCAAAAAATTGTTTATTAAGATTTTCAAGGTATCAATGTTTCACTTTCACTATGTAGAGCATTTTATTCATGGAACATAAGACATAACTTTTACTAAAAATGTTAAATTATTTCAATTTTCTACATAATTATTGTAATTATTTAATTTAAATTATTTTTAAATGAAGTTATATTACTTACATATTCAACAATGTTTATTTTTATCAATAAATATGTATGTATATGTAATAGAAAATATATTTTTAAAAAACCCGGTTTAAACCAAAAAAACATGGTTTTTTTGAAAAAAAAAACGGGTTTTTTACCAACCCTGAAAAGTCGCTCTGTGCTGTTTGTCAAAAGTGTAACTTGTGAAAGAGGCTAAAGTACGCAAAATGGAATAAAATCTAAATTAAGAAATTCATTTAGCAACCCGATTGTTAATTGCCCATAACATTAAGTGAAGGTTGAAAAATAAACATGATATATATAAAACTTGATTCTGTTCCTTTGTTTTAATAAAATAAAAATTTTGAATAATTATCTTGAGTTGTTAATTTAAATTGTTTCAATGGTATTTTATCATGTCTGTATAAATGTAATTCTTTAAGTAGCACATAAAAAATAACGGGGTTTAAAGATTTTTTTTTCCTTTCTAACAGTTCAACTCCCCTGCATTTATAAATTTTGGGTATGAAACTCCCCTTGGGAAAACTTGAATTACAAGCCCTGATATTCAAAGAGATATAGTTTTTGTAAATTATATTTGAATACATTTAAAATGTTTTAATGATGTGTGAAACATGTTTGTAATTTATTGTTCTCAGATGACATTATATAGAGAAATAATTCACTATATAATTAAAAACATATCTAGTGCCGGATATCCGAATCCGGCAGGCGAAGGAGCTTCGGATATCCGGTATCCGATATCCGGCAAAATCAATATCCGGTGCATCCCTAAATTTGTACTATAATTGTTGACTTCTTTTCCATAACTACATTAAAATATGCATTCATTTTTTTTTTGTTTGTTTGTGTTACATATAGTATTGACATAGAATTATCGGATATAATTCGACCTGTGCAGGACTCTAATCAATATATATGTGCATATATATATATATATATATACAGATATTCGTACGGGTACCGTTATTTTCAAGGCCCAATATCAGAATTTTGGTATAGAAAAATAAATCTAGTTTAAATGGACGAAATTTCGTCTTATTTCAGGAGAGATTTTCCATAAGTAAATACTGGTACCGAAGAATTTCTTAGTCGGGAAATTCAAGCACCCGTATGAACCCTGTATATACATATATATATATCAATTTCCTCCCCACTCTCTCTTGTGGTGGAGATCGCCCTCTCCCCCATCGGACAAATCCTGATGCCTCTCTTGCTGTTTTTGAAAAGCTTTTTTTTTTTTTTTTACTTGATTTAAAAAAATTGCTTTTATATATCGGATAATACTTATTTACACCTCATAAAATTACATTCTAGGTAAATTTTTAAGGCTGTTCTCAAATTCAAACTGGCCACTTTCTGATACATTCTTTAAGGCTGTTCTCAACTCCTCTGCTCAACGAGCGCAAAACGTTTTGGCACATTTACAAGTTCATTTTTTAACGGAAAGATATAAAATTGGAATGCCTAGCCATGGTAGCGATTTGGAATCGAACTGTGTGTTTTCCATTTTTTGATCAAACAATTACCTATGGAGTTATAAGCGATTTTGATCACATGACAAACACGTTTTTCGCCCTTTCTTGAGTGCTTATTCTTCCTTCGCACGGAAAATCAGTTTAAAACTCTTTTTCTGAAAGATCTATTGCGTTTGCAAGAAAAAAAGGGGGGGGAGGGGGGGAAACAGCTCGATTGCATAGTTTCTGAACAATAACACCTGCTAGTTTCATGCATTTCCGAACAAAAATGAATTAAAACTTATGTCATAAAATTCCCCTTTTGGAATTGAGAACAGCCTTAATTCGTTTTGGTTCGTAAACACGAAATTAGCAGGTTTTTTTCATTCAGAAACTGTGTAATCGAAAGACGTTTCAAATTTTTGGAAAACGCAGAAGATCTTTCAGAAAGTACTCTCAAAGTTTTGAACGGAATCCGGATGTGGAAGCGAGAGAAAAGAGAGCACCTGTTGTCACGTGACAAAAATCGCATATAACTTGATAAGTTATTTATCAAAAAAGGGCAAACGTAATTCGATTTCAAATCGTTTCAATAGTCAGGCCTGCCAATTTAGTGACTTTATGTATTACGTGCCTTTATGTATTTTTTTTTTTTTTTTTTACATTATTTGCAAAATTTAAAGCATTTTTCCTTTAGCAAAATAAAAATTTTACTCCAATCTACATATTTATATTTTGTAAATTATTTGCAAAATTTAAAGCTTTTTTTTCTCTAGCAAAATAAAAGTTTCAGATATATCTATCAGCATATACGTTAGCTGCCAACTATTCTACTTTTTAGCTATCACTCCTTCCGAATAGTAATCTTTGCATAGTTATAATGTTAACTGCGATATTTTTTTTTTTTTTTTTGTTATTTTTACCATTAAGAGTCTAATGAAAAGAAGCATTCGCTAATGCTAATCCTATGGAAGAAATTTATAAAGATATCTCAGTCGCATTTCAATATTTTTAAATGATTTCTTTGGTATTCAATAGTTGAGATCGATCTGCATGCAGGCCGTTTTTTACTTTTCCGATTTTGATTGCAGATATTTTTTTATGAGGATGCTTTTACTTTCGAAACCGGTTCCGAAAATGAAAGTGTCCTCATAAGAAATATCTGTAAACAAAATCGAAAAAGTAAACAACGGCCTTTGTACAGATCAATTGCAACTATTCAATGCAAAAGAAATCATTTAAAAATATTGAAATGCGATCGAGATATATTTATAAATTTCTTCCATAGGATTAGCATTAGCGAACGGGTCTTTTCCTTTGACTGAAGTAGCCTCTTAAATATGGTAAAGAAATAATGTTAACACAAAAAAGGGATAGTTCTCAGCTATGCATTTTTTATGAAAAAAAAAATGAATTAAATTTACAGAAATTAATATTTATATGCTGAAGAATGGAACAATGTTTTTCAATTTCCTATAAAAGGTGCATATCTTAAACTATAATCAATTACTTCCGCATTACAATCTTTTGTGGTGAGTCCTTGAAAATCAGATTAAATAAAAAATTTGACACCGTTATCGTTGCTCTGATTATATATTGGATCTTATTATACATAAATGTATATAGATATTGTCAAAATATATTAAAATTATTTTTTGAAGGAAACAAAAATGGCTTTATACTTTGCAAATTTTGCACTTATGAAATATTATTTGTAAAATATAAAGTAGCGAATGTATATCAAAAAGTACATAACCCGACCAGAACCCCAACGTCAATGAACAGTAGAAGTAAACCCAACCAGCAATGAAAAAAATTATCCCCGGCCCGGTCCAAAACGCGGGTCAGATGAGATTTGAACCTCCAAATTTCTGAAATCGCTCCCCTCCCCCCTTTCCCCCCACCATTAGCATGCAATCATAGAAAGGAAATTGTTTATTTCTGCAAAATTCTTTTTTCTTCAAAAGCTCAGAGCAAAGATAGTATACGAAGTCTCCGTGTCCAAAACTGAGAAACTGACCATGACCAGAAACCCCAATCTATTTCTGATCCTCCCGATCTATTTCCCCCCAAACTGCCTGAGGGCCTCCACACGAAGTACATAGGGAAGCATACACAGATGGTCAGATAAGAACTTTTTTATTTTTTCCTGAAAGGAATTTTGAAGAGCCAGATTTAAATGGAGAAAATTCATAGAAAAAACGATGCATTTTGCAACATGTTGAATCCCTATAAAACACAAATGCACAAAATTTTTAATGTAGACAGCTTAATATTTCTTCTATTAAAATAATTATTTCAATATTCTACACTGATATATTTTGTGATTTTTTTTATGATTAATTTTGGTAAAAATTTTAAAATTGTTTTTTGACCTGCATTCATTGCACGAAAGAGTAGCAAAACTTCAAAAGCCCCTTAAAATATTGATAATGATGTAAAAATAATACATCTTGAACGTATACTTCATTTGTAAGCAATCTATTTTTTATTTTTTATTTAAATAATAATATTTTTATTTTTATTTAAATAATTATAAAATTTTGAATTTTTTTTTTTTTTTTTTTTTTTTTTTGTTGAAAAATTGGAAAATTTAAATAACCAATGCAATAATAATACTAAATTTGAAGTATAAGTTATTCTTTAAATTAAAATGAATGTATAATATTTACAAAGTTTCATGCAAATTGCTTTATTAGTTTCTGAGAAATGTTGCGCGAAAGCTTAAAATCTATGAAATTGAGAAAATTGCAGTTCAAGATTACAAGATATTATATTCTATGCAGTTAATATCTTGCAGTTCATATGCAGTTCAAGATATTATATTGCATATTTATATATTATATGAAGTTTAAGATATTATATTGTAACAAAATTTTAAAAGTTTATGAATATAACAAGATTGAACTAAGATGTAGATTGTGCCTTTGAATATAATTATTTTCAGTACTTTTAACAAGAAAGTTATTTTTTTAAGAATCCTGATGCATTTTTGATGTTCTCACATAATTTTTCAGAAATTTCACATAATTTTTTCCCCCACAAGATCCCATTATGCGTATTATTAAAAGATTGAAAACAGATCATGAGTACACATAATAAATTTCAAATCATTCGGCTGAGTAGTTTTGCACTATCATATGCAGACAGACGGACGGACCAGACGACGACTATAGGTGATACGTGTTTATATAATTACGAACGCACCAAATATATAGATAAAATATTAAAACAAATTCTTTTTATAAATCAGAAAAATCGCCATAAAGAATAAAATAAAAATGTAAAAATCGCATTAAAATATTGCGAAAACTTCAAAAATTACTGTAGGAATTCCAAATGATCATTACTGAGGACAACATTCACTATGCTGGGCTAAAGGACTTAAACTAGATTCATTTTATTAATGGGAAAAAATTGCCAGTAAATTAAACACAAACCGCTGAAATCCGCATAAAAATCGCTAAAAATTTGAAAATCGCAAAGGTCAAAATTTATCACAGTAAATCTTTCGTGAATGTAAAAAGATCGCTACGGCACGTGATAAAACGCTAACAAGAATGTAAAATTATGCGTCAGCAGGGCCAAAACTAGCCTTTTTTGCGGCCGGGCCAAACATGGATTTTGGCACCCCCCTCCCACTTCCACCCCTGCTCATACACAATAAAAGTTATCGACCACAGGTACCCTATGCAAAAAAAAAGAAAATCCTTAGGAAATAAAAATTATTTAATAATTATTAAAATCCTAACGAGAAATATGTAAACAATGCTCCCATAGGATTAACATTAGCTTGAACGTTAAGTGCCTACACTAGTCTCGATAAGAAACTGGATAGCTAATGTTAACCCTATGGGAGTGTTCTTTTTAAAATTTCTCACTTGCATATTAATAGTTTCAATTTTTTTTTTTTTCTTGCTTATGATAGTTTAGATTGGATTTTAACCGGGTTAGTGTTTACTTTTTCGATTTTGGTTGCAGAATTTTTTTTTTTTTAAAGTTACTTTCACTTTCACAAATTTGAAAAGAACGCTCCCATAGGTTTAAGATTAGCTTGCGAATTTCGTTGTATTTCACACACACACACACACACACACATATATATATATATATATATATATATATATATATACATTTTTGTATGAAACTATAAATAAAATCTTCATTTGGTGACCCCCCTTCGTCTTACATTCTGGCCCCCGGGGCACATGCCCCCTCTGCATCCCCTTAGTTTCGGCCAAGGGCGGATGGATCCATCCCTCCATTTAGAGGGGGAGCCATGGCTCCTCTTAAAGGGCGGCAGAGATTACATCTCTTAATAAGTAATTTTTATGTTAAAGGTTTGTCTTATACCTAAAATATCTACTTTTCTGATGCTTTTGGGAATTCATTTACATTCGTAAATACAAACAAATTCATTATTATTCGTAAAAATATAAAATTTCTATATTTATTCAGATACCAAGAAATTTAAGAATTTCCCATTTTCTTAAAAAGGCAAAGAATCATTCAGAAAACGAGCATTTTAAGCCAATAATTAGTACTTGGCAGTTACAGAAATGCCATCAAGAGAGTGGAGTTGGCTGCTGCGACCTGAAATTCAGTTTAAAACCCCACATTTTACTGAAATTTCCTGAAAGATCCTTTGCCATTGTCGAAAAATGGAAAACGCTATTCAATCACATTTGTTCTGAACTTACTAATGTCTTGCATCTCAGATTAAAAAGGATTTCAGGGATTTACCTACATTGGATTTGAGTAGAGCTCTAAAGAGTCTGAAAGAATTTCATTGTTGAGCAAGGGGAAAATTTGAAAGAATTTAATATATATTTAATTTTTAAAATGTTCTTTAGAAATTTTCTTTGTTCAGGGGTGGGGGGGTGGGGGGTCATGACCCCCTTGGATTCGTCGTTGGGTCGATCTGTACAAAGGTCATTTTTTACCTTTTTTGATTTTGATTACAGAATTTTTTATGGGGATGCTTTGCTGCCGATGAAACTGGTTCTGAAAATGAAAATGTCCTCACTAAATATATCTGTAACAAAAATCAAAAAAGCTAAAAACGGCCTTTGTGCAGATCGATCTCAGCTATCCAATGCAAAAAAAAAAATCATTTAAAAATATTGAAATGCAACTGCGAAGAGGCCACTTTATTCAAGCGAAAAGACCCGTTCGTTAATGCTAATCCCATAGAAGAAATTTAATAAGATATCTCGCTTGCATTTCAATATTTTTAATGAGAGTTTTTTTTTTTTTTGCATTGGATACCTGGGGTCGATCTTTCGGCCCTGCGTCAGGCATAGATTATAAAGCACTTTCCAACACTTTCATAATGCAGTAATAAAACTTCACAAAGAGAAAAAGAATATGTAAATAAACAAGCAGTGAAATGTATACATTTGAACACATTTGAAAACACAGTTTCAGCAATTATCACCTATAATCGGGAAAGTATCTGAATTTTTTTTGTTGCTCAACATATGATTTATAGCTTTATCATATATTACATGGTACGTAAGAATTTAGTTCAGTTAGGAAATGCATAGCTCAATTGAAAATGCCCGTTCATCAATTTGCACCAGAAAACGGAAATGTACTTTAGATGTTTTGTGGAGCCTTGGATGTGATCTTTATAATTCATAAATCTAAATCTAATTAATATTTCAAAAAATGTTACATTTAGAAACGCTCAGCACAATGGAAAACGCCCTTCCAACAATTATTTGTTCACAGATCATCAGGTAACGTAATCAATGGAATACTAAGATGTTATAATAAGCTTTAATCCTTAGTTTTCGAATGATATAATTTATTCTATTGCTTTTTTCAGGGAGGGGGTATTAGAAGCAGAGAAGGGAAGCGAAGGACTGTATTCTCTTCCAAAATTTTGGTCACTTTTGGCAGATTTTAACAATTTGGCACCCTCTTAACCAAGATACTGATTACTTCCATGGGGCCCCCTTAAATGGGAGGGTAGCAGCTGCCCCGCATGCCCCTGTATTAGTCAGGCCCTGATGCATGCCATTTCTATAAATAAGTAAAGCTTTTCAAAATAAAGATATATATGAGGATGTGAGTTTCAAAACTCCCCTTATCCAGAAAATCAAATTTTGGGAAATCGCGAAAAACCTCTGGCAGCGTCGATTGGTTTTCATTGTAAACAAAGATTTTGCAATGCCAGACATACACGATAAACTAGTTTTTTTGCACATTGTAGTGTTTTATGTATGCAGGTTTATCAATAGATTGATAAAGATAACTCGATTTTTTAAATTTTGGATAAGGCGAATTTTGAAACTCACGCTCTCATATTTCGATCTAATGAGTGAAAAAACTAATGTTTGATCATTTCTTTTTGCTTTAATTATGTATGAAAATTAAATATCTGTTTACTTTTTTTTCCTCGGGTAATGTAAAAATCGATTTATTTTGAGAAAGAATTCATATTCGAGTCATACCTATTCATTTTATTATTAGTTCCTTTTGGGATTTTCAAATAAACATCAACGAATCAAAACATCAACATCAACAAAAAAACGAATCAACGCCAAAACAGATCTTTTAGCGTACTGTTCAAACTCATAAGAATTTCCACTATGCTTCTATTGGCTTACTGATAGCATGCAAAAGACTAATGTCTAGAAAAGGTGGAGCAATATATTTTGCATTTTACCGCTGATTGATTGATGCTAGCACCATCTAATGGGGTTAAAAAGCTGGCCATCTCTTTTAAGAACACTCTTACATATTGAGAAACTAGTCTCTCCTGGTTTTTTTGCAATTTATTTTCATCAGTCACGCAAAGTCGAAGAAAGGAGAGGCAAACTTTGGATTTCAGAAAGAAATAAAGACAAATGCTAAAGATTGGTGTTAGTGTATGTTTTAAGAAAAAACGTAGAAAATTGGTAAAAAAAAATTGATTGTTTCAGGGTTGTATCGATCGATATTGACTACCTAGAATTTTCCAACTGTGATCAAAGTTGCCGACATTGGGGGGCGAGGCGCCCCCCTACCCCCCCACCCCAAGTAGCTTCGCCCCTGGCTTTGGTTTTCAAAAGCTCAACTGGTTTTTTTAACCTTTTTTTTTCATAGACGGAATAAATTCAAATAATAACATTTCTTCCATGAAAAAATCTGAAACAGAAACTAACATTTGAGATGCCTCAAAGGTAGTTACATCATTACAGTAATGAACCTTTTCTTTCTGTTTTTATTTTTCTCATGCATGATATAGTGAAGTTATTTTCTGATTCAATAAAAGCATTTAAATTATTATACTAAAATAATTAAGCTGAGTCATTTTAAATATTCTTAGATTTAAATTTTCTACAAAACAAACTGGACCGTATTTAGATTTATTATTTTATTAAACTAATTAATGTGATTTGTTTAAATTTTCATGACTATGAAATAAACTGTATTAAGATTAGTTGAATCACTTTAAATGACTTATTGTCTTACTGATGCAGAGGGATTCATACATTTAAAATTAATTTAAGCTTAAAAAACCACTCACTTGATTCTCTACATTTTCTGTATTGTTCATTATATCAACACTGTCTTGACTATTTTCAGTAACCTGAAAATTATAGACAAAAAAAAAAAAAATAAAGCAGGGGAAGTTACTAAGTGGGAGTACTACACGTAACTTCCTTAGTACTACATAAGCATTACATACAAAAGGGAGTGAAAACAATTGGTAATATATGAAGCAAATATAATTTATTTCCAATAGTTATTTTAACAATTTTATTAAAAGTTATCACATTAGGTCTCTCTTCTTTATTTTCTGTAGCCTAAAGATTATAGACAAAAATTATAAAGCAGGAAGAGTTTCTTTGTGGTAATACTACATAAACATTACATGCTAAAGAGAGTTAAAGCAATGGCAGATATTTGAACAAAAAAAAACCATATTTCTAATATTAATATTTTATGAGTTTTAGATTGATGTTATATTAAGAATGTGTATTAAAGTAATGAACTTTTTTTTTTTTTTTTTTTTTGGTCATGCATGTTATAGTGAAGTTATTTTCTGATTCAATAAAAGCATTTCATTATTTTACTAAAATAATTTATCTGAGTCATGAAATTTCTATAAAATAAATTGGACTATAGTTAGATTAATTAAATCATTCAAAATTAATTTATTGATACACTAGTTTTTGTAAATTAAATATCACATCAAAATTTACACATTGCTGTAATTTTTATAGGAACAACTGAAAGTATAAAATTAAGTACATGTCTCAGAAATACTTTGCCTAATGAAAACCTAAGAACATCTTAAAAAAGAGAAAACAGAGAAAAGAAGTTGATGACAAATTTAAAATATTTGAATGCTTTCCAAGCTCATAGAATTATATTTGCAGGGGAGAATTTCCAATTTAACTGATGAGGTGCCTTAATGTATTTTTTTACAAAAACTTTTTTAAAAGCAGACACAAGGCTTGAAATTCATTTTCACCAAAAATTCCTTTTGAAAAATGTAAGCCTTTTTAATGTTTTTCAAGGACTGTTAACACGGTATAAAGAGATTAATTTCTGATTAAATAAAAGACATTTATTATTTTATTAAATTAACTAATACGATTTGTTTAAATTTTCATGACTATGAAATAAACCGTATTAAGATTAGTTGAATCACTTTAAATGACATTGTGTTATTGATGCAAAGGGATTCCTACATTTAAAATTAATTTAAGCTAAAAAAAACCACTTACTTCATTCTCTACATTTTCTGAATTGTTCATTATAACAACACTGTCCTCACTATCTTCAGAAACCTAAAAATTATAGACAGAAATATTAAAGCAGGGGAAGTTACTAAATGGAAGTAGTACATGTAACTCCCATAGTACTACGTAAGCATTACATACCAAAGGGAGTTAAAACAATAGTAAGTAGTAATTTTCACCAGTTTATGATAATTTTGATTTGCATTATTTTTTATATGTAAATATAAATTATTTTCATACTGTGCTTTGGTTTTCAAAAGCTTAACTTCTTTAACATTTTTTTTTTTTTTTTTTTTTTTTTTCAGAAATGGTGTAAATTCAAATTATAACATTCCTTCTATGAAAAAATCTGAATATTTGAATGCTTTCCAAGCTCATAAAATTAAAATTACAGGGGAGAATTTTCCAATTTAACTGATGAGGTTCCTTAATGTATGTTTTACAAAAACATTTTTTTTAAAGCAGACACAAGGCTTGAAATTCATTTTCTTTTGAAAAATATAAACACTTTTACGGACTGTATGAACCCTGTATAACGAGATTAATTTCTGATTAAATAAAAGACATTTATTATTTTATTAAACTAATTAATGTGATTTGTTTAAATTTTCATGACTATGAAATAAACTTTATTAAGATTAGTTGAATCATTTTAAATGACTTAATGTCTTACTGATGCAGAGGGATTCCTACATTTAAAATTCCCAACAAACACCAAAAATCCGGCCGCATTCTGAGAGATTTGGGGCCAAACAGAATTCCGGCCATTTGTATCAAACCACCGTTTTATATTAACTGGTGCGCCATTACATCCGGCAGCCATCGTCTAACTGATAACGGGCGAGTGTGGAGAAAATGAATGCTTTTTTCCTGCCCACTAGCCACTGAAGTTAAATTTCCGGCTAGTATATAAAAGACCAGAATCGGGTGAAAATAATTGGGCCAGTTTAATCTGCTTGATATATTAATTGAAAGAAATAGAAAAATACTTTTTCTTCAATTTTTCAACATAATTTTCCTCATTCAAAATCTGTTTCGCTGAAAGTATTCAATAAGGGGCAAAATTTATTTTTTATGCACTAAAATATATATTAAAAGACTTACTTTTTTTTACGCATTTTAATAAATTACAAATAAAATTTTCTTGTCTACAAATTACATCTTAAGATATATATGTTTTTTCTAAGCACACTGAAATAGAGTACACTTTTTATAAATTCCTTCTTTTTTTAAATAGAAATGTAAAATGTAAAAAAATAATAAGAAATGTTCAGTTGAACAATACGAAAAATTATAACAATATGTATTATCAGTTTCAATGGAAAACATTTTCCCTAATACAAAAGCAAAATATGTCACTCTGAATACATCATCAAAAAGTTTTCTTAAAAAAAAAAAAAAAAAAAAAAATCTTTAACCATCAAACAAAATCAAATCTGAATAATCTTTTAATAAAATACAATTCATAATTATAGATTGGCTGCGAGGAATTTTTCATATAATTTGAAATGTGATTTAAAGTGTAAGTATCAAAGATATTTGTTAAGAATGTTCTCAAATCCAAAGAGCGTCTACTTTCTGACATATACTTAATTTTTCTTTTTTTTTCGGAAACACATGAAATGGCAGATACTGTTACTCAGAAACTATGTAATCAAAAAGCGTTTTCCATTTTTTGCTAAATGCAAAAATTCTTTCAGAAAATGCACATAAATTGGGCATTTTAAACCGATTTTCCGAACGCGAGACAGGAGAAAAAACGGTTGTCACGTGACAACAATTGCTTATAATTTTATATATAATTTATTTATCAGAAAATCGAAAACTCATTTTAATTCAAAATCCTTCCAGTAGTTAGGCTTGCCAATTTTATGCCTTTACATTTAAAATTGAGTCAGAAATTGTATCAGAACGTTTCGTGCTGTTGAACAGGCGATTTGAGAACCACCTAAAGGTTGAATGACATGCTTTGTGGTTTTGTGAAAACGAAACACTGTATGAAATTGTTTTAATAAATATAGATTATATCCTACAAGATATTTGTTATCAATGTTTTATAAGATATAATTCATATTTATTTTGTTAAGAAGTTACTTAATTTCTTAGAAAAATAATTATGAATCCAAAGAAACTAGTTATTTTTATTAAATTTTGATTGTTAAAATAATTTTAGTAGTATATTCTCCCCCCCCCCCCCTCCTTTACATTTTGAAATTTCATAAAAACCTTCATTATCGTTCAAAAGCAGAGGAAAAAATCCAGGCATCAAAAGAAATAAATATGAAAAAGATATGTTTGAAGGCAAAAAGTTTCTTTTAATTTATTATAATAAAAACTGGTAACAACTACTAAATATATCCCCCCAAATATTTTTGCACCCTTCCATTTCTTCAGCTTTCTTCAGTATAGAGAAATGTACTCTCTAAAACACATTCGCACAAGACATAGGGGATGAGAGATTACTCTTCAAGGTCAGGGTTGCCTGGAGGCATTTCTGAGAAATTCATCCCATGACTACTTTGAATCCTGCTTTGTCATTCAGGTTGTAGTTTGCATAGAAGAAAGGTTGTTTACAGAGCATGATCTACGTTAGTAAGTGTCTTTAAGTCTATGTTGATTTATTAAAGTATTATATGATTATAATCTGATATTTATTTTGCATCATTTAACATTAAAGTGTTGTAGGGTGTAAAATAGTTATATACTAATTATTTAATTCCACAAGTAATTTTATCAAATGCAGAATGATATTTGCTTTATAATATTTTTGATACATTGCGTATAATTAAAAAATGTCGGACAGAAAATAAGTAAATTTGTTTTTTTCACTCTATATTTTTACGATTGTTTGACAAGAAAATATATTAGCTTTTATGAAATCACAAGTATTTTTTAATTAATTTTATTATATTCTTATTTTAGTAAATATATATTACGTAATTAACAGATTCTTCATTATATTAAAATTTTGTGTAAATTATGAAATAATGAGGGTATTTTACTAATTTTCTCTCAAAGTTTCGAATTTTATCACCTTTTCGAAGTAATGACAATCAGTTTCTGATCATGTATGTAATAAAAAAATTTGTGAAAGCTGGAATAGTTTAATTTAAGTAAAGTTTATTTTTACTATAAAGAAAAAATATGCATCTTTTTAGAAAAAATTGTTAAAATAGTGATGAAGTTTTAAATTACTGCGAATAATTTTCATAGTTTTTGAAAGATTAAAGTAACATATTGTTGTAAAGTTTGACTATTGGTGCTAGATCACTCATACGCGAAAACATCCGCATGCTAATGTTAATCCTATGGAAAAAAATTATTTTAAATATTTCGTTCCCATTTGATTTTTTTCTTTTCTTTTTTCATATTGGATAGCTGAGATCGACCTTTACAAAGACCTTTTTAACTTTTTCGATTTTGTTTAGTAACTAAATTATCCTATAAAAAAAAGGCCTGTCTTTATAGAGGCAGACCTCAGCTACCAATGCAAAAAAAATTATAAAATATTAAATTAAAACGAGATATTGTTTTAAAAATTTGCCCCTTAGGATAAACATTAGAGAGCGAGTGTTTTCGCGTGAATGAGGTAGCCTCTTAAGCTGTGAAGGAAAAATCTAAATGTAAAATTTTGAAATATTTAAATGATGCAAAAATATTTATTGTGCTTCAGATTATGATTTGCTTTAATAAACAAACATATACTGTTAACAGGCTTCTTAAAAAGTTAAAAAAAGAGTTAAAATGCAAGTAATGTATATATATTCCCAAACACATACTTTTAATATAAAATATATAATTAAATGTAAATTAAAAAACACATATATTAAGGTTGTATAAATTGTTTAGGCGTAAATTCAAAATTTGTTCCATAAAAATACTTGTTGGGAGTTCATTTAAATGATTAAGTGTTTTTGCATGAAAAACAATATATGAATAATTATTTAGGTACATTTCTAAAAAAAATTATATATTTACTTATCTTGAACTTTTTCGAAGATTTTCAAAATGCAGTGCTTTGCATAGTGAATTAATTAGTTATTTTATTTTTTCAATAATTATTTTTAAAATGTATATGAAATGTAATTATTTAAAAATGGCATCACATATACATTTTTTAAATGCATAATTGAATAAATAAACAAATTAATAAATTCACTATGTCAAGTATTGCATTTTGGAAATTTTTGAAAATATTCAAGATAAATAAATTTGTAATTTTTTTCGAAGTGTAACTAAATGATTAATAATATATTAGTTGTTCATGTAAAAACACTTTATCGTTTAAACATTTTTTCAACAAGTATTTTTTATGCAACAAATTTTGAATTTATGCTCAAATAATCTTTATGGCATGGCAGTGGAATTTTTGTGGGCAGCTTTGGGCTAAATTTAGTTCTCGCAAACACAAATGGCTGGACTAAGGCGAGCTTCTGGCTATCCATTATTTTTAGTGGTCATTAAAAGAATAAATGTGGCCAGTTTGAGGCTATGTATCATTTTTAGTTAAAAATTAGTAGCACGATTGTGGGCAACTTATTGTATTTACGGCCAATTTTCTTGTGGCCTGATTGTGTCCGGTGTGACACTTTTTTTACGGACCCGTAACTTTCAATGATAGCGGGCCAGCATCAAACACTTTCGGCCAAGGGTAACAAACCCATCAGTGGCCCGAAAATTCTGTGTTTGTCGGGTTATTTTAAGCTAAAAAAAACCACTTACTTGATTCTCTATATTTTCTGAATTGTTCATTATAACAACACTGTCCTGACTATTTTCAGTAACCTACAAATTATAAACAAAAGTAATAAAGCAGTAGAAGTTACTAAGTGGGAGTACTACATGTAACTCCCACAGTACTATGTAAGCATTACATACCAAATGGAGTTAAACCAATAGTAAGTAATATTAGGTTGAGCAAAAAGTTCTGGAAAATTTTTAATCTAATAGTTATCAGAATTTGTATCATATATACACTCCCTCTAATGTGCACAAGTTGGGAACAAAGGTTTTGCGGATTATACAATTTTGCGGATTATAGGTCATTTCTTTGTTTACATTGTAATATTTGGAATTTAACAACAAATGTAGTATCCACATTATAAATAAATAACACAGAAATAAAAGAAATTGCTTATATATATATATATAAACTATATCCAATATTAGAAATATATTTAAATGATATAATAATGCATAATTTATAGAAACATTTCTACTTATTTTTAGATCTCAAACATCACAGTTATAATTGTTTGCTTTATAGCTTTAAATTTATACTCTGCAATTTAATCTTGAAGCCTTTTACAAGAGTCAGGATTTCTTGATAAATAACAAAAGTTTGTTTTTCTAAAAGATTAAGACATTTATCCAAAAGAGCTAACCCCTCTTTGAAAGCAATTTTACCTTTTACATAGCCAACAAATGTGTTCAAAATATAGCAGTCTAATAGTTATTTTTAAGATATGCAGAATATTTCTTTCTAACTAATGCAGGAACACATTAAAAAATTTTAGTGCATTTAAAATTAATTAAAATTCTTAATATATTCATCAGATTAGTTGCGGATTATACAATTTTGCGGATTATAGGTCATTTCTTTGTTTACATTGTAATATTTGGAATTTAACAACAAATGTAGTATCCACATTATAAATAAATAACACAGAAATAAAAGAAATTGCTTATATATATATATATATAAACTATATCCAATATTAGAAATATATTTAAATGATATAATAATGCATAATTTATAGAAACATTTCTACTTATTTTTAGATCTCAAACATCACAGTTATAATTGTTTGCTTTATAGCTTTAAATTTATACTCTGCAATTTAATCTTGAAGCCTTTTACAAGAGTCAGGATTTCTTGATAAATAACAAAAGTTTGTTTTTCTAAAAGATTAAGACATTTATCCAAAAGAGCTAACCCCTCTTTGAAAGCAATTTTACCTTTTACATAGCCAACAAATGTGTTCAAAATATAGCAGTCTAATAGTTATTTTTAAGATATGCAGAATATTTCTTTCTAACTAATGCAGGAACACATTAAAAAATTTTAGTGCATTTAAAATTAATTAAAATTCTTAATAAATTCATCAGATTAGTCAACTTTTATTACAGTCAAAATGCATACTTGCCAACTAAATTTCGGTAAAACTCAGAAGATTTTGGACAAAAAATCAGAAGATTTTTTTCTTGTTTTATAACACTTTCAGTAAGGATTAAAAACAGCTGAATCCTTATAAATAAACAAATTTCAAAGAGAAACTCGAATAAAATATTCACTAATTTGCAATTACACAATATATATTATGACAAAAAAGAATAACTTGAATATATTAAAAATTACTAATTTTTTTTTTTTTTTTTTTTTTTTTTTTTTTTTTTGAATATTCATAGATTTTCACATTAAAAGACACTTAAAACTTCTGATTCCTAATTTATTTATTTATTTATTTATTTATTTATTTATTTAGGGTGATTATGAGTAAAAAAAGAAAAAAAATTCTGAAATTCACAGCAAATTTTCTGAAAAGTTGCAGCAGGAAGAGGTGGGGGGGGGGGGGGGAATCCACTTCCGACACTAGCTATGCATTTTTTTCAGCGGCCCTTTGACGAAATTCGCGATCTTTTGACGAAATTTGTGGGGTTTTTAAAAATTTTTTTGACGGAATTTGTTTGTTTTTTTTCGCGATTTTTTGACGAAATTTGCCATTTTTTTCGCGATCTTTTGACCAAATTTGCCGTTTTTCGCGATCTTTTGACGAAATTAGCGTTTTCCATGCGATCCTTTGAAGAAATTGGCGATTTTTCTGCAAACAATTGACAAAATTAACTTTTTTCGGCGACGATTTCGAAATTCGCGATATTTTTTATGTCCGAATTTTCGAATTGGTGACCGATTTTTTTTAATTTTCGGAAATGAATGCCTTAAATTTTCTGAAAATTCGGACCAAAATCACCCCTACGCGTTGTTTACGCAATCTTTTGACGAAATCCGCGTCTTTCCCGCGATCGTTCGGCGAAATTTGGGTTTTTTCCGCGATCCATCGGTGAAATTTGGGTTTTTCCGTGATCCATCGGTGAAATTTGGGTTTTTCCCGCGATTCTTTAACGGAATTCGCGTTTTTTCGCGATCTTTTTACGGAAATAGTGTTTTTACGTGATCTTTTGACGGCGCTTTTTTTTACCCGATCTTTTGACGAAATTTGCGTTTTTTTGCGATCTTTTCACGGAATTTGTGTTTTTACGCGCTCTTTTGGGAGGATTCTCGTTTTTTACGCGATCTTCTGACAAAATTTGCGTCTTTCCCGCGAACCTTCGGGGAAATTTCGGGTTTTCCCGTGATCCTTTGACGAAACTCGCATAAAAAGCGTAAGAAAAGGCCGAAAATCGAAAGAAAATGACGAAAAGCGGAAGAAAACCCATTACGCGCGTAAAATCGGAAAACATGCCGATTTTTCGGAAGAATTCTGAAAAAATCGGAAGAGTTGGCAGCTATGAAAATGTGCATTATCTTGCTTAAAAAAAGATTTTAACTCTTTGTTTACATCTGAAATATAGTGCGGATTATAGGCATTTGTGGATTATAGAGTTGCAGATTAGAGGGAGTGGACTGTACAGGAAGGAGTACTAGTGGTATATTTCTAGGAGTCCAGGAACTTTGGCTCCAAAATGCCTATTAACAGTATGATTTGTGTGTGTTGACCCGGCATTATTAGAGAAAAGGCTTAACGATTCTGAAAGCCATTGATGAGATTAATGAGGATGAAGGTGCTGGTAACGGCGACAAACTAAGCCAGCAAATCCGGAATTTGGCAGAAAGTCGTGGGCTATGATGGTCCCTACTTTAAACAATAGCCCTTGTTGCTTTTGTTGTTAATTTGTGCATAGCAACGCAACTTTCAAAAATTTCCCTGAACTTTTTGCTTTTCTACCCCTCGGGATTGCACTAACACTCTAAAGCGAAAGCTGAGTTCCTGAGGTGGTCATCGCTGAACTTTTTGCTCAACCTAGTAGTATAGTAATTTTCACCAGATTATGATAATTTTGACTGGCATTACTTTTTATATGTGGGTATAAATTACTTTTCACGCTTTGCTTTGGTTTTCAAAAGCTCAACTTGTTTTTTAACCTTTTTTTTCAAAGACTTAGTAAATTTAAATTATAACATTTCTTCCACAAAAAAATCTGAAACAGAAATTTTTATTCAGCACATAAATCATTCTTATAGAAAAGTAACAAACATTTGAGATGAGTCAAAGGTAGTTGGATCATTAAATTATAGTGAAGTTATTTAATGATTCAATAAAAGCATTTCATTATTTTAATAAAATAATTTATCTGAGTCATGAATTTTCTATAAAATAAATTGGACTATAGTTAGATTAATTAAATCATTCAAAATTAACTTATTGATACGCTAGTTTTTGTAAATTAAATTTCACATCAAAATGTACACATTACTGTAATTTTTATAGGAACAACTATAAGTATAAATTAACTACATATTTTAGAAATACATTGCCTAATGAAAACCAAAGAACATCTTCAAAAATAGAAAACAGACAAAAGTAGTTGATGAGAAATTAAAAATATTTGAATGTCTTCCAAGCTCATAGAATTAAAATTGCAGGAGAGAATTTCCAATTTCACTGATGAGGTGCTTTAATGTATTTTTTACAAAAACATTTTTTAAAGCAGACACAAGGCTTGAAATTCATTTTCACGAAAAATTCCTTTAGAAAGATGTAAGCTCTTTCAAGGCCTGTATGAACCGGGTATAAAGATATTCATTTCTGATTAAATAAAAGACATTTATTATTTCATTAAATTAGTTAATGTGATGTTTAAATTTTCATGACTATGAAATAAACTGTATTAAGATTAGTTGAATCTAGTTGAATCACTTTAAATGACATTGTGTTACTGATGCAAAGGGATTCCTACATTTAAAATTAATTTAAGCTTAAAAAAACACTTACTTCAATCTCTACATTTTCTGAATTGTTCATTATAACAACAATGTCCTGACTATCTTCAATAACCTACAAATTATAAACATAAATAATAAAGCAGGAGAAGTTACTAAGTGGGAGTACTACACGTAAAACCAACAGTACTATGTAAGCATTACATACCAAAGGGAGTTAAAAGGATAGTAAGTAATAATATAGTAATTTTCACCAGATTATGAAAATTTTCATTGGCATTACTTTTTATATGTAAGTAGAAACTATTTTTCACGTTTTGCTATGGCTTTCAAAAACTTGTTTTTTAACTTTTTTTTCCATAGACAGAGTAAATTCAAACTATAACATTTCTTTCACAAAAAAATCTGAAACAGAAACTTTTATTCAGCACTTAAATCATTCTAATAGAAAAGTAACAAACATTTGAGATGGCTCAAAGGTACTTGAATCATTAAAGTAATGAACATTTATTTTTCTTTTTTGGTCATGCATGTTATAGTGAAGTTATTTTCTGATTCAATAAAAGCATTTCATTATTTTACTAAAATAATTAATCTGAGTCATGAATTTTCTATAAAATAAATTGGACTATAGTTAGATTAATTAAATCATTCAAAATTAACTTATTGATACGCTAGTTTTTGTAAATTAAATTTCACACCATATTTCACACATTACTGTAATTTTTATAGGAACTGAAAGTATAAAATTAAGTATGTGTTTTAAAAATACTCTGCCTAGTGAAAACCTAAGAACATCCTCAAAAAGAGAAAACAGAAAAAAGAAAGTGATGAGAAATTTGAAATATTTGAATGCTTTCCAAACTCATAGAACTAAATTTGCAGGGGAGAATTTCCAATTTAACTGATGAGGTGCCTTAATGTATTTTTTTACAAAAAGCTCTTTAAAGCAGACACAAGGCTTGAATTTCATTTTCGCCAAAAATTCCTTTTGAAAAATGTAAGCACTTTTAATGACTTTCAAGGACTGTATGAACCTGGTACAAAGAGATTAATTTCTGATTAAATAAAAGACATTTATTATTTTATTAAATTAACTAATGCGATTTGTTTAAATTTTCATGACTATGAAATAAACTGTATTAAGATTAGTTGAATCACTTTACATGACATTGTGTTACTGATGCAAAGGGATTCCTACATTTAAAATTAATTTAAGCTAAAAAAAACCACTTACTTCATTCTCTACATTTTCTGAATTGTTCATTATAACAACACTGTCCTCACTATTTTCAGAAACCTAAAAATTATAGACAGAAATATTAAAGCAGGGGAAGTTACTAAGTGGAAGTAGTACATGTAACTCCCATTGTACTACGTAAGCATTACATACCAAAGAGAGTTAAAACAATAGTAAACAGTAATTTTCACCAGATTATGATAATTTTGATTTGCATTACTTTTTATATGTAAGTATAAATTATTTTTCAAGCTTTGCTTTGGTTTTCAAAAGCTTAACTTGTTTTTTAATCTTTTTTTTTTCATAGACAGAATGAATTCAAATTATAACATTTCTTCTACAAAAAAATCTGAAACAGATACTTTTATTCAGCACATAAAGCATTCTTATAGAAATGTAACAAACATTTGAGATGGTTCAAAGGTAGTTGGATCATTAAAGTAATGAACATTTTTTTTTTCTTCATGCATGTTATAGTGAAATTATTTCCTGATTCAATAAAAGCATTTGATTATTTTACTAAAATAATTAACCTGAGTCATGAATTTTCTATAAAATAAATCGGACTATAGTTAGATTAATTAAATCATTTAAAATTAACTTATTGATACGCCAGTTTTTGTAAATTAAATTTCACGCCACATGTAAATTAAATTTCACACCAAATTTTACACATTACTGTAATTTTTATAGGAACAACTGAAAGTAAAAAATTAAGTACGTGTTTTAGAAATACGTTGCCTAGTGAAAACCTAAGAACATCTTCAAAAAGAGAAAACAGAAAAAAGAAGTTGATGAGAAATTTAAAATATTTGAATGCTTTCCAGGCTCATAGAACTAAATTTGCAAGGGAGAATTTCCCATTACCTGATAAGGTGCCTTAATGTATTTTTTACAAAAACTCTTTTTAAAGCAGACACAAGGCTTGGTATTCATTTTCGGCAAAAATTCCTTTTGAAAAATGTAAGCACTTTTAATTGCTTTCAAGGACTGCATGAACCCGGTACAAAGAGATTAATTTCTGATTAAATAAAAGACATTTATTATTTTATTAAATTAATTAATGCGATGTTTAAATTTTCATGAATATGAAATAAACTGTATTGAGATTAGCTGAATCTAGTTGAATCACTTTAAATGACATTGTGTTACTGATGCAAAGGGATTCCTACATTTAAAATTAATTTAAGCTTAAAAAACCACTTACTTCATTCTCTACATTTTCTGAATTGTTCATTATAACAACACTGTCCTCACTATTTTCAGAAACCTAAAAATTATAGACAAAAATATTAAAGCAGGGGAAGTTACTAAGAGGAAGTAGTACATGTAACTCCCATAGTACTATGTAAACATTACATACCAAAGAGAGTTAAAACAATAGTAAGTAGTAGTATAGTAATTTTCACCAGATTATGATAATTTTGATTGGCATTACTTTTTATATGTAAGCATAAATTATTTTTCACGTTTTGCTATGGTTTTCAAAAACTTGTTTTTTAACCTTTTTTTTTTCATAGACAGAGTAAATTCAAATTATAACATTTCTTTCACAAAAGAATCTGAAACAGAAACTTTTATTCAGCACATAAATCATTCTTATAGAGAAGTAACAAACATTTGAGATGTCTCAAAGGTAGTTGGATCATTAAAGTAATGAACATTTTTTTTTTTTTTTTTAATATTTGGTCATGCATGTTATAGTGAAGTTATTTTCTGATTCAATAAAAGCATTTCATTATTTTACTAAAATAATTTATCTGAGTCATGAATTTTCTATAAAATAAATTGGACTATAGTTAGATTAATTAAATCATTTAAAATTAACTTATTGATACGCTAGTTTTTGTAAATTAAATATAACATCAAAATTTATACATTACTGTAATTTTTATAGGAACAACAGAAAGTATAAAATTAAATACATGTTTTAGAAATACTTTGCCTAGTGAAAACCTAAGAACATCTTCAAAAAGAGAAAACAGAGAAAAGAAGTTGATGAGAAATTTAAAATATTTGAATGCTTTCCAAGCTCATAGAATTATATTTGCAGGGGAGAATTTCCAATTTAACTGATGAGGTGCCTTAATGTATTTTTTTACAAAAACTTTTTTTAAAGCAGAGACAAGGCTTGAAATTCATTTTTACCAAAAATTCCTTTTGAAAAATGTAAGCACTTTTAATGTTTTTCAAGGACTCTTAACCCGGTATAAAGAGATTAATTTCTGATTAAATAAAAGACATTTATTATTTTATTAAATTAATTAATGTGATTTGTTTAAATTTTCATGACTATGAAATAAACTGTATTAAGATTAGTTGAATCTAGTTGAATCACTTGTGTTACATTGTGTTACTGATGCAAAGGGATTCATACATTTATAATTAATTTAAGCTTAAAAAACCACTTACTTCATTCTCTACATTTTCTGAATTGTTCATTATAACAACACTGTCCTCACTACTTTCAGAAACCTAAAAATTATAGACAAAAATATTAAAGCAGGGGAAGTTACTAAGTGGAAGTACTACATGTAACTCTCATAGTACTACATAAGCATTACATACCAAAGGGAGTTAAAACAATAGTAAGTAGTAATTTTCACCAGATTATGACAATTTTGTTTTGCATTACTTTTTATATGTAAGCATAAATTATTTTTCATGCTTTGCTTTGGTTTTCAAAAGCTTAACTTGTTTTTTAACCTTTTTTTTTTTTTTCATAGACAGAATAAATTCAAATTATAACATTTCTTCCACAAAAAAATCTGAAACAGAAACTTTATTCAGAACATAAATCATTCTTATAGAAAAGTTTTGAGATGTCATTTGATTAAACATTTGAGATGTCTCAAAGGTAGTTGGATCATTAAAGTAATAACTTTTTTTTTTTTTTTTTTTTTTTTTTTTTGTCATGCATTCCATTGTAAATATTCCATTTCTGTTTAACTAAGTAACATTGAATGAATTTGTATCATTAATTCACAATAATTATGCAAAACATTTCTTTCCATTCAATCTTTATATAATCCTACTTTGGAACCCTGCAAAGCTTTTACTTTGCAATCTTAGTGACATTTCCTGATTTTTTTTCTTTTTTTTTTTTTAAATGCATGTTTTAATGAAATGTGATTGTAATATTTAAACATTCAGCTCAAAAAACTTTTGTATGACATATTTATTGTTATGCACTTTGTATTTGCAAACGAAAAGGAATGTTGACTTCAGAAATAATGCATATATGATGTTTCAAATTTGATTAATTATTATGAGCCATTTATAACTGTGTTACATTCAGTTATTTTTGTTTTAATTTCTGCATTTATATCATCTTAATTTAAGCAATTTATGAATTAATGACTAACTGGTGTAAAAATATTTATACAGGCTCGGCTCCTTGTATAAGGCACTTGGTGTATGGCTCCGCATACACTTCCATAGTCAATTTGCTAAAATTACACATAAACTTTGATTAATGTACTTTCTAGTTAAGATAGTTTGGACTCCAACCCATGGCTACCCTTGTGTATTCACCATCGATTGTCTGCTATACTTTTTAAGTTTCGATTGCCATTTCTCAATGGATTTATGTACGCAGGGATTTCAGATCACTTTCTTACTATAGCTCTCTGCCGTATGAACATTTATTTCATTGAAAATTTTGACTGCATGTGACTTTTACCAGGTTGTATTTTTCTGATTTACATTTTTTGATTAAATTTTTGCATTGATGTACAGAATGTAAAAGTGTTATGAATTCTCATAAAAAGAATGTTTCTAATGGTTTTTCTTGGATATGCCGAAATAGGAAGTTTGATGAAAATGTAGGGTTAGAGATTGGTTTAATGTGATTTTTATGCAGCCTGCATTTGATTTTTTACTATTTATATATTTTTAAGCTTATTTATATATTTTGCTTTATTTATTTATCTTTTTTTCTGCATGATGTTTTGAAGGCCTATTTCTGATTAAGAACACTTTCATTGAAAATAATTAAATAATTTATCTTTTAAAATTTGATTTTTTGCTTTATATGAATATTTTAATATATGAATCATGAAGTATTTACTATTTTTTCGATGCTTTCTTTCTGTTTTTTATGCTTTATGTCGCCAAGTAGTCATTTGTAGTCACTTTAGGCTTAGTTATGAAAATCTTTGAAAGTAAAAAAAGGCCTATTTCTGATAAAGAAATCTTTGATCTATTTTAATCTCAGAAAGAATCATTATCATATTTTTTTTTATTTTTTTTTTTTACTATTTGCTTTTTTAGAAATTCCCACCCCCTTCTATTTTTTTGCAAATAATGTCTGAAAAATTTGGGTATTTTGTTTGTAAAACGTTGATTTGTCTTTTATGATATGATTTTTTGATAAATTTTAATATTTAAATCTCAGAATCATTATCATTAAAATTTTTTTTACAATTTGATTTTTACGAATTCCTCCCCCCTCCTCTTTCTTTACAAATAACATTTGGAAAACTGGTATTTTGTTTGTAAAACATTTATAAAATATTCGTGATTTTTTTTTGTATTTTCTTTTTAATATCTACTTTAAAAAAATTTCATATTTAAACCTAAAGTGGCTATAAATGACCATGTGGCGACATTTACTTCTTCGTGGTAATAGTTTTTCGCACAAAGAAAAAAAAGCAAGATTGTGGACCACAGGCAAACACGTAACCTGCTCCCAACCCATTCAGCCTGGAAAAATACTCATCTTCTCATTTGCTTCTATCCTTGAAAAATGCCCCTTTCCATGGTGTTATATTCCAGACGTTGTAAATCATCCTTATTCACAACTGACCACTCACTGTTCTATCGAGTACTCCAGAGAGATAGTTCTATATGGTATTTTGCACAACAGCATCTTGGCATCTTCCTGGCAAAATATGTCTGGCCTTATCTCATATAGGAAAAGCATATACAGTAAAACCTCTCTAAAGCAACCACGTTCCATTCCAATAAACATTGGTCGCTCCGAGAGATGGTCTCTTAATGGAGGTCATGTTTAAATCTAGATTTTAATTGTTGAAAAAAGGTAACAATGTTACTAAAATTTATTTTTCACATTAGGAAAAAATATGAAAATTTAAGTATCAAAACAAAAGTTAATTACATAAATAGAGTTTAAAAAATGAATACATTGGCGTTTGCTTTGATTTTACTGTTTTATCTTTTATAACTTTTATTTCCAAGTCCTTTCGAAATTCAGTAATGTAATAAATGCAATTTCTTTTTTTGGACGGGAACAAATAATGATGATTTCATTAATTTATCTATTTCTTTGAGAGTTTCCTGACAGAATAGGACGAGGGAGTTTATTGACCCTCATTCTTAATTTGTCATCAGAGTGCAAACACTGAAAAGTTACCGGAATAAAAAAAATTTCTAAACATACTTCAGAAGTTTAATGAATAATGCGCTCTCTGCAATTATTTTTCTAATAAGATCTTCTTCAAGCGAGCAGGAAAAAATGGAATTTGTTTCATATTCTTCAAAGAAATTGGTCGCTCATGGAGGGAGTCCAACTGGGATGGTCTCTGAATGGAGGTAAAATTAGTATTGAGCCTATGGGAATAAATTTTGTTCCATGAATAAATGGTCGTTCAGGGAGGTGGTCACATAGGGAGGTTTCACTGTACTAGCTTTAAAAAATATCAACCTTTAAGAATCACTGACATAGTTGGCGACTTAGTGAAAGAGAATTAATCCATATTTTAATACAATTATGGAAAAATAACCTAGATTATATCGTTATTATAATTTTTATCTTTTTTCACATAAAAATGAATCCACACATACTCATGACATTCAAATATAGAGTTTTTCATTTGAAAAATATTCACGGCATTCTTTTGAGAAATTGGGTCAATACGAATCTAACCAATTAAGTCAAAACCTAACCTGAGACCAAAGCATTTAAAGTCAAATCAACATGCAATGAAAAAACAAGTAAGAAAAAATCATGCATCAAGCATAGATTATCAAACATTTTCCAACACATTCAGAATAATGCAACAAAACTGCATCGTTTAAAAAATTAAAATATTATGTCTAATTCAACCATATGGAAACGCATAACACATTTTAAAACCCAATTTCAGCTGTTCCCATCTACAATCGGAAAATGATCTGAATTTTTTCAGCAGCCTTGTACAGAATATATAGATTTGAATCTATTAACTACATGCATGCCAAACTTTAGTTCATATACTTCAGTTGAAAATTGCCCTTCAGCAATTTCCTCTAATAAGGAGAACGGTATGTGAATACTTTTGTGCAGCCCTGTATTTGAGGTATAGAATTTATACATAATGAGTAAGATGCAAAAAATTAATTAAATTTAAAAGCACATACCAAATTTTAAACCGTACACTCCAGCAATTATAACTCAAAGACAGTACTGTACCATAACCGATTTCTTTTGTGTGTCCCTGTAAATGAATAAAAAATGCTCTGAATGTCCTGTTCTAATGTGATCGTAGTGAAATTCAGTGATTTATATCAGTTTCGATACATTTGAAATAGCATAATGTTATTAAAATACTCTGCAAACAATTTTTTCCCATATACCATAATGTAATAGAATACTTTTGAGTGCCCCTGTAAATGAACGATTAATCCTACATACTTATATACAATACCAAACATGCTTTGGTGACCCTAAATAACTTTTATCAAATTCACGAAAATCCGAGTATATTTACGAGCGTTAGAGCATGGACAGACAGACGGATGGCCAGAGAAACCGAATGCATAAACACTTTTCAACTCTGTTGGAAAGTGTTGAAAAGCATAAATCTGACCCACCATGGATCACGTTTGGTAAAATCGGTTGCATGCAAGTTGCTCTGCCATCCAGAATTGCATTTGTCACTGCATGAAATCAGTAATATTGCACTGCAGCAATATTCTATTTAAATTTTTGCAATTATTTGGGACTATTATGTAATTTAAAAATTTAGTGTTACATTTTAATAGAATAAAATCCATTTGAAATACTTTCTCTTAGTTTTTCTCAGATTTTTCTATTCAAATGTATTAAAAATTAAGGTGCATGTGTTTTATATGAGAGTGTGGCATACATTGAAAATGGTGGTAATGTTGATTTGAATTTTAAACATTTAAAATAAATTAATAGTTTAATTAAACATCTATTAAGAATAGCAATAATTTAATTTTATCTTTCTTCATTTTCAAAATCATCAATAGCTTTATAAATTTTCATAGTATGAAAAATGTTCATATCTAGAGGTTTTCAATTAACTAATATGTAGAATAAATACTCCTAATAATTCTGATAAAATGCAAAGTATATATTTCTTTCATTTTTCAAAATTTTGTTGTTTCATTACTGAGCAAATCCAGTTTTCTGTAGACACAGTACTATTTGTATTATAGTTGAAAATATAGTAATAAGTCTAGTTTGCTGATTTCTACTATATTGACATACTTATGTCAGGGATGCCACTCCGAAAATAACCAAAAAAAAAAAAGAAAGAAAAAAAAAAAAGATATTATGCATGAAATAAAATTTAAGAATTTTTTACAACATTTTGTAAAGATTAAAGAAATTAATTATAAGCAATGCAATTTATAGCAAACTATTCTTCAACTAGCTTAAAATTGTAATTTTACTATTTATCAGAATGACAAAAAAAAAAAAATCTATCAAAATCAAATATATTTATGCAAGAAATATGGAGGAGTTTAATATTCTTTCGTGTTTTAAATTTTGATAAAATAATTTTAACAATATTTAGCATTCAGGAATGATTCAGAAAAATCAAACACTATATGAATCATTGCAACTTTAGTTGGCATTAAATAATTAAGGATTTTTTTTTTTTTTTAATCCCTATTTAGACAATAAATTTCAAATTTCATGACTGATTTGCAATTATATAAAAATAGAAAATAAAGTCTTTATGCAACAATATTAAAAAGCAGAAAAACCAACGTTTAAAAATGCACAAAAAATGCATGAAAAGCAGCAAACAGCTGTTTCAAATCTACTAGTGAGATTCTTCTTCAGTGCAAGATAGGGAAAAAGGAACAGCATGCTAGAAAAAGCAAGGCTGAGCAAAAGGCTGAGGTTTGCTGAGGATTTGCTATTTTCATGTTTTTATACATGAATCCTTGATGAAATTGCAGATATTTTTTTCTCGATTGTTTTATGAAATTTATGCTTTTTTCCCACTACTAATTGATTAATTTTTTTTTTTTCATGACCAAGGGTGTAAAAATCTAGATGCCAGCGAGCAGACTCTCACCACTAAATTTTATCAGTTTTCTTCACTTAAATTTTATTACCATTCTTACAAAAAAATTACACGGAATATTAAACAAAAAATAACTATTAAAATTTAGTGGTGAGAGACTGCCCGCTGGCGCCTAGATCTTCACACCCCTGTTCATGGCCAAATGGCAAAATTTGCAATTTTTTTTGCACCCAATTTACGAGATTCAGGATTTTCTTTCAGTGACAAATTAAGTTAACAAAGTATTGATTTAAGTTAACAAAATTCATTATGTTTTTTTCTGTGACTGATAACAAAATTCCCAAACTTTTTGCAACTGATTGACAAAATTAACATTTTTTTCTGCAATCACTTGATGAAAATCATAGTTTTATTTGGCAAACAATCAATGAAATTTATGGGTGTTTTCTGTGACTGTTTTCATGAACTTCATGATTAGTTGAGGAAATTTCCTATTTCTTTTTCAAACTGGTTAGTGAACTGATTTTGTGAAAGTCTGCAAATAGTAATAATAATAATAATAACTTGATGAATTCTGCTAATTGGTAGGAGAATAACATATCCAAATTTAGTGTCTAACTGTATATCTCTTCTCAGCATGAATGTTTCTGTGCATAGACTAATTGTGATATGTGTCAGACATTACATGTAATGTCTGAAGGGGGTTGAATTATATTAGCAGAATAGCATATTGTAGTTAGAAGCATAATGCTTGATTTTTTTAATTCCATAATAAACTTTATACTTAATATAATTCTATTAAAAGTAAAAATGCAAATAATTATAACTGCTGCAATTCTGAAGTTAAATGAAAAATAAATATAGCATAAGTGAAGGACAAAAGAAAGATAAAAGATTTAAATCAATACTGACCTTTACTGATTAAAATATAAACATAAAAAGAAATAAAATAAAAAAAAAATTTTAAATTAAATGATATTATTTAGTATCAAATAATAATAGCAAAAGCAAACTTATCTGCTTTGCCATTATGTAAAAACTCATGACATCAATTGCATAATTGAACCTTACCAAAATATCAAAAGAAAAACACTTCTTTTAATTAAAAATAAGGTTCATGCCATTCAATGCAGCAGGACTCTTAACAAGTGAGAAAGCCAATGTTTGAACTTCAACCGGTAAAATATTTTGTATAAATGACATAGTTTCAACTTCATCAATATGATAAATATACTTAGATAAAGATATTTGTTGAATGCTTTCATAAACATACAACCGATCATAGAATGTAGCTCATTAACCTGATGCAAGCAGATGCAAACATTTCTCTAGGAATATTTTCTACCACAGTCCAGGGATCACTAGCAAAAAATACATCATCACTCATTGACTCAGATTGACTTCAAAATGATAATGGAAAACCAACTTAAAAACTATTCCCTTCTGAACTGACTACATAAAAACAAGAATAAAAGCTGACATAAAATATAACCAACATTCTACAGAAATACACATTGGCACTAAATGTCAATGAACAACATCAATTAAAACCAGAAACTGAAATTGTTTCAGACCGAAAGAATATTTATATCATATGCAGGTATGATAGTAGATTTAGTATACAACTCCAGACACAGCCATCTGCTATTCATGCATAATTACAAAAAGAAGTAATCACAACATCATTTTCCAAAGCAAAATGACTTGTATTTATGGCACCATCTTGTGGCGGTTGGAAGTACTATGCTATAAACTGGAAAACCCTTACTATAGATTGTACAGAAGGACGTAAACAGAAGATATCATAAATGAAAGAATACAGATAAAAATAGACTGAAATTAAAATTGATTCCAGGAGATGAAAAGGGTAAAAAATAGTTTCCATTTCATTGTAAGAGAACTTTATTTGGAGCTTTATTGAAAAAAGTCAGAAGCATGAATATGCATGTGTACAGGGACAAGAATAAAGGTATGCTGATTTCCTATCAATATGCCACAACTGCTGACTTCATTGATGCTGCACATCAATACAATTTTTCCTCCAGATTCTGCAGACATTGCAGTTTTTTTTTTTTAAATAACAAAAAAAAAAAATTTGAAGATCCATGGAAATGTGGCATCCACGTTTAGTGCATATCTTTTAATTATGGACAAAAAAGACTGAAAATGACAACTATCATTGAATTATGGAGGGAAATCACAGATTTGATTTTAACAAAATTAAAAAGAAGAAACCTAGTGTTTGGTGGAAAAGTGACATCCCTGTTATTATATAGATGAGCCATCACTGTATGCATATAAAATTAATTTAAGTTAAAAAAAATACTCACTTCATCATCGTCCAAATCAATAATTTCAATATAATCATCATCATCATCATCATCATCAACATTCTAAAAATAAAAGACAAAAATAATAAATCAGAAGATCTTTATAATACACACTCTGAGATGAGAGGTTTTATGTATAATAGATTTTTCAATTATATAAATTATTTCAAACACATAGTTAACAACCTTCCAGTTTTTTCCCAAGTCAATTAAGCATATTTCAACTATTTTATTTAATGAATAAAAGACATTAAGGCCCCTTATCACTCAGATTTTAGATTTCCCTCTACAATGTTAAACCAATGGCCATTTAATGCCTCTTTATTTGTCTAATATCTCGTCAGAAAATTAATATTTTTAACTCATTTTTTCTGTGTGTACTTCTTAAAAGATGTCGTTTTCTGTTTTCGTTGACAAAATAATTTTAAAATGTATACTTATTTTTTAATTTAATGCTAAAGTCTTAAGTAGTAAGCGAAATGTAAATAACATTAAATAACTTCAATTCTATTTGGAGTTTTAAAATTTTGAAAACTACACAAGAAAGCCTGTATTTTCATCTATTTATACAAATTAAAATTTTTCGTTTAGGTTTATTTAAACTTCAGATATTAGACAAAAACGTTAAAAATTTCATTCCCCCCCTAAAACATAAATCAATGCAAGAGGGAGCAGAGTTTGACCTTTGACATGCAGACTGTCACAATGGGGGGTTCAAGAGATACCCACAATCAAGTGAATTGGAAGGAGGAAGTCTGGTATAGTTTTCTGGGCTTTCCTGATTATTTTTATAAAGAGAAAGAGCTATTTTGTTTGAGTTGTATTTAAAGGGCAGTAAAACACTTTTTTCCCCCTCTGAATAGTGCTTTTTTTTTGCTTCAATGTCTTTTTATTGAATTACATATATTTTTTCGGAAATAAAACTGCATCAAACACTATACATACATACAGTTAAATTTTTTGTGCTTTTTTTTTTTTTTTTTTTTTTTTTTTGACATACTTATAAAAACTTTTCCTTTCGGAAAATTTCAGATTTTATTAGGTTTCAAGGAAACAAGTGATTTTTAACGTTTTTGTTTTTGCTTTTGTTTTTTCAGAAAAATACATTATTTGCATTTGCAAGAAGAAAAATAAAAAAAACTCTTATGCAATTTATACCTTATTCAGAATGTCTAAAAAAATGCATTTAACAGATTTATAGTAATCATTTTCATTATTTCATTAATTTATCATTTTATTTAAAATCCTTTAAACTTACTTTCTATCTAGAATTCATTTAAATACTTAAATACAAAGTTTAGAAGATTATAAATCATCCTGAATAATAAATAGAAAAATTCAAAATGAAACTTGTTTGAAGGAATAACAATTCAATATGCTATTTAACTACAACTGGGATAATTTTTAATGAGAAAAGAAAAAAAAAAGGAAAAGGAAATGTACAAATTATTAGGGAATTATTAAGAAATGTACAAATAAAATGTTCTTACAATAGAAATATAGAAATATTTCCAAATTGAAAAATCCCCCCCCCCCCCCCCCCCAACACCGAGTAAGCTGAAAAAATGCAAAGGAAAAAGAAACCATCCTTTTAAAAATACTTTTGTTTTGTGTAACATATAATGCTTTAGTAACAAAATAAAGTAACGCATATCTATAACTCATTCTAAACTGTATTACTACTAATCGATGCATTAAATGAATTTTATAACAAGTTATTTTAATGATACTTATAAGTACCATCAGAAGATAAAGGATTAAAGACATTTTATGAACGATTTGAACGAAATTTTGAAAAATTAAAATAATTAATATTTTAAAATTTTGTTTTTCTGTCTTAAAAACAGTATTTAAGGGTCAAACCACAGTATTTGGTCCCACGCCATCTTAATTTTTTTTATTTTGAAACTGATAAAACTTTATATTTTTAAAATCTGCAGATATTGAAGTTTCTGAAAAATGTAAACAAAGGTACTTATAACATTTTTCAATAAAAGTAATTTATAGTTAAAATTGGATTTAGAAGAAAAATGTGTTGCGGAGGGGACAAACTAAAAAATGCTATTTAAAGGATAAGTATTTTTAATGCATTTCTTTTTTTAAATAATGCTTTAAACCAACATTTTTGTGTCATATTGAAACATTTTAAGGCTTTAATTGATTAAAAAATATAAAATTAATAAATTTAGACAAATAGAAAATTTTGGTTGTCCCCTCCAAAACATTTTTAAATATTATTTTTGGTTTTTTTCAGTGTCAGTACATTTTTAAAAACATTCAACTTTAAACTTATCAAGTATTAGCAGAATGCAATAAATAAATTCTAAATTTGTATCAAATTCAATAATTTAAACATATATATAAAGCAAAAGAAAAATGTTTTGGAGGGGACACTTTTGTGATGGAGGGGACAGTTTTTTTTTATTTTTATTCCATTTGTATTCATTGTTTACACTGAAACATCAACAAAATTCTCCTACAGTTTCTATTTGATAATGTTACTACCAAATGGCACTACTGAAGTGTATGATTTCCTTTTCTTTACATTTGTGAACTCCTGTATACTAGGTTGTACAACACAGTATTTTGACCATGTGCTTCTCATTTTGTTGTCATTCTCAGTCTAGTGCATAATTGAGTGTGATTCTAAAATATCTTTCTTAATTGGTAGGAAAATTTAAAAAATATATTTCATTTTAGCAAAGTTTCTAAAAAATATGGCAAAAACAGCCACACAAAGATCAAGAGAATACAAGAGAGAGGATAAGTTAGATTCAGCTTTGCATGAAACACAGAAGAAAGAAACAGATGGAAAGTAAGGGCTGTTAAAATGTAAAAAGCAGTAAGGACACCAGCAGAAGAAAAATAAAAGGAAAGAGAAAGCAAGAAAAAAATAGAAAAGCAAACTGGAGGACAAAAAAAAGTAACAATATTACTCCAGAAAATCCATCCCCAGGTTATTAGAATTCTCCAGCTTTAGGAAAAGCACTTTCCAAGGCAAATAAGAGTTTACCAAAGGAATCACCTAAGAAGGTATACTCATAAGGTACTTGCAAAAATTGTTCAAAATTTAACTCCACACAGAAAAAACAGATCGAATTTCACAATGTTCTGTTAAAAGGTGCAATTTACTTCAAGAAAGAAAGCGACGAGCTGATGCCATTCAACATACTTTTTTTGAACTAGTACTTTCACTAGTTCTAGTTCACTTTCTCTAGTTCACTCTAGTTCTACTTTCACTAGTTCACTAGTTCTTTCACTAGTTCACGTAACTAGTACAACCATACTTTTTTTTAACACGATGACATTAGTCAAATGTTACCTGGCATCAAAGATTCCATCCTGATATGTAATGGTAAATGGAAAGAAAGCAAAAAAGAGAGTTTTAGAAATGTCTTTAAATGAAGCATATTTTTTGTATTGTTCTTCTTATACTATGCAAAGTATTATAATTACTAAATTCCGAATGTTAAGACCTAAGCATATGATGCTTGCTTCACAAAAGCACCAAGAACTGTGCTATTGCATTTACCATGAAAATATTGACTCAATTCTTCATTGTTTCCAAAACAAGTCTTGTGTGATGCAGGTTAAAGAAGCAAAAGAGTAATGCAATTTAACTTTATGTGAAGGAGATAAACGTGCAGAACTCTGTATTGATCGTCAATGTATGGACTGCGGTGTTGAAGTTATTGAAATACATTTTGATCAATTTGACTTTGATGATAATGTTAGTTATCATCAATGGATCAACATTGAAGGCAGTACAAAGAAACTTCCTGTAACATGCTCAGTTGCTGAAGCATTGTATGGTTCATACAGAATAATAAATTGTTTTAGTGATTATAGCATTGGTTGATGAAAATTAATTGATTATATATATTTAATGACTATCGTGAACTGACCTTAAAAGCTTAATTCTTTTCTAAGAAGTATATACAATTGTTACAAAATACAAAATAATGAATAGGTTCCTAATTTTAACTAAATTACAAAATGTCCCCTCCGAAACAGTCCCCTCCGAAACATAGTGCTAATTAAAAAAAAAACAAATTCAGGATGAATTTTTTGTAATTCAGGTGTAATATTTTATGACTATAATGCTAAATAGCATAGTTTAGTAAAAAAAAAAAATACTTTTAGAGCTATACTTTATTATACATAGGAAAAATATTGGTGCAAACTGAAAATTTTAAAATTGCAATATTTTCCTGTCCCCTCCGCAACAATAAGAAAAAAAATTTGTTCTCTTTCACTTTTAATACTTGTTCCATTTTTTATGTTGGAATGTTTTCAACATATCTTATGTACTCATAAAAAAATTCAAACTTTGAGAAAGAAAAATTATTTTGATGTATATAATTGAAATAAATGATTAAATGTCCCCTCCGCAACAAAACAATTTACTGTGATTTGTCCCTTAAACGGTCGATTGCATAGTTTTGCTGTATTACATTTTTCTTATTCAACAGAATTTCATGAGACGTTCTTAATTATTGCCCTACAATCAATTATTAGTATTCTGTTGATAATTTATTAGAATATTTTCTCATTTGATTTGCTGATTATATATCAATGCGATAAATACTAGAATTTTAAATATAAGTAAAACTTTTTAACATACTTATTACCAATTATTATTTATAAATATTTTTGCCTCTTTAAAAATGTATCCAATACAAGAAAACTTGAAATTAATTAAATTATTACGCGAGAAAAGCACTAAGCGGTAGAAATTATGTCTTATTTAAAAAATCCAATTAATAATATTGCCAAATCCTTTCAAATGAATGATATATTTACACGTGGATATTAAAAGAGAAAGAAGCTTTAATTTCAACGAATATAATTTTAAAGAAAATAATAAAATTTTATACCTAATGTTGCAAAGTAGTAAAATTGGGGACAATCGCGACATTGTTTTAATGGATTTTGAAAAAAATATATTAATTTTGAATTGTTACGCCAATAATAAAAATATTACCGACCTTTAAAGCTTTCGGTCGCTAGTTGTCTTTGAAATTTTTAATAAAGAAGGGAATCTGGTGTACATTTCGTAGGCTAATTGAGAAATCAGGCTCTTTGCAAAGAGCCGGGCTAATCGGAGAATCATCTTCATTTTTCCAATTAGCCTGATAGTTTTCAGGCTTATTGCAAAGAGCCTAGAGAGCATTAGGCTAACTGAAAACTGGCCACTTGTTTCTCAATCAGCCTGGCGTTTTTTAGGCTTGTTGCAAAAAGACCAGACAGCGTTAGACTAACTGAAAAATTACTATTTATTTCTCAATCAGCGTGATATTAACCCCCCCTTATAGATATGAAGATGCATTAAATGCTGTTCAATAACCAATGGCCGCCATTTTGTCTCCCATATAAAACTAAAATTAATTAAAATTTAATTAATGAATTAATATTTGAAAAATCTGTATTAACACCAATTGTCATCCAGTACAAGTTTAAAAAAATTTATTTCAACTTGACAGGATGAATAATAAGTATTTTATTAACAATTGAAAATTTGAACAAGATATATAAATAAATATAGGGAGAGTGTGAACTAATACTAGGAACTGAAAAAATAAAAGCAGGAACATAAAAATATGTAATAAAATTGTTTTGAGAGTTGACAAAGTTGATTGTTGAGAGAGTTCATCACGGCTAGAATATAATTTTTGTGAATACTTCATTTTTATTGCAAGGGTCTATGTGTTGTTAACAACCGATGCAATAAGTATGAAAGAAATCTGCAGATGAGGCAGATTTTTAATGTTTTTCTGTATTACGAAAGAAGATTGGTTGCTAACAAAAATAATTGGAAAAAAATATCGGAAATTTTCTGCAAAAATTACATCTGCAGATGAGGCAGGTTTTTAATGTTTTTCCGTCATTATAATGATGAGTTCGACTGCTCATGAAAATAGAAAAAAGTAGATAAGAAAATTTCTACAATAATAAAACCTGCAGATGAGGCAGGTTTTTAATGTTTTTTGAGTATTGCCTAAACAAAGCCTATCTTCTTTGCGTAATCCTGGAAAAACATTAATGATCTGCCTCATCTGCAGATCCCACAATTACACAGCGAAGGTGTGTTGCTATTAAAAATAATCATATAAGAAAATTCCTACAATAATGAAATCTACAGATGAGGCATATTTTAAAAGTTTTTCCAGTATTACGCTGAGAAGATCCGTATCCAATTACATTTATGATAAAATATATTTTAGAAAATATTTGCAATAATTGCATTTTCAGATGAGGTAGACTTTATGTTATTTTTCACCTTTATGCAGAAAAGATAGGTTACTGAATGAAAACAATCTCTCTGTTCTATAAAAAAGTAACTTACGCTATCACCGCCGCCGCCGGTTTTGAATTTTTTGTGACCGGAGGTCTTTCTCCATTAATATTAAGAAAAATATTGCATACAAAAAATATGAAAATCGGCGGTATTATAGAGAAATGTTTAATAAACACACTGAAGCAGACAGTTTTCAAATCGAAGAATTATTTTAAGAGATATTCAATGTCAAAGTTGGACAAAATCGTTTTATTAAAAAAGTTTTATAGGAGCAAAAACTATACATCGGAATTTAATAATTTTTAGATCATTTTAGGTGTGCAGAATTCATTTATTTTTTTAATTTGACTCATTTTTGAGGTTTTATTTCTATTTTAAATTCAAATTTTCAGCATTTCGAGAGATATTTTTTACTTATTTTAGAAAATTGTACTAATTTAACCTGTTGCCAACTTTATAAACAACGCAAACAATGTTTGCTTCAAATTAAAAATTTATTTACACGTGACTATTTTAAACAGAAAAGATACTTTCAAATTAGAATTAAATAATTGCGCATAAAAAGTAGGAACTTATTGAAAATTACATCAGAAGAACTATATTTACACGTGAATTTTAACAGAGAAAGGATATTGTAAAATAATAAATTCATTAACATGCGTTAGAAGTCTTAAATAGGAGAAATTACGTCACATTTACGTCACATTACACTTATTATGTAAAATGAACAAAAAATAATATTGCAAAACAGTTTAAATTTAAAAATTGCTCGAGACATTTATTTGACATTTCGAGATGATCTTTTCCACTATTTTTGCTGGGACAGCGCAAATAATATTTCATTTCTAACAAAAGTATTTTCACGTGAATATTAAAAAGAGAAAGAAAAGTTTGGTGAAAATTACGTCAGAAAGAACTTTCTTTTCGCTTTGTTAAAAAATACCAGGAGACAAAGACGCTGTTTACTTAATTCATTTATATTAGCTTATTTTGAGATGTTTAATGATTTTATTTAATCAAAGACGAAAACAGCCATTGTATCTTTTAATAGCACCTGATTTTTCCTTAAAATTCCCCAATCAAAGAGAAATGAATAGAAACCCGCTTATAGGGAGATCGCCACTGTTTTTTAAATTACTAGGGGGCTCGGCCCCCTACGAGATACGCTCGCCAACCCCCGTTCAGACACCGCAGTTTCTAAAAGCACGCTAATTTGATCGGCTTTAAAAAGATTTTGAAAGAATTGAATTATAATTTAAAAAACAGTGGCGATCTCCCAATAAACGGGTTTCTATTCATTTCTCTTTGATTGGGGAATTTTAAGGAAAAATCAGCTGCTGTTAAAAGTTGCAATGACTATTCTCCTCTTTGATTACATTAAATCTGTTAAACATTTCAAAATAAGCTCACATAAAATGAATTACGTAAACAGAGTCTTTGTTTCCCGGTATTTTTTAACAAAGCGAAAAGAAAGTTCTTTTAAATAAGACATTTCAAGCAGGCTCTCATGTCAAGCACACAAGTCGTATGTTTGTTGGTCAATAAATAAATAAATAAAATACATTTTAAATGCATTGTTTTTAATCTCACGTAATTTGCACCAAAGTTTTCTCTCTCTTTTTAATATTCACGTGAAAATACTTTTGTTAGAAATGAAATATTATTTGCGCTGTCCCAACAAAAATAGTTGAAAAGATCATCTCGAAATATCAAATAAATGTCTTGTGTAGTTTTTACATTTAAACTGTTTTGCAATATTATTTTTTGTTCATTTTACGTAATAAGTGTAATGTGATGTAAATGGGATGTAATTTCTCCTATTTAAGACTTCTAACGCATGTTAATGAATTTATTATTTTACAATATCCTTTCTCTGTTAAAATTCACGTGTAATTATGGATGAAGTAATTTTCAATAAGTTCCTGCTTTTTATACGTAATTATTTAATTCTAATTTGAAAGTTTTTTTTCTGTTTATAATAGTCACGTGTAAATAAATTTTTAATTTGAAGCAAACATTATTGTTTGCGCTATTTATAAAGTTGGCAACAGGTTAAATTATTACAATTTTCTAAAATAAGTAAAAAATATCTCTCGAAATGCCGAAAATTTGAATTTAAAATAGAAATAAATGCTCAAAAGATGAGTAAAATTTAAAAACTAAATGCAATCTGCACACCAGGAAATTATAACGTATAAAATGATTTAAAAATGATTAAATTCCGATGTACAGTTTTTGCTCCTATAAAACTTTTTTAATGGAACGACTTTGTCCAAATTTAGTTTTAAATATCTCTTAAAATAATTCTTCGATTTGAAAACTGCCTGCATCAGCGTGTTTATCAAACATTTCTCTATAATACCGCTGATTTTCATATTTTTGTATGCAATATTTTTCTTATTATTAACGGAGAAAGACCTCCGGTCACAAAAAACTCAAAACCGGAGGCGGCGGCGGTGACAGCGGTAGTTACTTTTTTTTAGAATAGAGAGATAATTCAATCTTTCAAAATCTTTTTAAAGCCAATCAAATTAGCGTGCTTTTAGAAAATGCGGTGTCTGAACGGGGGTTGGCGAGCGTAGCTCGTAGGGGACCGAGCCCCCTAGTACACTAAAAATAAATAAGAAAAGAGCTGTAATTATAAAATCTGCAGATAAGGAAGAAATTTAATATTTTTCCAAGAGTGTATAGTTAGCTGTATGGATATGGTAAAAAAAGAAGAAAACTGCTTTATTGACAGATTTGATTTATGCAACTGGTTGATAATTAAGATTAATAAACACCTTTTATAATTTGTTCGGTAAAATTTGATCGTAAAGATAAACCAAAAAATCTGCAATGCAGATATCAACTGAGAATCTAACTATATCATCCATATATTATATATATATATATATATATATTTTATTCCGCATTATATTATTTTTACATAAAACTGGAAAAAACACATTTGCATATTAACAAATTGCTTATATGAAAAATAACATTATAATTAATGTTGAATAATAATTTTATTTTAACAAGAAAAGTTATTGACTATTTTTTAATTTTTCCTTTTTAACAAAGTGGTTAATAACTAATTCAAAATTTACTAATACAAGATTAGATTACCATTAATACAAAAAGAAGGTAATGACACACGAGTAGATTAACACCAGTAAATAAATTTAAACGAATTTTTACTTTAAATATAAAAGTAAAGTTACCAATACATATTATATTAACAAATTGCTTATATGAATATTTTGTAATTTTAATTCATTTATCTCCTCATGGTGTACTCTTATGACACTTGGCGGGTGACATTTTTGTCGGATTCAGATTTGGTTCAGGTTATTTTCAAATGGAATTTTTTGTTTCGAGTCGGGTTGCGCGCCTACGGTAATTATTTTATCTTGCTTCGATCGGGTTATGGTTCAATGGAATATTTTTGTCGGGTTCGGATTTGGTTCGGGTCAGATTTCATTTTTTTAATGGAATTTTTATGTTCGGGTTGGGTAACATGTCCACAGAAATTAATTTGTATTGCTCGGGTCGGGGTACAGCCTGATGTAATTTCTTTTGGGTTCGGGTTGACTTCAACTAGAACTTTCAGGTTTGGATCGGGTTGCCTGTTGACGAAAATTATTTTGTCTTGCACAGATCTGGTTATGGTTCTTTAAAATACTTTTTTGGGGTTATGATTTGGTTCGCGTCGGGTTTCAGGCATTTTTAGGTTATGATCGTGTTGCGTGTCCACGGAAATCACGCTATCTTGCTCGGATCCGGATATGATTCTTTGGAATATTTTTTTCGGGTTCAGATTTGGTTCGGATTTTTTTCAAATGGAATTTGTAGGTTCGGGTCGGGTTACGTGTCCACGGAAATTATTTTGTCTTGCTTAATTCGGGTTATGGTTCAATTTAATATTTTTGTCGGGTTCAGATTTGTTTCGGGTCTGATTTCGGGTTTTTCTCAAATGAAATTTTTATATTCGTGTGGTGTTGTGTCCACGAAAATTATTTTCTCTTGACCGGATCGGGTTATGGTTCTTTGTAATATTTTTGTTAGTTATTACGGTTGTTTCGGGTCAGATTTCAGGTTTTTTCAAATGGAACTGTCAGGTTTGGGTCGAGTTGCGTGTTGACGAAAATTATTTTGTCTTTCTCGGATCGGAGTACGGTTTGTTGTAGTTTTTTTTTCGTGTTCGGGTCGGGTTATGGGTTAATAAGCCTAAAAAAAGTCATCCTGATTGGGAAATAATTGGTTATTTTTCAATTAGCCTAACGCTTTCTAGGCTCTTTGCAATAAGCCTGAAAAATACCAGGCTGATTGAGAAACAAGAGGTCAGTTTTCAATTAGCCTAAGACTCTCCTGGCTAAGCCTGAAAAATATCAGGCTAATTAGAAAAAGAGAGATAATTCTCCAATTAGTCCGGCTTTTTGCAAAGAGCGTGATTTCTCAATTAGCCTACGACATATATAATTAAATAATATGTATTTCAGCCTTTGTACATAAATATATACAATAAAGAAAATTTCCTGTGAAATTTTACATAATCTTATATTAATAATAATCTTTATATAATCTTTATATGCTAGTATTATATAGCTTTGTATGATAGTATACTTTATATGCTAGTATATGCTTATATTGCTAGTATTTTTATATTTTATATTTATGATAATAATAATAATAATAATAATAATTAGAGATCGACGGAAAAATCGATTTCGTTTTTGTTACAAAATCAGAGTTTCGCCGAAAATGTTGCCAAAAATTCGACTGGACTGAAAGTCGACATTACTCAGAGATTTGAGCTATATTGGCTTAAATGAGACAATCTTTGTTTATTTCTATAAACTTCACTGATTATAACTGTCAGTCATGACTGACTCAAGACGTGAGTACAAATTACAATGTAAGTAATGCCTATATAACTAAATTTTGAAGACGCCTTTCGTGTTCTTATTAAAAGATGCAGACTTACCAGTAATAGAAAATTTTTAGAAAGTACAGAAGTGCTTTGAATACTCTTTGAGAAAGTTCTAGTATAACAGATGATCATTAAAAAAATCATTACAAAAGATAAATCGAGGTATGTATACCTAAAACATTTTCTAATTATATGTAATTTGCATAATTCGAAAATAATTCTGTGTTGTTGACGAATTAATTACATTTTATTTTATTTTGTAAGAAAATAAAAAGTTTTGGTCAGATTCACAGAAAGCCAACTTGGGCCTCACGTATAATTAAATAATAATTATGAATATTTATGTATGTATTAATTACTCAAGAATTTTTTTGGACATTTTCGTTTTCATTTTCAGCCGAAAATAGGAAGATTACCAAAATTCTGTTTCGGTTTTAAATATCTATTTCGGTCTATCCTTAATATAATACCTAAACAACTAAAAGATTTGTTGAGAATTTATAAGACCAATATAGGAAAACAACAAAGATCTAAATTGCTTACAGTGGATTTAATTTTTGCATAAGAATTCAGGTTCATCTACTGACTGATTATGCTTTTGGTGAATTGGGTACTGACACTCCTGATTTTAGTGACCACCGAATTTTGTTTTAGGGAATTTTCATATCGCTGAAAATTCAAGCCTATTTTAACCTTCTAATCTTTATAATCAATATTTTGAACTTTTAAAATAGGATAAGATTATTTCTAAATGTGTGAGTGCGTACTTATATAATCAATCATATGTTTTATAAGACCTCGAAGATGTTTAGTTTTTTTTTTTTTAAATAACAGTATAAGAAGAGGGCGGGGCGGGGGGAGGGAAGAATATCAAGCCCTGGACCTCTCTTTGGCTGTCCGACCTGTGTGAAACTATTCTTTCTGAATCTTGTCCTTTTGCAGCAAACTCAAAAGAAAGCTCGCTTTTATTTTTTTTTTCGTAAAATAACCTCTCTTGCCCATTTTTTTCTATATCCATCCAAGACTGCCCTCAAGCAGTTTTCCCCTTCTTGGACACCTTGTTTGACCCCTTGCTTGACCCTAACTGCGTTGACAGCTGTAGAAAAGCATAGGCGTGTTTAGAAAGGGGGGGTAGAATTCTCATGTGGAGAGCTCAAGTTGGAAAAAAATTGTCAGTGAAAAGGAGCCTTAACTATTATATAAAAAGAAGGCAACATTTTATAAAACTTTTTCTGGTTTAAAATATGTATATCTGATTTTTTTTTTTTTTTTTTTTTGTAAACAAAAGGTTGGCGGCAACTATGCACACATTGTTAAACTGCAAACATGGAGAAATATGTCAGTAACATATCAGTATACAGTAGACTTTATATTGTACTATTTGGGACCAGAATTTGTGCAAATTCTAAATTTTTTCAGAGTAAGACCATTTGCACATTGTTAAGGAAGTTCTAAAATACATTTTTTCCAGCTCAACAAATTAAAATTTTCTGACATATTCAGGAACTCATTTTTAAAGGTGAAAGTATGACACTTGCAGGACTTACAATTGAAGAGCCATAGAATTGTTTTTAATTTTTCAATAAATGAATTACTCCTTAACTTGTTTGCAACAAGAGTGTATTACAGAAAAATTTTATCTTTTTTTCACCAGTTTTCAAAAATAGGAAACTTTCCTAATTGAATTGCAGAAATGCTTTGAGTTAATAAGGGAAATTTTTCCAAATAAAAATTACTGGTAGGAGTAAAAAAGGATTCTGAGCATTGTATATGTGATGCTCATTGCGAATGGGTTAAATTATAAGCAATTGTTTTTACATGACAAATATTTTTTCCTGCCTCACATCTAGAAATTTGATTTGAAACACCAACTTTGACAAAATTTTAAAGACGATCTTCTGCATTTACCAAAAAATAGAGAAAATTGTTTGACTACAATGTTTCTCAATAAAGAGTACCTGGCAATTTCAAAAATGAATTCAGAAATAAATCAGAAAGTAGTGAGTTTGGATTTGAGAAATCTGCTTTAAATTCAACTTATAAGTATGGCTCAAATATGTCTGGATCACATCAATCTTTAACTTACTCCTTTTAAAATATTTTTCATGTATTAATAGCAATATTTTCATTAAAAATCTCTGAATTAACAGTGATGTTAATGTTGTTGTGATGTTATTTAAAACTACCAGTTGTATCCTATTGTTATAAATAATATTTAACACATCTATTACCAACAGCATACTTCAGGATAAATGTTGAATACTTCACTCTATATTTGTAATTAGAATTAATAGTTCTGTGAAGCAAAAATGTTCGAGGAGGATTTTTATTGATATATATCTCATTTTAGCTCAACTCTTGGTTTGCTTCAATAGACTTTTGCTTAAAATTATAAAATCATACAAATTTGAGGGTGTATAATTCTAAAGAATACTAGGTTGTGTGTAGCACTAGTGGTATAAAACTAGCTCTCACAGCGCAGCTGTGAGCCTTCGTCCAGCGACATAGGCCACTAGGGGCCCAGACTTGCGCACAACTGACACGGAATGAGCCCTCCTTAAAGAAGTTTCCTCGCCGTGCACCCGCCACCAGTGCATGGTCATCCAAGGACTTTGCACCACCCAATGCACGCTACGAAGCCCTGTGTCCAAGAGTTGGACATCCGGTCAAAGTGACAGAATCTCCCACCCAGCTAGAAGAGCCAGATGGTTGCTTCTCTTAGTCCCTCCGCAGTTCACCCTGATGAAATACAGATCACGGAATCCTATAAGAGCCAGATGGTTCCTTCTCTTAGTCCCTCTGCAGTTCACCCAGACGACATACAGATCACGGAATCCTATAAAGGACCAGAGCCCAAGTGCCATTGCTGAAGATCCCACAGTGCCTAAGGAAATGGTTCTCACAACTCTGGGTTTGGTTGGATAGATTTTCATTTAAAATCTATAAAGTCATTCAACACTCATATTGATTTTAGGTTTATTTAATATTTTTATATGCACAGACACACCGGATAGATCAGCTAGTCTATAATTATAATTAATTCTTCCATCATTTGACGAAATTCAGGATTCTTTTCCGCGAGCTTTAGCTGAAATTCGTGTTTTTTTTTCTTCGACACTTTGCTGAAAATCATGATTTTCTCCCCCCATGATCGTTCGACGAATTTCTTTATTTTTTAGCGATATTTTGATGAAATATGCATTTTTCCCCACAATCGTTCAACAAAATTCGCGATTTTATTTCACAATCATTTTATGAAATTCTCGCTAATTTTTGCCCTGTTCGACAAAATTTGCGATTTTTTTACACGAAAAGTCACTGTCAGATTGGACATGCAACTTCAGCAGCCAATGGAGTTAGAGTAGTGCAACGAATCAATTATTGTTTAGATTTCTGGAACATTCCTCTATCTTATGCACAAGGATGCATGTCGAGGGTTTGTTCTTGTGATTAAGATCAGTAAAAGTTGCAGTCAATTACAGAATTTAGTACTGTACGTACCATGCGGAATTCACTGCTAATGGAAGAAACATCTTTGATGCTTCGGTTAGATGGTTATGTTTTAAAATGGGGAAAAGAATGAGATTGCCGCTTTCAATGAAGATGGATGGTATTTTAAAAAATGGAAGAAATTCCTTTCAATTCGAAAAAAAACATTAGCGGAGCATTTTAATGCCACAGAATCGACATTGAGAGGGATTTTTAAAAATCGGGAAGTGATAATAGTAGCTCATCGAGAATGTGGAATTCAGTCGAAGAAAAGAAGCAGAATTCAACATGGAAAGTTCGAAGAATTTGAGAATGTTTTATTGCTGTGGTTTAAAGAAACTCATGCCTCGAATATTCCTGTTAATGTTGAAATTCTATTCCATACAGTTGTCAAAAAGTTTTGAAATGGAAAACTTTTCTGCATCACAAGGATGGATTGGAAAAATTCAAAAATAGGCATGGCTTGGCAACTCGCGTTCTTTCTGGGGAAAATTCAATTGCCAATAAAGGAACTGTAGAATAGTGGAAAGAAGATTTGGCTACTTTAGTGAATGGATACGAACAGAAAAAATCTACAACTGGAGAAATTGCAGCTGAAATAAATGGTGGCATCAAATATGAAGAGGAGGACGCTGGTGGTGAAGAAGATGCGGAAAAATTTACCCAAACTCACACAGCAGTGTTAGAAGTATTGGAAACTCTACGTGACAGCTTTCAGTTCAATTCCGTAAGTGAAGGAACATTTTCACATCTTGATGAACTTGAAAAAACTCTTTTTGAGAAATCTCAAAAACAAAAACAATCCTCGATTCTAAATTATTTTGTGAAAAAGTAATAGAAGTAAAACGAAATTTGGGTATGTAAGCATTTGCATTTTCTTAATGTTCTTAAACAACAATTAATGGAAGATATACTCACATTTTTAGTTTGAAACTAATCTTATTCACATTTTTTAGTAACATATATAGTATGAATTAACAACACATGTACACTGTGCTGATGATGTTTCACTTTTAAGCACCCTTTTGTGGTTTTTCACTTATGCACATCTTTTTCGCTGTCCCCTGTGCCTGCGCATAAGTGAGAGCTCACTGTATATATATGATTTTTCAATTTTAACCAATTATTATGAGCAGGGGTGGGGATTTCTTGGAAAATCTTACCAGCGAAGGATTTATTTCACCAGCCACTAAAGTGCTACGTACAGTTGAAAATTTTTATGACAAAATTACGTAACTCAAAAATAGTTGGGTACTATAACTATAATGCTCATTCATACTTTTTTCCCCTATAAAGTTAAGAAATATAAACAAGAGATGAAAGTTTAATATACAATAGAACTTAGTACCATGCTTACATTGCAGTAATTAGGAAAGTTGAAAAATATAGCTAACTACTAAAAAAAAAGTTTATCTCTATAGTTTGCAATTCTCAAAGACTCCATAAAAATTCACTCGCCAGTGGCGAGTAAAATGATGCATTTCCCCACCCCTGATTATGAGCCACTGATAACTATGTTACATTCAGTTATTTTTGTCTTAATTTCAGCATTAATAATATCTCATTTTCAGAAATTTATGAATAAATGACTTACTGGTGCAAAGAACAACACCCCTTCCCATTGTGTTATATTCCAGAAGTTGTAAATCATTCTCATTCACAACTGGCTCATTCTCATTCACCTGCTCTTGTAGCATTGAGGACTCCAGAGAACAAATAGTGCTATATGGTATTTTGCATTACAGTATCTTGGAATCTTTCTTGTATTTAACACCAAACAGTGTTAAGAACAGAACATCTTGAATAGGACACTGTTTCGAGCAAAATATATCAGACAATCCTCATATATAGAAAAAGTATATACTTGTTTTTTAAAATATCAATCCTTAAGAATCATTGACATAATTGGAGACTTTGCACAAGAAAATTAATCTATATTTTAATACAATTATGGAAAAATAGCCTAGAATTATATCTTTATTATTAATTTTATCTTTTTTGCATAAAAATGAACTTGTATAGACTCATTAATATTCAAATATATATAGTTTTCCTTTTGAAAAATATTCAGGACTTTCTTTTGAAAAATTGAGTCAACACGAATCCAACCAAATGAGTCAAAACCTAACACAAAACCAAGAAACATTTAAAGTCAAACCAAGATGCAATGAAAAAAAGCACATGAACCTTACCCAACATGGATCACATTTGTATAAAATCGGGCTGTCCAACCCCATGCAGAATTTTATTAGCCAAAGCATGAAATAATTGAGCAGAAATACTTACTAAAATTTCTATAATCCTGAATCAATTATTTGAGACTATTGAGTAATTAAAAAAATGAATGTTACATTTTAATAGAATAAAATCCGGTTGAAATATTTTCACTTAATTTTCCTCAGATTTTGCAACCCAAAGGTATTTAAAATTAGGGTACTTGCAGGGTTAGAAATTAGGAGCTCAAAGTAAGGCATCAAATGATGCCTGCAATTTTTTTTCTAGATGCCAAACTACATGTCATGGTTGCAATTTTACGTTATATTATATTTTCTCATTTCAACAACCATGTTAACAATAATATTATTTCTATTTTTCAGTGGATGGGCTGTACATTAGGGTGGGTCGAAAAAAACGAAATATTTACAATCGAAATGTAATAGAGCGGAAAAGTTGCCTTTTGTAATAAAGAATAAATTCGTAAAATATTATACCGATCGGTTAATATCTTTTACCGCCGCAAGGGGACCAAACTTTCAAAAAATCGCAAAAACTTGTTTTTTTTTTTAATATATATTTTTTTAATTATCCAAACATATGAATACAATTTCTAATAGGACGCAATAGCTACATGAAGATATAAGAAATGTCCCGGTGAATGTTCATTATGATAAAATAATATCTTTTGCTGCCGCAAAGGGACCATATTTAAAAAACAAATTGTAAACATTTCAAATTTTCATTTTTTCTATATTTTTATAATTTCTATAATATGTCTAGAAGTAAATAAATTTAATTTATTAATATGTCATAAATTTTATTAACTATTTGTCATAGACTGGAAAATAAAATAAAAAAGAAAATTGCCCAGCTAAACTGACGGCATTGAGCTCACAGGCTATTCACACTAATTGTATATTATACACTTATTTTAAAGAATAATGCCCCTCAAAAAAATAAGTGAAGGGGAATTAGCCCCCGTTTCCCCCTTTATACTTAACCAGTGAACCTCCAAATCTCATCAGGGAAGCCCCTTATCATAATAAACCGGTATACCAAATTTGGTGCAAATCAAATCCTTCTGCATGAAAAACACAATTATCTGAATTAAGGAGGTGGACTAGCCCCTCTTTTTCCCTTTATCCTTAACCAATAAACCCCCAAAACTAATCAGGGAAGTTCCTTAACATAATAAACCGGTATACATACTTCGGAGCAAATCGAATCATTCTGCATGAAAAACCCATTTATCAAAATTAAGAGGAGCGGGCTAACCTCCCTTTTCCCCCTTTATCCTTAACCAATGAACCCCCAAAACTAATCAGGGAAGTTCCTTAACATAATAAACCGGTATACCAAATTCGGAGCAAATCGAATCATTCTGCATGAAAAACCCATTTATCTGAATTAAGGGGTGGACTAGCCCACCTTTTCCCCCTTTATTCTTAACCAATAAACCACCAAAACTAATCTGGAAAGTTCCTTAACATAATAAACCGGTATACCAAATTCGGAGCAAATCGAACCATTCTGCATGAAAAACCCCTTTATCTGAATTAAAAGGGGTAAACTAATGCCCCTTTTCCCCCTTTATCCTTAACCAATGAACCACCAAAACTAATCTGGGAAGTTCCTTAACGTAATAAACCGGTATACAAATTTGGAGCAAATCGAATGATTCTGCATGAAAAACCCATTTATCTGAACTAAGGGGGTGGACTAACCCCGTTTTTCCCCCTTTATCCTTAACCAATGAACTCCCAAAACTAATCAGGGAAGTTCCTTAACATAATAAACCGGTATACCAAATTCGGAGCAAATCGAATAATTCTGCATGAAATACCCATTTATCTTTATTAAGGGGGTAAACTAACCCCCCTTTACCCCCTTTATACTTAACAAGTGAACCTCCAAATCTAATCAGGGAAGCTCCTTATCATAATAAACCGGTATATCAAATTTGGAGCAAATCGAATAATCTTGCATAAAAAAACATTTATCTAAATTAAGGGGGTGGACTAGCCCTCCTTTATCCTTAACCAATGAATCGCCAAAATGAATCAGGGAAGCTCCTTAACATAATAAACCGGTATACCAACTTCAGAGCAAATCGAAACATTCTGCATGAAAAACCCATTTATCTAAATTAAGAGGGGCGGGCTAACCTCCCTTTTCCCCCTTTACCCTTAACCAATGAACCCCCAAAACTAATCAGGGAAGTTCCTTAACATAATAAACCAGTATTCCAAATTCGGAGCAAATCGAATGATTCTGCATGAAAAACCCATTTTTCTGAATTAAGGGGGGTGACTAAGCCCGTTTTTCCCCCTTTATCCTTAACCAATGAACCCCCAAAATTAATCAGGCATGTTCCTGAACATAATAAACCGGTATACCAAATTCGGAGCAAATTGAATGATTCTGCATGAAATACCCATTTTTCTGAATTAAGGGGGGTGGACTAACCCCGTTTTCCCCCCTTTATCCTTAACCAATGAACCCCCAAAACTAATCATGGATGTTCCTTAACATAATAAACCGGTATTCCAAATTCGGAGCAAATCGAATGATTCTGCATGAAAAACCCATTTTTCTGAATTAAGGGGGGTGACTAAGCCCATTTTTCCCCCTTTATCCTTAACCAATGAACTCCCAAAACTAATCAGGGAAGTTCCTTAACATAATAAACTGGTATACCAAATTCGGAGCAAATCGAATGATTCTGCATGAAAAACCCATTTATCTGAATTAAGGGGGTGGACTAAACACCTTTTCCCCCTTTATCCTTAACCAATGAACTCCCAAAATTAATCAGGCATGTTCCTTAACATAATAAACCGGTATACCAAATTCGGAGCAAATCGAATGAATCTGCATGAAAAACCCATTTTTCTGAATTAAGGGGGGTGGACTAACCCCGTTTTCCCCCCCTTTACCCTTAACCAATGAACCCCCAAAACTAATCATGGATGTTCCTTAACATAATAAACCGGTATACCAAATTCGGAGCAAATCGAATGATTCTGCATGAAAAACCCATTTATCTGAATTAAGGGGGTGGTCTAACCCCCTTTTCCCTTAACCAATGAACCCCCAAAATTAATCAGGCATGTTCCTTAACATAATAAACCGGTATTCCAAATTCGGAGCAAATCGAATGATTCTGCATGAAAAACCCATTTTTCTGAATTAAGGGGGGTGACTAATGCCCCTTTTCCCCCTTTATCCTTAACCAATGAACTCCCAAAACTAATCAGGGAAGTTCCTTAACATAATAAACCGGTATACCAAATTCAGAGCAAATCGAATGATTCTGCATGAAAAACCCATTTATCTGAATTAAGGGGGTGGACTAACCCCCTTTTCCCCCTTTATCCTTAACCAATGAACCCCCAAAATTAATCAGGCATGTTCCTGAACATAATAAACCGGTATACCAAATTCGGAGCAAATCGAATGATTCTGCATGAAATACCCATTTTTCTGAATTAAGGGGGGTGGACTAACCCCGTTTTCCCCCCTTTATCCTTAACCAATGAACCCCCAAAACTAATCATGGATGTTCCTTAACATAATAAACCGGTATTCCAAATTCGGAGCAAATCGAATGATTCTGCATGAAAAACCCATTTTTCTGAATTAAGGGGGGTGACTAAGCCCGTTTTTCCCCCTTTATCCTTAAATAATGAACTCCCAAAACTAATCAGGGAAGTTCCTTAACATAATAAACTGGTATACCGAATTCGGAGCAAATCGAATGATTCTGCATGAAAAACCCATTTATCTGAATTAAGGGGGTGGACTAACCTCCTTTTCCCCCTTTATCCTTAACCAATGAACCCCCAAAATTAATCAGGCATGTTCCTTAACATAATAAACCGGTATACTAAATTCGGAGCAAATCGAATGATTATGCATGAAAAACCCATTTTTCTGAATTAAGGGGGGTGGACTAACCCCGTTTTTCCCCCCTTTACCCTTAACCAATGAACCCCCAAAACTAATCATGGATGTTCCTTAACATAATAAACCGGTATTCCAAATTCGGGGCAAATCGAATGATTCTGCATGAAAAACCCATTTTTCTGAATTAAGGAGGGTGACTAACCCCGTTTTTCCCCCTTTATCCTTAACCAGTGAACTCCCAAAACTAATCAGGGAAGCGCCTTATCACAATGAACCTAGGAAAAAATTTTGAAGCAAATCGGATGTTTCTATCAAGAGTTATCGCGTTACGTACATACGTACGTACGTACATACATACATACATACATACAGAACGGGCGGGCACATTAGCTCTCAGGCTTTGATAGCCTGTGAGCTAAAAAGTAATCATTCATTGTTCTTTACGATCACTTCATCTACTGCTGTTTTACTGCATACCAGCAGTTCATATACCACAAATCACAAAAATGATATAAAATGAACAAAATATTTTAGTATTTTATTAATTAAAATACAGAAATTTAACTGAAAAAGATTAAATAAACTTAAAATGAAGAAGTATTTAAAATAAATGAATTTTATAATATGACTTGCTTCAAATAAAGCCATTGTTCCTCGAAAGGCCGAAATTGATCATAAGTGATCCTCCCTCTGTTCTGATCCACAAACTTTACCAGCACTTCAGTGACTAATTTCACGCATCTTTATACTGATTGAGTGAGACAAGGAAAGTTATAATAGCTGGTATCTTTAATCGAACATTCTAAACTCACCAGTGTTGTTAGATCGTCAGTCGATAGACAAACCGTAACAGGTGGTTTCGTTAGTTTACAGTTTTGCCATTCGACTAAAGACATATAATTTTAAGCTTCAAAGTTTAAGTCTGGAATGACGAAATGAAGGATGGCACTATTCGTGTCCACAGAACTTCATGCTTTGACAATTTTCAATTTTGGCAATCGGCTGATCAGGATGTACTCAATGATTACATCCTGAAAGTGTACTGCATCAGTTGGTTCACAATTAAAATCATGTTTTTCAGATTCTGTGGGCTATAATTAGTAATCCTCGTTACTTGCCATATCATCTACGAAAGATTATAGTTCCTGTAATTTCACGAAATGCCTGTTTCGCAAATCATGAAAATAGCCTCATTAAAATGATAGCATATGAAGGAGAGGACATCGGAACCCCAGCCATAAAGCAAATTGCCAAAGAACGAAGTTCCATGGACACGAATAGTGCCAACCGTCACTTCGTCATTCCAGTTGCACTTTGAATCTTAAAACTGTATGGATTTAGTCGAGTGGCAAAAATGTAAACTAACGAAAACCACCTGCTACAGTTTGTCTATGGACTGATGATCTAACGACACTGGTGAGTTTAGAATGTTCGATTAAAGATACCAGCTATTATAATTTATCTTGTCCCACTCAATCAGTAAAAAGATGCGTGAAATTAGTCTCTGAAGTGCTGGTAAAGTTTCTGGATCAGAACAGAGGGAGGATCACTTATGATCAATTTCGGCCACTCGAGGAACAATGGCTTTATTTGGAAGCAAGTCATATTATAAAATTTAATTACTTTAAATACTTCTTCATTTTATGTTTATTTAATCCGTTTCGATTAAACATCTCTGTATTTTAATTAATAAAATATTAAAATATTTTGTTCATTTTATATCATTTTTGTGATTTTTAGTATATGAACTGCTGATCTGCAGTAAAACAGCAGTAGATAAAGCGATCGTCAAGAATAATGAATGATTACCGTTTTTTTCCAGTCTATAACAAATAGTTAACAAGATTTAGGACATATTAATAGATATGAAGTAAATTTAGTTACCTCTAGACATATTATAGAAATTATAAAATTTAGAAAAAATAAAAATTTGAAATGTTTACAATGTTTAAAAAAAAATATGGTCCTTTTGCGGCAGTAAAAGATATTACTTTATCAGAATGAACATTTACCGGGACATTTCTTATATCTTCATGTAGCTATTGTGTCCTATTAGAAATTGCATTTGCACGTTTGGATAATTTAAAAAAAATACTGAAAAAAATATTTTTTTTGCGATTTTTGGAAATTTTAGCCCCCTTGCAGCGGTAAAAGATATTATCCGATCGGTGTAATATTTTACGAATTTATTCTTTATTACAAAACGCAACTTTTCCGCTCTATTACATTTCGATTATAAATATTTCGGTTTTTTCGACCCACCCTACTGTACATATTAAACACTATCTCTGTGATAATCACTAAAAGAAAATAAAAATTGGCTTTCTAATAAAAGAGTGAAACTTAATTAAACTACAATATTTGGAATCTAGAATAATGTTTACCTTTTTCTTTTTAGAAAGCTAATATACATAGATACAAAACAGATTATCAAGCAATTATGTCCATTGAAAGAAAATTTAAACTTTTAACTACAACCATGAATAAGCCTAGTTAAAAAAAAACCCTGTGACTGAAAGTATACACCAGAAAATAAAAAAATAGCAAATAAAAGAACCTTTGCATAAAAATAATGGCGTGGCATTTAAAAGTATTCATAAATTCTACACATACATATATATACAGTCAGTATCGGTTATATGGTCACCCATGCGGTCCTGAAAAATATGACCTTATACGCGGGGTTGACCTTATATGTGGTGTAAGCAGGAATTTTATTTTAGACAATAAAATATTTTTAATAAGTTAGTTATATTAGTACAATAATGTACAAAGAAGCTATGATATTATAATTTATAAAACAAGAGGAATAAACAGGAATTGCTTTACACTTAAAATTTCGAACTGATGAGTATACTTGTTGTAGTACAAATAATCTTTTATGCAGGTTTGTCTGTTTTTTATCGTAGTTGTTAAAACTACTTTTTCTTATTCACGAACAGTTTTCAAATGTTCCTCTGTGCCTTTGGGATTGGTAAAAAAATATCTGAATGCATTTAGTGTTTTGAGAGCTTCTGCTCGCGTTGTCGGTTCAGCTTCGATTTCACTGTCATTATTGTTTCCATCAGTGTTTATATTTAAAATTTACAAGACTATTTCCAGTATAGAAGCTTTACCATGGACTTTACCGATGTCACATCAACTGTGGATATCTAGAAGAAAAACACCAATAGGCATGAAAAACATTTTAACATGGTTTCCCCTTCGTCCAATAAGCAGTATTTTTTGGAAGGTACATAACCGCAAAGACATGACTGTTGCCATTCGTGGGTGAATTCCATTAGTAGCGATCTCATTTTCAATAACTGCATATGTCAATTCATTATGTATTGTGCAAACAGCATTCTGTAGTTCTTGTGCAACTTCAAATAGAGACACATCATCACCATCATTGTCGTTGTCTTCGAACGATAATTCTTCACATTCTGGAAGCCAAGGATGTCAAAAACAATTTTCAAGAGTCTTCTTTGATAACATATTCCAATTTTTGACTACGTAACACATGGCAACTAACACAGTCATGCAAAACCTCTTTTTTTTTTATAAATGGCAGCAATGATGTCTTTTAGAAGCAGCTTTCGATAATTTATTTTAATATTTTTAATAATCCCTTGATCTAATTGTTGTGCCATACTAGTTCAGTTTGGAGGAAAGAAAAGAAGTTCAATCGGATTTAAATTAGGAATCATGTAATGGGCGATACAGTTGTTTGTGATTATAGCCACTTGTCTGTGCAAATTTATCGAAACACTAAATTTCTTTTTCACAAATGTTTATTGTCATCAAGGCTTTTCGGTTTGTGTCATAAGATACATGCAAAGACTTGCATTTTTTCAAACAACGAGGTTTGAGAAATTTACCAATATCTACTAATAGAATCAATTTTTCTGAGCCATCCATCCATATTTGCTGCTAATAAAACGACCAATTTTTTTTTGCCTACCTCCCCACCACTTCATTTTTTGTTCTTAAAAGTAACAGTTTTATCTGACAATACATGAAAAAACAGCCCAAGTTTATCAAAATTAAAAACATCACAAGGTCTGTACCTATTGAGAATGTCACTTAACAAGTTAACAGCCATTCCCTTGATTCTTTGGCAGTAAAATTCAGCTTTCCTAGTTATGCAGTAATTTTCAGAGTTTTTCTTTTACGATAATTCACGTATTGGGACATTCTGCAATCTGGCACAGTTTACCCAAGCGAAATCTTTCTGAAAATTCTCAAATGCTGAAACATGTTCTAGCTTTCTCTTTTGGTTGATCACATCTTCTGTTTAACAAGATTTGAAGCCTAAGATGTTATTCATTGTTGCTTTCTTTATTCCACCAGTCTTCGCGAAAGCTGCTTTCGATACATTCGATTTTTCAAAGTTTTCTACAATTTTTTTTTCCCCACAAGTGTCAAATATTTCGTTTTACTGACATCTTGTATTTACAAATGACAATTAACAAATGAACGAAGACTTTACACGCAACGACAAGTAATGAAAAAAACAAAAAACTAAAAATGCGCGATTTAACATTTCTCTGCACAGAGGACAATTTTCATTCGGTCGCAAATTGTGATGGCATATTTTCCATGAATCGGTATCTAATGCGACAGTTGAGGGAGAAATCTCCAGAGCTTTGGAAACTCTTACTGACAGGAAAGAGATTATAGGCTGCAACCGAGAAGAGGAGATCCCCTTCCCCCCCTCTCCCGAGTGTTGATGTGCATCTAATCACGTGGTATGCAATATTATTGCAATCTCTAAGGCTCCGTTTAAAAAGGAAAAGGTCTCCCTCTCAATCTAAAGCTATAAAAAGGTCATCTGGCCTTTCTTTAACAAACCAAAGTTCATACTTGTGGATTTTAGCAAAAGCACGGGAGATTCAACGATGGATAAAGGGGAAGCTTGACTAGAAGGAAAGAAGTTCCTCCTTCACTGATGTCCATCCACTTCTTTCTAATGCTATTAAAAATTAAAATTACTGCATGATCAATACTAAGAGGCCGACAGTTGAAGATACTTAAATGTGAAAATATGACTATTCGGCACTTTACTCCCAAAAAAAGGGAAGGAAAAAGCATAAAACTATAAGATATTTTGCAATAAAAAGGGAGACAAAAGATGATCATATGACCATATATCCGATAGTAGCCATTGGAAACTGACCGTATAGGCAGTGTATTTTAACACTTAATACCTATTCAGTCAGTCCGGACTTACGAAAAGCGACCTTATAAGCGGGGTGACCTTATAAGCGCGTGACCATATATCCGGTACTGACTGTGTATATATATATATATATGTATAAATATTTTTGAGGGGGGTGGGTTAGCACTAAAATTTTAAAACATTCTTGATACAACATATTATTTTATCAAAAACAGGTGCTCTTGAAGTGCATGCTGGGGGGGGGGGGGGATTGGGGGGAGACTTTTGCTAAGGTACCAATAATATAGTTTGTAAACAAAAATTTAAATAAAAGAAATCTAGGCATCAAATTTGATGACTAGGCAAAATTTTGTGATTGTGAAATCCAATAATTTAATTGCATTTGATGACTAATGACCGTTAATTTCTAACTTTGGATTCTTGTTTTATATGAAACTGTGGAATACACAGAAAAATGTGATAATGTTAATCTTGATTTTAAGCATTTAAAATAAATTAATACTTTAATTAAACATCTATTAAGAATAGTAATCATTTCAATTTTTCTTTCTCATTTTCAAAATCATCAATATGTTGTCATAGTATGAGAAATGTTGGTATCTAAAAGTTTTCAATTATCTAACACATAAAATAAATACTGCCAATAATTTTTATCAAAGTAAAGTATATATTTTCTTTTTTCAAAATTTAGTTGCTTCATTGCTGCACAAATCTTGTTTTCTGTAGACACAGCTCTATTTGCATTATAGTTAAAAATCTAGTACAGTAAAAGATGCTTATAATGCAAAACTAAAAATGCAAAGTTTTGTGTTGTATAGAATTTTCTGTTATATAGATGATTTCATAGTAACATGGCAAAATATATCTTGAACATATTAAATTAATATATAGTCAAACATCTTTATATTGCATTCCTTGGGATAAAACGTTTTGAATATTATAAATTCTTGCAAAATGTAGATAATTTTATCAATTGTTCAATTACCTAGTAAACATGATCCAAATTACCTAGACAAAATAATTATGTTACCATAATTATGTTAATAATTATTAACATAATTATGGTTACACATTTCTAAAATTTTCTTTATTTAATAATAGCAATATTTTCGTTAAAAAACTTTTAATTAAGGAGATAAAGAGAAAATAGTGTTTTAAACTTAGTGTTCTAGAGGGAGCAGTATTTTTACAAAGTGGATTGCAGGTGCTTCTTAACTGTAATACTGATTGTTTATATCTCAGAATTTGTGTGCTACATAAAGAATTACATTATACAGAATTGCGTTATAAAGATCTTCTACAGTACATGACTCTAATTTATTGATTCCTACTATACTGACATACTAATCACATAAATGACCCACCTGTGAAAAAAGGCATGAGCGAACAGTGTATTTAAATACAGTTACAATTAATTTAAGCTAAAAAAATACTCACAGGGTATACTATAACGTCTAATAGTGTTGTTTCATCTTCCATCTCCATGTTCTAAAAAACAACAGACAAAAATATTAAATTAGAAAATCTTTAATAAACACGCCACAATAAGAGGTTTTGTGTATTATAGATTTTTACTTTATGTAAATTATTTCAAACACATGCCAACCTTCCAGTTTTTTTCAAGTTGAATAAGCATAATATTTCAACTAGAAATTAAATTTTAATGAATGAAAAGATATTACTTTACACAGAAAGAAGGCAATTTTTTATTAAAAATTTCCTGTCTCAAAGTATATATACAGAGTGTCCCAAAAGTCCCCAACACATTTTAAAATTTAATATAAAATCAAGTAATTGTTGTACAGGAGTGCGGTTTGGGGAAAAATGCTTCTCATTATGAAAAGTTTTCTTCAAGCGAATACAAAATTTAGTTCCAAACTTTGATGATAGATGGTGCCACTTGTCCATGTTTTGGGTTTCAAACATGTGTTTTTTTATGATTTTCAGATTAGTTTCAATTTGGTTTTTGGTCAAAACTAATCTGATTAATCTAATTCTCATTAATCTCTTGATGACCTAATCAATTTGGTCAAAACTAATCTGAAAGTCAGAAAAATGCATGCTTAAAACCAAAAATACAGACAAGTGGCACCATCTATGATCGAAATTTAACTAATTATTTTCATTCGCTTGAAGAAAACGTTCATTGTGAGAAGCATTTTAGTCCAAAGTGCACACCTGTATGACATATACTTGATTTTATATTGAATTTTAAAATGTGTCAGGGGCTTTTGGGACTCAGTGTATATATGATCTTTAAAAAAAACAGAAGGTTGGCAGTTATACACTTTGTTAACCCCTTTGTAGCAGGTGTCTTTTATGGAATTTTAAATTTTTTATCACCTATTTTTCAAAGCAAATTTTTGCCAAATTTAATCAGGAAAACACCCCTTATTAAATAAGGCAAAATTTACAATAAAAAATAACTGGTGGGAATAATCAAGAATCGTGAACACCTTATGCATCACATGTATACATGACACTCGTCTGGAAGGAGTTAAACTTAAACAGCAAATATGGCCACCAAGATAGCATTTTTAATTTTCAGAAAATTTACAGCAGTCTTGCTTTGAAAACTTGCAAAGTTGCAGCAAGCTCAGAATGACAAGACTGAAAATTCATAACAAGACTGCAGCAAGATAACGCAAACGTCAAAGTCACCACACTTTGAACTTGCACCTAACTTGTCGTGCAAGTTAAATTCATGCTGTATCAAATTTATTGCAAATTAACGGCAAACAAGTAATCAAAAATACTCCAAACTTACTGCAAAGTAGTAATCTTTCCACGCCCCACTAACCGTTTACAACTGTTACACTATAAGTTTAACCCCTTCAGAGGGGTCCATAGACCTGATCAGGTCTATTGATGCGAACACACCATCAGAAGGTGCATGCATCGTTTTCATCACCATAAACAGTTAAGGTAATATTTGTACTTTTCAATACGAGCCTTTTTTGGTATTTGATAAGTATAGCGTTTAGAAAAAGCAGTACCAATAAAATTTCTGCAATTTCTGCATATGTGCTAATTGTCTATTCTCTCAACAGAGGGATTTTTTGCTTTCATTGCTTTCATGAATTAAATACAGCATTGCATCAGTTTCAGGACAAACTACTCATGCAAGTGGGAGATGGTATACCTTGCAGGAAATTTGCTGTGAATTTCTCAACTCAAATTTGTCACAGCAAGATAATGTCAGAAAAAATCAAACTTGCTGCTAATGTTCATGCTATCTGGGCAAAAATCTGAGGAACATATCAATATACAGCAGATCTTTATATTGCACTCTTTAAAACCAGAAGTTGTGCAGATTTTTAATTTTTTCATAATATAATACCATTTCTATATTCTTAAGGCAGCTCTAAAAATATTTTTACTTCTCAACAAATCAAAACTTTCTGACATATTGATGAACTTATTTTTAAATGTAAAAGCATGACACTTCTAGGCCTAATAATTGAAATGTTATCAAATAGTTTTCATTTTTTGCTAAATGAATTATTTCTTAAACATTAGCGATGAGCCTCCTTTATAGAATTTTGTAATCTTTTAATCACAAGTTTTTAAAAATAAAAATTGAATTGCAAATAATGCTTTGATTTAATCAGGCAAAATTTTCCATTAAAAATTACTAGTATGAATACTTAAGAATTCTGAGCACTGTATGCATCACATATACATTACACTTGTCATAAAGGGGCTTAAATTATAAGCAATTGTTGTCTCACGACAAATATTTTTCCCTGCCTCACACTGCCACATCAAGAAATTTGATTTGAAACAACAACCATGACAAAATTTCTGCACAATCTTCTGAATTTACCAAACTATAGTGAACATTGCTTAGTCTACAATGTTTTTCCATAAGAGCACCTAGCAGCTTCAAAAATGAACTCAGAAATACAGGGTTATTCTAAATGATGGACCCATTTTCAAAAAATGTATTTTTTAAAAAACAAATCCAAAATGAAAAATCTTTATGCCAATGAAAAGAGGAAGTTTCAAATTTTTTTTAAGACATTATAAATGTTCAATGTGCCCACCGTTTGCTGCATGGCAAACATCTACTCGATAGCCAAACTCGTCCCACACACGAGAAAGCATATCTGCTGTTACTGAGTGCACAGCTTTCAAAGCGGTGATGGTTCAGAAGCAGCAGGTACAGGTCGTGCAGAAATAGGCCGAGATTTCGTTTCACTGTCAGTTGTGAGTGAGATGGCTACTGTAGAGCAAGAGGTTTTTGAGATGAGTTTGGCTATCGGCGTAGATGTTTGCCATTCAGCAAATGGTGGACACATTGAACATTTATAATGTCTTTAAAATAACTTTGAAACTTCTTCTTTTCATTGGTATAAAGATTGTTAATTTTGGATTTGTACTTTAATAAATACAATTTTTTGAAAATGGGTCCATCATTTAGAATAACCCTGTATGTCAGAAAGTAATAAGTTCACATTTTCGAAATCTGCCTTAAATTCACCTTTAAACATAGGCTCAAATATGTCTGGATGACATTATTATTTTACTCATTTTTAAATATTTTCCAGATAATAACAACAATATTTTCATTAAAAATATCTGAATTCAATATGAATTGATGCTATTTTAAACTATCAGTTGAATCCTACTGTTCTAAAAAATAATTGATTCTTCCATTACCAACAGTATGCTTCAGGAGCAATATTAAATATTTCCCTCTATCATTAGTCAGGGCCTTAACCAGCTAACAGTGCCAGGGGGTCTCTGAAAATTTTTTTGTGGGGCTGGGCTAATATACTTTAATCTTATGCAAACTAAATACAATGAAACCTTTTAATAAAAAGGATCTCTCTATAAGCAATGTTTGCTTTTTTTTAAAATCTCGCCTATGAAAGCCATAAAACTGTCAGCTGGCCTTTCTTTTCCAATTGTTCGTTGGTCAACAAAAGAAAGGGGAGTCTCAAAAATGGAAAAAGGTGGAGAGAGATTTTGTCAAACCGATTTCCGGATCCTACTAGGTACATCCTACGAAAGTAATAAAATGTGAAAAGCACTGCCTGACCATCTAAAAGCTTCTGCTGACAATGAATGCTATCTGTTTCGACTTTAAAGGTGCAAATAGACATATCCTAGAAATGCTGCTGTCTTTGTTGTGGTTAACCATTGCTTTTAATGATTTATTGCCTTTGAATTGGATCCAAAACTTTTCTGACAAATCCGTCTCTGCCTCTTTCCATTGTTGAGACTCCATTTTTTGTTGTTGTTAATAATCACAGTATGGTTGGAAAAGAAAGGTCAATTGACATTTTCATTGTTTATGTAGGAGAGGGAGCACTTTTTCCTTTTTCACTGACCTTAAAAGAATTTATCTGACAACATAACCAATTCCTGTTAGTAACGAAATTTTTGTATAATGAAATTCTTAAACGGGAAAAAAATTCGTAATCCAGCGAAAAAAATACAAAACAATTAGGAGTATGTGCCTACTAAGACAAAAACCTATGTAACATAAAATTTTTCCTCATTCCATTGGATTTTGTCTTAGCTGGGTTTTACTGTATTTAAAATGTAAAACATAATTTGAAACCGACATTTCATAAATAGTGTTGACTCTAGAAAAAAAGGGCCGCTGGGTGGGAATTTTTCAAAAAGGGAACACTATTCTAAAAAAAGGGTACATTTTTCAAAAAGGGAGCACTATTCTATAAAAGGGTACATTTTTTCAAAAGGGAACACTTCTAAAAAAAGGGCACATTTTTTTCTTTTAAAAAGGGCACACTTGCACCTTGTTCACAAAAAATATTTTGAACTGGTTTGTTTTGAGTCCCTAGAATTTGCGATATCAATTGAATTGCCACGGGGCGCATAGGAAATGTTAAAAAGGGCAGCTGGGTGCATCGGAAGGATTTAAAAGAGCCGCCGGGTGCAAAAAAGAAATTAAAAGGGCCGCCAGGTGTTGCGCCCTGCTAAAGCGGCTTAGAGTCAACACTAATAAAAAAAAATAACTTCATTCAAATTTTAATACAGAAAAATCATGCATTGCAGACTGGTAAGCATATATTTTCAAATTCTCATAGCCTATTACTGTTTTCACTTTATTGAGAATATTTTAGAAATTGTAGTAAATAAAAATGTTTCTGATTACATTCGCAATTGATATATATGAGTGGCTGAGAGGTTTTGCTCTCGAAGCTGGTAGACGGGAGGTGCTGGGTTTGAACCCAATCACGCCCGTCAGGCTAATCGTTCAGAGTTTCCGTGGTTTCCTTCAAACCTTGGATTTCCATGCGTAAATGCGAGTTAGGTTCCCTTAGGAAGACCCCCTCGGGCCTATATACCTCGTGTATATAATCAGCCGTATTATATTAAATAACACTAATACAATTGATATAATAAGTAAAAGTTAATAATTGGCATTAAAACAAGTTTTAAACAGCGTAATTTTTAGCAAAAGTAGAAGAAAGAAAATGCCTGCATAAAAACTGATTGAGGTTGCACTTTACAATTTATTACATTAGTGCTTGCTTAATCTCACTTAATTCAGCCCATTTAGATTAGTTGTAAAAGTTAGTGTTTGTCTTCTATTTTCTCTTTTTTTACACATAAAAATCCTGCAGGAAAAAAAATTATTTTCAAACTGATTATTTTACCCTAAATTTTATTATATCTACCAAGAAATTTTATTGATAAAACAGCCGAAAATCTAGTTTAAGGTATTAATATTTTAAAGCAGTAGTGTAAAAAAAACTTTGTGTTATTGGTGTAAATAAGATATGCAATGCTATAAATATAACTTTTTTTTCCAGACTTATTATACGTATTTGGTCAATTTGAAGCCCCAAAAAATGTATTTGTGTAGTGAAAGCGACTCAGATGATTCTTTCATATCTGACACGGATAGTGATACATCTGATGTGGATATAGCATCTGTTCATGACTGGTGTAAATTGGATAATAAATCGCGATCTGCAGCCCCACCAAGATTTCCTTTTACGAAAACACCAGGTATAAAATTTAGTCTAAAGGACTCATCTGATCCACTAGAGTATTTTCTTACATTATTTGACTCAAGTATCATGAAAGAAATTGTTGAGCAAACAAATTTATTTGCATCACATTTTTTTAATTTGAACAGTTTAACGCCAAAATCAAGATGTGCTCAGTGGAATGATACAGATGAAGGTGCGATGCTGTTATTTTTATCGCTGCTAATGCTGAAAGGAATTAACGAGAAACAGCACCAGTCTTTATATTGGTCGAAATTGCCCATGGAGACACCATATTTTGGAAAAATAATGCCAGAAAAAAAGATTTAGCCTGCTAATGAAATTTCTGCATTTCGCTGACAATGAGGAGTTACAGAGATGCAGAAGGCAGAAATAATCCATTTAAAAAAATTGAAAATCTATTAAAACTCTTAATAGAAAATTTCCAAAAATCATACGTCCCTGAAAGAGACATTTCGATAGACGAATCTCTTCTCCTTTTCAAAGGAAGACTCAGATGGAAACAATATATTCCATCCAAAAGAGCACGATTCGGAATAAAATTTTTCATTTTGTGTGAATCAGCCTCAGGATATGTGTCAAATTTTATAATTTACACAGGGAAAACTACAACTTATTTATAAAAATATGGGACTGGAATAAAAGCTGTTTTGACTCTAATGGATGGATTTTTAGAGAAAGGTTACTGTATAACAGTGGACAATTTTTATCTCTCTCTGGATCTAGCAGAAATTCTGATTAATCAAAAAGACAGACATTTATGGAACAATCAGAGTAACCAGAAAAGATGTTCCAGAAGAACTTAAAAACAAAAAACTGAAAAAGGGGGAAATGGTAGCTTTCCAGAAAGAAAAAATGATGATGATGAAGAGGCAAGATAAAAGAACAGTGGCAGTGCAGTGCTTAGTACTATTCCACTCAAATGAAATGAAAACTGTAATGAAAAATGGTAATTCATTAAACAAACCCAAAGCTATTCTGGACTACAATCATACTATGGGTGGTGTAGATAGGATGGATGCTTCCTTATCCTGTTACAGCATAAAAAGGAAGCAAAAAAAAAATATACTACAAGAAAATTTTTAGACAGTTGTTAGATATAACTGTCTGGAACTCAATTATACAGTACAAGAAAATGGGAAGTGGACTTACAAATTTTAATTTTAGACTGAAATTAATCAAAAGAATTGCAGAGGATAATATTAGAAGCAAAAAAGAAAATATCTGCTATCAACGAACAGCCAGCACCATAAGATTTGAAGGAAACCATTTTCCTTCTTTCATACCACCAAATGAAAGAAAATTCAACCTACCAGGAGATGCTATATTTGTTGTCGAAAGGAAAATGTAAATGGCAAAAAAATAAGACAAGAAACATGCTATTTTTGTAAAAAGTGTGATATAGCTTTGTGCCTGCCATGCCCTTGTTTTGAAACATTTCATACAACTAAAAATTTACAGATTTTCCCCCAGGTTTAAAAAAGGGCAAGGTGCTGCTTGTGGGAAAGAGCACTTTTGGATTCTGAAGGGCATGTTTTGGATTCTTAAGGGCATTTCTTGAAATTTTTAAAGGCATTATTTTGATTTTTAAAACTACTTTTTAATATTTAATAGACAGAACACTATTTTAAAGACAGCAATGAGTCAATTTTTACTATGCAAGTAATTTGATTAATAAACAAAGGAGTAAAGGCAATTTTTTCAGGTGGGGGCAACAAGGGAGCTAATTTTTTTAATGAGGGGCAAGAGGGGTGCTATTTTGTAAACCTAAGGGCAGGCAGGGTGCAGCACCCTCCTGAAACTGTCTGGGGGAAACTCTGAATTTATAATTATATTTCTGCACGAATTCTAAGAATATAGGAAAATTCATCTCATTCAAGTAAGGGCCATTTTGAATGCTTATAGTTTTTCAAACATAATAATATCATTATTTTTATAATCAATTCCTTATTTTTTTCCTTCCCATATTTGTTTATTTGTTTGTCAGCTAATTAAATTTATTTTCATTTGTAATGATTTTTTTTTTTTTTGCTGTACAGCTAACTATTTACATTATATAAAATATTAATGCAATCTATTGAACAGCAAGATTCTTCATCAAAGAGTTTATAAAATAATTATATTTAACCATATCAAGTGTAGTTAAAATATCTTTATTTTATATATGTATATAAGTAAACTTTTAGTGAACGTGTGCAAAATAACATTAAGAAAAGCACATATGTCAGAATTACTTTACCTCATAACTATTTTATAACTTAAATTTCCTCTTTTGCTATTCATCTACATTCAAAGGTATCATGAAGTACTGAAAGTGTTGTGGACTGAATTAATTCAGGCCATATATGCTTTTCTTTACGTTGTTTATTACATTTCAATCAAATTTTGAAACAGAAAGTTTTCTATATATGTTTTTAGTATTTAGAGAAAATGTTTTCACATATAAATTTCCTCTTCACTCAGTGGTGTAATCAAAGGGGGGGGGGGCGCAGGGGGATGGCGTCCCCCTACTTTTTTATTTTATTTAAAGCGTCTCCTTACTATTACTTTTCAAGAGGGATGCTAAGGACGCAAGGGGATGCAGACCTTCCTGATTTATTAAATGTTTAAAATAAAAAACATATTAATAAATTAATAATTTTATGAAGTAAAGAATTGATTTTCTAAACCATTTTAATTTTCTTTAACAAGGGGCATTTAAAAAGCAAATTGAAATTAATTAGAAGAAAGGGTTGTTTACTTGCTGCTTCATCATAACTACCTCAGTAACATTAGTTCCTTCAGATGCATACATTAGTATTAATTGGAATTCTCTAATCGAAAACTATTATCCCCCTCCTGTTCCTAACAGATAGACTCCACAAGCTCTCCAAAAAAGACCTTTATGCACCGCATTATCAGTTTAAAAAATATCCACATACTTCAGTTTCGAAAGGCTGGCTATGTTTTTCTCACATGACAATTAACAGCAGCAGGTTTGCATTAGTCAGTAAATAAAGTCTTTAAAGACATTCAGGGTAATTGTCATAGCCATCACATATTTTGGCTAGTAGGGGTTCTCAGATGGGCAGTATGACATCTGCAGTAGAATGTAGAATAAATCAACAAAAGGGACATCAATGCAGACCCAGAATTCCTGATAGTATGCAGTACAAGAATCTCCCAAAACCATTATCACCCCTTCTCCCATCTCCGTTTATTATTCATATTGACAATTATTTTCTGATTAGATCTGAGGATTACCTCTTTAGACAGGAAAGCATTGAATTAGAGCGAATTACATTAGTTTGATAATAGAGCGAGTATTTCCGATATATGTCTTTTTTAAATTCTAGCCATAAGTATTTTGTATCAAAATTTCAATTTTTGAAGGGTAAAATAACATTGAAACGATATAGGCAGTCGAAATCAGAACAGTTTATAATTTCTTCCAAACGCTGTCGTACAGAAATAGATAGGAAATTATGGACCATAAATGAAGATCAAAAGTCCGATACAAGAGAGTTGTAAGCATTTTTTTAAATTTTGACCAAAAAATTTAAAATTTATATTATGTTATGCCATGAATTTTTGATAAGGATTATTTATATATTTTCCGATTATTAATAAGTTTTTGTTATAAAACTATGTTTTTCGTAGAATGGGGTCAAGGTGGAAAGGAAACATGGGTGCCATCAATGGTAGTTGAGCAGAATTGGTCCTCTCTGGATTTTCAAATTTAATTAAGTAAATGTTCTTTCTTGCTCGAAATTTTAAAAATAATAATAAAGTTTGTTTTTCTCAAAGGATTTAAAGTAATTAAACAGTAAAAAAAATAACCAAGAATTACTTATCAAGGAAGGAGTCTGTCCCCTTAAAGACACCGTAAGACTATTTTTAGATCAGTTTTTCTTTCACATTTATACATTTTTTTTTTTTTTTCTAAACCGCCGACATTAACATAATCGAGTATTCAGAACAAAAAAAAAATATGTATCACTTTTTCATTGTGTAAGCTGGCAGATGCTTAATGTTGGGGTTTTAATATGAATTATTTGTTATACAGCAGAAGATCTTTATAACGCAATTCTATATAATGCGATTCTCCATATTACGGACAACTTCTCAGATGTAAACAATGATTTTTGCAGTTAAACAGAACCTGCATTTTCACATGGTAAAATATTGCTACTCTCCAGAGGACAAAATTTGATATATTAGTTCAACTTTATCTTCTAATTTAAGACCTTTATACTGAAAAAAATGCTATTATTACAATAAACATTTTTGAAAATGTCTAATATAAGGGATGGTTGTGTCAGTTATACTTGGATCTTGTTTCTAAAGTAAATTTAACAATGTCTAACCTACATTATGCAAAAATTTACAATTTGGATAACTGTTGGTAACAAGGAATGCAGTATAAAGATATTCTAATGTATTTTGATATGTTTCAGACATATTTTGCCATATTTACAAGCTGAATTTAATGATGTGATCCATATAACGCAAAATTTTATATAATGCAAAACCTTGCGTTTTTAGGTTTGCGTTATAAAGATCTTCTACCGTATATCTAAAATATCTTTTTTAATCAAAATTCAGATATTATTGAATAACGGCAGTATTGTTTTAAAATGTCTGTAATCTCTATAAAATTTGCAGCAGCATAACAAACACAAATCTAAAATACAATATTTTAACACTTTCTAACATAGTTGGAATGTGTTATGACTTCGGTTCGTCATTCCGATTGCCCATAAATAAAATCGGGTTGCCACACTATTTATATACATTATTATGACTTACTATAGAGATTTGTTAATGAAAATAAAGTGTGTAGCACTTGTAGTTTGTTTACAGATATACATTAAACTATTCCGTTAAATTATGCCCTAGCTAAACTCTGTGGCCATACAATCCATGAAGGATCTAGGCCGACAGTGCCCATATCTGTTTTCTGACCCTGGGCCCCGAGGTGCTATGTAGCAAGCGTTCCGGCCAGGTGGTCAGCCTAACGCGAGACCCTCGGTGTTTAGTTTCCAAACAAGCTTAGTACTCATTTTATCGACCCCGAAGGGATGAAAGACTGGATGAACTTTGCCCAGTCGGAAGTCGAACTCTTGACCCGTGCCGCAGCAGTCAGATGCTCTGACCACTACACCACTGGGCTTATAAATTATGCCCTATGGAAAGAAAATTCTTTACATTATTTCTTAATCATGTTATACTACTTCAAGCATTTGGTAATGATTTAAAATTGATATATATCACTGCAGTGCACAACAATACACTTAATATAGAATACCGATTGTGTAGCTTCTATCGTTTATTTACAGGGATACACAAAGAAATCCCATTGCATTACTCTGGGTATACAGTAATTGTTTTAAAGCGTTTTATGAGATTGATATACATTATTGAGGAGGGAGATAACGTCACCCACAGAAAACACACTGCCCCCTGAATGCGAGGCCTGAGCTGTGACACAGAAATGGTAGCTGCCGAAGGCAAACTTTTTTTAAACGTATGTACGGACCCCTAAATTTAGTCAACAGTATTTTATAAAAGATTTCTTTGTGTTGTTTAATCTCTGACAGTTAAAGCGGAAAAGACTTTTAAAAATTATAAGTACCAAAATTCAAAGAATCGTACACACACTGAAATAACTCCGCCGGTAGCCGCCACTTTTGTGGAGGCGGTGGAAAACACAGGGCATATCTGACCTGCATAGGCCAGATTTGGGCCTATTTTCATTCACGGCACTTGGGTCGTTCTGCACCTGGTCTCTACTCTTTTCGGGCCGGGCCATACTTTTTTCTGAAGGCTCGGGCCGGGACCAGTCGCCACTTTCCTGTCCAGGATCTGACCATTTTTCCTCAAGGATGTGGCCGGGAATAACTTATTTTTTCCATACCGAGGCAGGACTAGTTTCATTCTTCCTAGTCTTCACAGGCCACAAAATACCCTTTTTGACTAAGCTCGTATGAAAATCATTGTCTCGGTGTGACCTGGTCTGCTCAAAGATCAGTAAAATTACGCCTGGTTCAAAATTTTTTGTAAACATTGCATACATGTTTAAGCCACTATTATTCTACAATTCAGTACTAAAATTTATTCTTCTTAAAGAATAGTAGATTTCTAGGCTTATTAAAATATAGTAAAACGTGTGAAAAAGAACCTGCGTATGACGGAGAGATGTCTTAAACAAAAAAATATATGACTTTTTCACTTGAAAAAAGCTCTTGTTTATCAAAGTGAGAGTTTCTGTTTGAAATATTATGTAAAATTGTTTTAAAATTTAACATTTTAATGCCTTTAAACTTTGAAATATAAAAGTATTCAACAAGCTGAATATTCAGTATTTGGTCTAATAGTTACTATTCGACTGGCCGAATATTCGGCCTAACAGTTACTATTCCGCTAGCCAAATATTCGGTATTCAGTTCACTTGTTGGCTGAATATTTGGCATTTGGCCAAAGACACTATTCGGTGCATCTTTACTCAGAATCCCCCCCCCCCTCCCCCCAAAAACGATTCTCTGGATCTGCTCCTGGCTGCTCTCATAGATCATCTATGTGATGATTTATTTTTTGGATATTCATGCTATAAAGAGATTAATTTCTGATTAAATAACATTTATTATTTCATTAAATTAATGTGATTTGTTTAAATTTTTATGACTAGGAAATAAACTGTATTATTAAGATTAGTTGAATCACTTTTAGTGACTTATTGCCCTACTGATGTAAAGATATTCGTACATTTAAAATTAATTTAAACTTAAAAAAACTACTTACCTGATTCTCTAAATTTTCTGTATTATTCATTATAGCAGCTCGGCCACACAGCCTATTTTCATTAAGCTAAAAATTATAGACAAAAATAATAAAGCAAGGGAAGTTACTAAGTAGAAGTACAACATGTATTCATTACATACCAAAGAGAGTTAAAATAATTGGTAATATATGAAGAAAATAAAAGCTATTTCCAATTGTTATTTTATCAAATTATTATCACATTAGGTCTCTCCTCAGTATTTTCTGTAGCCTAAAAATTATAGACAAAAATAATAAAACAGGAGGAGTTACTAAGTGGGAATATTAAATAGCAATAACTAATCCCACAGTATTACATAAGCAATACATACCAAAGGGAGTTAAAGCAATTGGTGATATATGAAAAAAAAAATTATTCCAAATAGTTATGCTATAAGTTTTAGAATGTCATTAAAGAATGTGTATAGTGTATTCAGTTTAATTTTCACCAGATTATGATAATATTTTTGATTTTTATCACTTATGTACAGTAATTTCTGGGAGATAAGCCACACCTTTGTATAGGCCTCACCAATAAAAAACAAGAGATAAAAATTTAATTTTCATCAGATAAGCCATACTGGTGTACAAACAAAAATGCATAATCTGCTTACATTGAAAGATTTCGCCAACTAATTTAATACACAACAAATGCATTCTTTAAATATATTTAAAGAAAAAAATACTTTTGATTAATAATAAATAAGTATAACTTGCTAATCCTTATTTATACTTATGACAGTGTTATTTATTTACTTATGATGCATTAATCCATTTCCTTTTTCGGTATGCCCCTGTATAAAATTGAAAAAGAAATCAAAATAAATCCCTAAAAGTTTATTTAAACAAGCTTTTCAATCACATCAAGCTTGAAAAATGTAATACAACTTTTCCATGGAACCATAACCCAGACTTTAAAACAAAACAAAGAAACAACAAAAAAAGAAAATTAAAACAGCATATGGTGTGATTAAGACACATAGTAAATAATATAAACATTAACTATCTTTTCACCCGATGCGACTTTGACCTAAAAAGCAGATTTTAGAGAAGAAACTTTATTTTATAACTGTTCCTGAAATTTATTTCCTTTCTCTGGAGACAAACTCACCTGTTGTTACTTGTAAAATAAATTTTAAAGCCGAAAGCACAATGGACAAAAGAATCTTTTAACCCTTCTCCCAAATGACATTGCTACAGATGAAAATGGCCAAAAATTTGTCATTCCCCATGCAATCTTGACATGGAGGCAGGTAGGCAAAAAAAGAAAATAATTGAGAGAGTAATGAAAATTGGAAAAGGCACATAAAGATTTTCTATTTCTGTAATACGTGTACCTCTTATTCATTTATGCAATGTACTGAAAAAACCATCTCTCACTTACATGCGTCGCAAAAATTTTTAAGAATTTTACACTTTGGCATGGATTTGATGGCCAACTTCATCAGCCAATGGGGTTGCACAGAAGGTATCAACTTGCCAGAAAATTTAGAAGACTGAGAGTTTGCTGTCTCCCCAGAGGAATAGAAAGCATTCTCCCTGAGAAAAGTCACTGTCAGATTGGACATGCAACTTCAGCTGCCAAGGGAGTTAGAGTAGTGCAACGAATCAATTATTGTTTAGATTTCTGGAACATTCCTCTATCTTATACACAGGGGTGCATGTCGAGGGTTTGTTCTTGTGATTAAGATCAGTAAAAGTTGCAGTCAATTACAGAATTTAGTACTGTACGTACCATGTGGAATTCACTGCTAATGGAAGAAACATCATTGATGCTTCAGTTAGATGGTTATGATTTAAAATGGGGAAAAGAACGAGATTGCCGCTTTCAACGAAGATGGATGGTATTTTAAAAAATGGAAGAAAATCCTTTCAATTCGAAAAAAACATTAGTGGAGCATTTTAATGCCGCAGAATCGACATTGAGAGGGATTTTTAAAAATCGGGAAGTGATAATAGTAGCTCATCGAGAATGTGGAATTCAGTCGAAGAAAAGAAGCAGAATTCAACATGGAAAGTTCGAAGAGTTTGAGAATGTTTTATTGCTGTGGCTTAAAGAAACTCATGCCTCGAACATTTCTGTTAATGTTGAAATTCTATTCCATACAGTTGTCAAAAAGTTTTGAAATGGAAAACTTTTCTGCATAACAAGGATGGATTGGAAAAATTCAAAAATAGGCATAGCTTGCCAACTCGCGTTCTTTCTGGGGAAAATTCAATTGTCAATAAAGGAACTGTAGAATAGTGGAAAGAAGATTTGGCTACTTTAGTGAATGGATACGAACCGAAAAAATCTACAACTGGAGAAATTGCAGCTGAAATAAATGGTGGCATCAAAGATGAAGAGGAGGACGCTGGTGGTGAAGAAGATGTGGAAAAATTTACCCAAACTCACACAGCAGTGTTAGAAGTATTGGAAACTCTGCGTGACAGCTTTCAGTTCAATTCTGTAAGTGAAGGAACATTTTCACATCTTGATGACCTTGAAAAGACTATTTTTGAGAAATCTCAGAAACAATCCTCGATTCTAAATTATTTTGTGAAAAAGTAATAGAAGTAAAACGAAATTTGGGTATGTAAGCATTTCCATTTTCTTAATGTTCTTAAACAACAATTAATGGAAGATATACTCACATTTTCAGTTTGAAACTAATCTTATTCACATTTTTTAGTAACATATATAGTATAAATTGACAACACATGTACACTGTGCTGATGTTTCACTTTTAAGCTCCCTTTTGTGGTTTTTCACTTATGCACATTTTTTTCGCTGTCCCCTGTGCCTGCGTATAAGTGAGAGCTCACTGTATATATATGATTTTTCAATTTTAACCAATTATTATGAGCAGGGGTGGGGATTTCTTGGAAAATCTTACCAGCAAAGATTTATTTAACCAGCCACTAAAGTGCTACATACAGTTGAAAATTTTTATGACAAAATTACGTAACTCAAAAATAGTTGGGTACTATAACTATAATGCTCTTTCATATTTTTTTTTTCCTATAAAGTTAAGAAATATAAACAAGAGATGAAAGTTTAATATACAAAAGAACTTAGTACCATGATTACATTGCAGTAATTAGGAAAGTTGAAAAATATAGGTAACTACTAAAAAAAAAGTTTATCTCTATAGTTTGCAATTCTCAAAGACTACATAAAAATTCACTCGCCAGTGGCAAGTAAAATGATGCATTTCCCCACCCCTGATTATGAGCCACTGATAACTATGTTACATTCAGTTATTTTTGTCTTAATTTCAGCATTAATAATATCTCATTTTCAGAAATTTATGAATAAATGACTTACTGGTGCAAAGATATTTAAACAGGGGTGGCTCCTTGTATAGGGCATTTTTGGACATGGGCATGACATAAACTTCCATATTCAATTTGCAAAAATTAACCCTAAACTTTTACTAGTATATTTTCTACTTATGATAGTTTGGACTGCAATTCATTCAGCCTGAAAGAATACTCCTTCTCTCATTTGCTTCTATCCTTGAAGAACAACACCCCTTCCCATTGTGTTATGTTCCAGAAGTTGTAAATCATTCTCATTCACCTGCTCTTGTAGCATTGAGGACTCCAGAGAACAAATAGTGCTATATGGTATTTTGCATTACAGTATCTTGGAATGTTTCTTGTATTTATCACCAAACAGTGTTAGGAACAGAACATCTTGAATAGGACACTGTTTCGAGCAAAATATATCAGACAATCCTCATATATAGAAAAAGTATATACTTGTTTTTTAAAATATCAATCCTTAAGAATCATTGACATAATTGGAGACTTTGCACAAGAAAATTAATCTATATTTTAATACAATTATGGAAAAATAGCCTAGAATTATATCTTTATTATTAATTTTATCTTTTTTGCATAAAAATGAACTTGTATAGACTCATTAATATTCAAATATATATAGTTTTCCTTTTGAAAAATATTCAGGACTTTCTTTTGAAAAATTGAGTCAACACGAATCCAACCAAATGAGTCAAAACCTAACACAAAACCAAGAAACATTTAAAGTCAAACCAAGATGCAATGAAAAAAAGCACATGAACCTTACCCAACATGGATCACATTTGTATAAAATCGGGCTGTCCAACCCCATGCAGAATTTTATTAGCCATTGCATGAAATAATTGAGCAGAAATACTTACTAAAATTTCTATAATCCTGAATCAATTATTTGAGACTATTGAGTAATTAAAAAAATGAATGTTACATTTTAATAGAATAAAATCTGGTTGAAATATTTTCACTTAATTTTCCTCAGATTTTGTAACCCAAAGGTATTTAAAATTAGGTTACTTGCAGGGTTAGAAATTAGGAGCTCTAAGTAAGGCATCAAATGATGCCTGCAATTTTTTTTCTAGTTGCCAAACTACATGTCATGGTTGCAATTTTATGTTATATTATATTTTCTCATTTCACCAAGCATGTTAACAATAATATTATTTCTATTTTTCAGTGGATGGGCTGTACATATTAAACACTATCTCTGTGTTAATCACTAAAATAAAATAAAAATTGGCTTTCTAATAAAAGTGTGAAACTTAATTAAACTACAGTATTTGGAATCTAGGATAATATTTACCTTTTTCTTTTTGGAAAGCTAATATACATAGGTACAAAACAGATAATCAAGCAATTATGTCCAAATTTTATTAATTTTTCAACTATTTAGCAGTGAAATTACGCTTGAAATTATTGAATATTAAAGACGTGACTTATCACATTGCTAACAAAGCGTAAACCAACTTAGAGAAAAATGTCCAAGCCGGGAATCGAACCCGGGCCCCTGGAATAGATCTCCAGTGCTCTACCACTAAGCCACAAGGACGATGCCCAGCTTGGCATCTCTCACTTATATAAGTCAGTCTAATCTATTCCAGGGGCCCGAGTTCGATTTCCGGCTTGGACATTTTTCACTAAGTAGGTTTACGCTTTGTTAGCAATGTGATAAGTCACGTCTTTAATATTCAATAATTTCAAGCGTAATTTCACTGCTAAAAAGTAGTTGAAAAATTAATTAAAATTGTATTTTCACCGATGTTGGGTTCATTTGCGTCTCATGTTATGCCGCTAGATTGTGTGCTCATGAAGACTTTTCCATCTAGTGCTGCGGTAGCAGCCTTACCGACTTATATAAGTGAGAGATGCCAAGCTGGGCATCGTCCTTGTGACTTAGTGGTAGAGCACTGGAGATCTATTCCAGGGGCCAGTGTTCGATTCCTGGCTTGGACATTTTTCACTAAGTTAGTTTACGCTTTGTTAGCAATGTGATAAGTCACGTCTTTAATATTCAATAATTTCAAGCGTAATTTCACAGCTAAAAAGTAGTTGAAATATTAATTAAAATTGTATATTCACCGATGCTGGGTTCATTTGCGTCTCATGTTACGCCGCTAGATTGTGTGCTCATGAAGACTTTTCCATCTAACACTGCGGTAGCAGCCTTACCAACTTATATAAGTGAGAGATGCCAAGCTGGGCATCGTCCTTGTGGCTTAGTGGTAGAGCACTGGAGATCTATTCCAGGGGCCCGGGTTCGATTCCCGGCTTGGACATTTTTCACTAAGTTGGTTTACACTTTGTTAGCAATGTGATAAGTCACGTCTTTAATATTCAATAATTTCAAGCATAATTTCACTGCTAAAAAGTAGTTGAAAAATTAATAAAAATTGTATATTCACCGATGCTGGGTTCATTTGTGTCTCATGTTACGCCGCTAGATTGTGTGCTCATGAAGACTTTTCCATCTAGTGCTGCGGTAGCAGCCTTACCGACTTATATAAGTGAGAGATGCCAAGCTGGGCATCGTCCTTGTGGCTTAGTGGTAGAGCACTGGAGATCTATTCTAGGGGCCCGGGTTCAATTCCTGGCTTGGACATTTTTCACTAAGTTGGTTTACGCTTTGTTAGCAATGTGATAAGTCACGTCTTTAATATTCAATTATGTCCATTGAAAAAAAAATTTAACTTTTAACTACAACCATGAATAAGCCTAGTTAAAAAAAATCCTGTGACTGAAAGTATACATCAGAAAATAAAAAAATAGCAAATAAAAGAACCTTTGCATAAAAATAATGGTGTGGCATTAAAAAGTATTCATAAATTCTACACACACATATATATACAGTCAGTATCGGTTATATGGTCACCCATGCGGTCCTGAAAAATATGACCTTATACGCGGGGTGACCTTATATGTGGTGTAAGCAGGAATTTTATTTTAGACAATAAAATATTTTTAATAAGTTAGTTATATTAGTACTATAATGTAGAAAGAAGCTATGATATTATAATTTATAAAACCAGAGGAATAAACAGGAATTGTTTTACACTTAAAATTTCGAACTGATGAGTATACTTGTTGTAGTAAAAATAATCTTTTATGCAGGTTTGTCTGTTTTTTATCGTAGTTGTTAAAACTACTTTTCCTTATTCACAAACAGTTTTAAAATGTTCCTCTGTGCCTTTGGGATTGGTAAAAAAAGTATCTGAATGCATTTAGTGTTTTGAGAGCTTCTGCTCGCATTGTCGGTTCAGCTTCGATTTCACTGTCATTATTGTTTCCATCAGTGTTTATATTTAAAATTTCCAAAACTATTTCCAGTATAGAAGCTTTACCATGGACTTTACCGATGTCACGTCAACTGTGGATATCTAGAAGAAAAACACCAATAGGCGTGAAGAACATTTTAACACGGTTTCCTCTTCATCAAATAAGCTGTCTTTTTTGGAAGGTACATACCCGCAAAGGCGTGACTGTTGCCATTCGTGAGTGAATTCCATTAGTAGCGATCTCATTTTCAATAACTGCATATGTCAATTCGTCATGTATTGTGCAAACAGCATTCTGTAGTTTTTGTGCAACTTCAAATAGAGACACTTCATCACCATCATTGTCGTTGTCTTCGAACGATTATTCTTCACATTCTGGAAGCCAAGGATGTCAAAAACAATTTTCAAGAGTCTTCTTTGATACCATATTCCAATTTTTACTACGTAACACATGGCAACTAACACAGTCATGCGAAACCTCTTTTTTTTTTTATAAATGGCAGCAATGACGTCTTTTAGAAGCAGCTTTCGCTAATTTATTTTAATATTTTTAATAATCCCTTGATCTAATTGTTGTGCCATACTAGTTCAGTTTGGAGGAAAGAAAAGAAGTTCAATCGGATTTAAATTGGGAATCATGTAATGGGCGATACAGTTGTTTGCGATTATAGCCACTTGTCTGTGCAAATTTATCGAAACACAAAATTTCTTTTTCACAAATGTTTATTGTCATCAAGGCCTTTCGGTTTGCGTCATAAGATACATGCAAAGACTTGCATTTTTTCAAACAACGAGGTTTGAGAAATTTACCAATATCTACTAATAGAATCAATTTTTCTGAGCCATCCATCCATATTTGCTGCTAATAAAACGACCAATTTTTTTTTGCCTACCTCCCCACCACTTCATTTTTTGTTCTTAAAAGTAACAGTTTTATCTGACAATACATGAAAAAACAGCCCAAGTTTATCAAAATTAAAAACATCACAAGGTCTGTACCTATTGAGAATGTCACTTAACAAGTTAACAGCCATTCCCTTGATTCTTTGGCAGTAAAATTCGGCTTTCCTAGTTATGCAGTAATTTTCAGTTTTTTTTTAACGATAATTCACGTATTGGAACATTCTGCAATCTGGCACAGTTTACCAAATAAAATCTTTCTGAAAATTCTCAAATGCTGAAACATGTTCTAGCTTTCTCTTTTGGTTGATCACATCTTCTGTTTAACAAGATTTGAAGCCTAAGACGTTATTTATTAGTTGCTTTCTTTATTCCATCAGTCTTCGCGAAAGCTGCTTTCGATACATTTGATTTTTCAAAGTTTTCTACAATTTTTTTTTTCCCACAAGTGTCAAATTTTTTGTTTTACTGACATCTTGCATTTACAAATGACAATTAACAAATGAACGAAGACTTTACACGCAGCGACAAGTAATGAAAAATACCAAAAACTAAAAATGTGTGATTTAACATTTCTCTGCACAGAGAACAATTTTCATTCGGTCGCAAGGAGTGATGGCATATTTTCCATGAATCGGTATCTAATGCAACAGTTGAGGGAGAAATCTCCAGAGCTTTGGAAACTCTTACTGACAGGAAAGAGATTATAGGCTGCAACCGAGAAGAGGAGATCCCCTTCCCCCCTCCCCCGAGTGTTGACGTGCTTCTAATCACGTGGTATGCAATATTATTGCAATCTCTAAGGCTCCGTTTAAAAAGGAAAAGGTCTCCCTCTCATTCTAAAGGTCAACTGGCCTTTCTTTAACAAACCAAAGTTCATACTTGTGGATTTTAGCAAAAGCACGGGAGATTCAACGATGGATAAAGGGGAAGATTGACTAGAAGGAAAGAAGTTCCTCCTTCAGGATGTCCATCCACTTCTTTCTAATGCTATTAAAAATTAAAATTACTGCATGATCAATACTAAGAGGTCGACAGTTGAAGATACTTAAATGTGAAAATATGACTATTCGGCACTTTACACCCAAAAAAAGGGAAGGAAAAAGCATAAAACTATAAGATATTTTGCAATAAAAAGGGAGACAAAAGATGATCATATGACCATATATCCAATAGTAGCCATTGGAAACTGACCGTATAGGCGGTGTATTTTAACACGTAATACCTATTCAGTCAGTCTGGACTTACGAAAAGTGACCTTATAAGCGGGGTGACCTTATAAGCGGGGTGACCTTATAAGCAGGTGACCATATATCCGGTACTGACAGTATATCTATATCTACTAAAAAACAACTTTTCAAAAGTAAAAAAAAAGCCAAGCAAAAAAAAGAAAAGAAAAAAGGGGAAAGTTGTGGCTAAAAAATAGTGTGATATCAAATTTCCAAGCTTATATTATGGTACTTATTTAACATTTTTTATTAAAAATTTACCATACGTAAGTCGAGTACCTAAGTATGCATTGATAGAAAGCCTTTTCTCCTTTACTAAATACATCATAACGTGTTTCTGAAAATTAATTTTTTTTAAATTATGCATGATGGGCTTGGCGGCCATCTTTCCATATTTTACACAAATTTCTAAGCACACAAGTACATTGTTAAGATGGGAAATTCGAAATTGTTGCTAAAGCAAACATTTTATGCTTTTAATTTATGGAAATGAGTGCCTAGAAATTTGTGTCTTAAAATAAAGTTGAAGTAACTTCAGGTTTCATCTTATGATTCTTTTTTTTTTTTTTCGGAGGGGGTTAATTAATTAGTTAAAGCAGTAAAAATCAATTTGTTTTTTTTCAAAATAAAAGACAATCTTAATTTATCTGTCTGTAGCCAAAACTAGAAGTTCAAAATTCTTAATAATGCAAACATATTACGAGCTTGTCTGCTTAGAAATTTGTGTAAAATATGGAAAGATGGCCGCCAAGCCCATCATGCATAATTAAAAAAAATTAATTTTCAGAAACACGTTATGATGTATTTAGTAAAGGAGAAAAGGCTTTCTATCAACGCATACTTAGGTACTCGACTTACGTATGGTAAATTTTTAATAAAAAATGTTAAATAAGTACCATAATATAAGCTTGGAAATTTGATATCACACTATTTTTTAGCCACAACTTTCCCCTTTTTTCTTTTCATTTTTTGCTTGGCTTTTTTTTTACTTTTGAAAAGTTGTTTTTTAGTAGATATCAGTCCTTTTTTTTAAACAGATTATATATAATTGAAATAATTCTACTCGCTAAAATTAGTCCTTGTATTGCCTTTATCAGCAGGGAACAAACACAATAGTATTCATTTTGTTTACCTATCATTCATTTTTTAGAGTAATTAATAATTTAAAAGTAAGGAAAGTCAATTTCTTCTTTCAAAGTATCAGTCTTTCTCAATTTATATCTCCTTAAAATTTTCTGTGAAGGATGAAAATTTAGTAAAAATCAAATAGAGTCAAAATAAAATATATATTTATAGTTAGTCTGTCAGTTAATTGTTTGTTCTAACTTTTTTTTGCTGACGGTTTTGCAAAATAAATTTACCTTTACAAATACCTACGGATAATCCGAGAATGAAGCCCCGCAGGCATCTAAAGAATCGAAGATCTGTCTAAAGAAGTAAATCTAGCAATTCTAGATATGATGAGGAAGCATTTTTGATTAAAAAAAAATCTAAAAATTTAAAGATATAAACTGTACATCTTCATTTAGATCGTGTTATAGAGAAAAAAGAATAAATATGTAATTTTACTCAAGTCTGTTTATCCTTACCTATTTGCATAAATGTGAGAATATAATTTCATATAAAAATTCCCGTAAATTGATTATCTTTAATAGTCTATTTTTAAAGCCGCATAAACATTATAATTAAATATTTTCCAGTTAAAAATTGCCTGAAATCTATAGTCTTATCGTTCGTCAAATTTGTTTTATGTTTTTTTAATACCCAGACACCTTTTCTAAACTCTGACAAAAGATCACAGAAATACCGAAGTTATCCAAATACTTATATCTTTCTATCGTATTTCTTTTTTGAAGGGGGGGGGGAGGAAGAGCGCTTAAGAACTTCGTTTTGTTCTTAGAATTCTGAATTAATCATTCAAAAGATCTACCTACATAAGTCTTGTTGCAGAATTTTCATTAGCTAAGAGTTGCATCAACTTATACATCATGTGAATATATTAAATTACTTTTGTAAAATACTAGATGGGAGCCATTGATATTTTCAGAGCATTTGCCTACATTTTAAATTTAAGTCATTTACAACTATTCATTCATTTTCTATACGAATTAAAGAAGTCGTTGTTTCCATGGCAACTGTACTTTTCACTATTGCTTGTTTGTTTGTTTATTTGTTTTATTGAACACATATATATCAGATCACGTGGGGATCACGGCGGGATTTGAACCCGCCCCCACCTACGCTCTCAAGCGATTAGCGGCGTGGTGTCTTATCCACTCAGCCATGGTGGGCCACAATTGCTCTCTCTGATACTCAGATACTCAAATTTAACCAGCTGCGCTTATAATTATGCTCATAACAGAGTACATTTATATGTAAGAGTGGTGACATATGCACAAGTCGTGTACTCATATTCAAGTTTTTGTCCAAAGTACAGTAACTCAGTTTTCAGTAATAGACGTGGAAGATTTCGATTAAACTAACCAGAAAAGTTAAAAAACATTGCCTTTCTGATTTGATTTTATTCAAAATCGTCTCAACCAACCAAAGTTAATGTCCGGGATCCAGATAAATTTTTCTCTGTTAGTAAAATTAGATTAACCAATCAGTAGCCTCCATCCTTGCAGGCTTTTCGGTGTTTACTGCAAACATGAATTTTTTTTCAAAAATCCAGGCTTCTGATTGATCAATCTCATCTCGCTAATAGCGTAAAATCTATCTTGATCCCGGCCTATTCAATGCCCTTTAAATATTCGAGAAAGCCTTGACACGTGTAAGGAAAATATCACACAAAGCAGGCAAAACAAAGAAGAAAAATCATTCATTGGCTCGTTGATATCCACGAGCCAATGAATGATTTTGTTCCTTTGCTTTGCCTGCTTTGTGTGATGTTTTCGTGACACGTGTCAAGACTTTCTCAAATATCTAGGGGGCGTTGGTTTATTTCACCATCATGAAGATATGAAAAAGGAGAGGAGCAGACATGTCAATCTTCCCATGTGAAAAACTACATAAAAAAACGAGTTCTTCCCTCCCCCTTCTGCCTTTTTCTCTCTTGATTTTGACCGATAGCAGCCCATTTAGCAGTCTCTAGTGCAAGATGCCGCTATATATGGTGGACGCAAGGGGGAGTGTGTTAGCGTGACCGATGACATAATAGGAAAGTTCATGACGTTTAAAAGTCGCACGGAGTTGGATCATCTTTACACGATGATTAGTACAAAGCGGTGCGCCAATTTTTTTTGTGTCCATTGCTGCGTGCAGATAATCAACTCCGTGTGACGTGATGAGCTGGCCACACTTTAGGAACAGCTTCAAATGACGTCATCTATATTTACTTCGAGGCAAACGAATAAGACAGGCTACCGCGGTGCTACAGCGTCTAGAATATATAGTGTGGAAATCCAATCAGTCGATCACAGCGATATCTGCAGGATATTTCCCAAAACTCCAAGACAATTTGGTCTAGACGCTGTAACATTTTTTTTTTTTTTTTTTTTTTTTTTACATTTTATTAACATACATCTGACCTGTGTGCTTGGCGTCAAACCCGCTGTAATAATACCATGTTTACTTTGAAATTTGAAAATATATCGCAGATGTCGCTGCGATCTCTGGTCTCTGCGATCTGCCCTGGATTTCAGCGTCAGTGCACATTTAAGGGATACACTTCTTAGCGGTTCTTGGATAGAAAATTTCCACATTATGTATTCTAGACGCTGTAGCGGTGCATTACACATGTCTCTTTCTTTTTAAAAAAATATCCTGCAGATGTCGATGCAAATGACTGTTTGGAATTCGACATCGTTGTACATTTAAGGGATTCAATACTTCAGCACTTTTTTAAGTATTGCTCCGATAGTCGATTTCTACAACATATAATCTAGACGCTATAACGGAGCTATAGTTTCTAGAAGATATAGTTTAAAAATCGGCTTATTAAAAAGGTGCTAAAAAATTGTATCCCATAAATGTTGAACGAGGCTGAATGATGAATGTCGATTACAGCGACATATGGTAATTCCAACGTAACTATTTCAAAAGAAAACGTTTCGCTCAGAGAAGATCTAGAAAATGTTGCTCCTATCGACATTTGTCATTCAGTATTTTTCAATATTTATGGGATTAAATTTTTAGCACATTTTAAAGTATTACTGGAATAGCCTGTTTCCACACTATGACCGTGATCTAGGTAGATTTTTCTCTGTTATCGTAACGAGAATGACCAATCAGAAGCCAGAATTTTTGCTAACATTTCACTGTTTGCAAAAATATACCTGGATCCCGGCCTATATTTCTAGCCGCTATAACTGAGCTCAGGAATAGTACAGAAAGCAAACTCCGTATTTTGATACATTAAAGCCGGGATCTAATTAGGATCAAGTGTGTCTCTATAATGAAGTAGCGACATACGGCCAATAAATGTTTATTGGTAAAACTGATAAAAACAAATCGTTAAAGTTCTTTGTGGGCATGCCATTATCGTCAGGCTAATGCATGTTGAATTATTTCCCTAGTCTAATAGAGATCGTCCATGCGTGCATCTTCCAATGGAGGATATTCCAAATATGGGTTCGAGGCTGAAAAAGTCACGTGGTACCGGTAATGGAGGATATTTCATCTGCGTTTTGATCACGTGATCAAGGTAAAAACATCTAGCGTAAAGAAGGGGAGGCTCCGTAGACGTGTAATGTAAATCCCCGGTAACCAATGAAACAGTTCATCAGGCAAAGCAGTAGCATCTTCCCTTCTTATCAGTTAGAAGTTCCTTGGGTAAATTACCGGTATCACGTGATTTTTTTCAGCCTCGAACCCATATTTGGAGTATTCTCCATTTACCCAAAGAATTTCTAACTGATAAGAAGGGAATCAGGAAACTACACTGTTAAAAATATCGTGAAAAATTACCTCTGTTCTTAAAGGTTCTCTATTTTCTGACCAATGAGAACGCTATATAAACGCCTATGAAGCGTTCTCATTGGTCATAATACAGATAGCCTTTAAAAACAGAGGTAATTTTTCACGATATTTTTAACAGTGTACTTACTGCTTTCCCCATGAACTGTTTCATTGGCTAGCGGGGATTTACATTACGTAGACGGAACCTTCCCTTCTTTAAGCTAGACGTTCTTGCCTTGACCATGTGATCATAACGTAGATTGAATATCCTCTATTCAAGAAAGCGGATTGCCGTACTTTCGACTAAAACTTGAAATGAGCATGCCTCTTGTGCATATATCACCACTCTTATGTATAAAGGCTCTCTGTTATGGTGGTGTTTCTGATACAGCGCCTAGAATACCTAGTGTGGAAATATGCTATCCAAACAGTTCTAAAAATTTGTATCCCTTAAATGTGCGACGATACTGCTAAAATTTCAAGTGTCGATCGCAGCGACATCTGCAGGATTTTCGTATTACTATTATTACATTGTATAGACTGACAATTTCTTGCAGTTGTAGAAAATATCCTGCAGATGTCGCTGCGATCTGCATATTGCAGCAGTATCATTGCACATTTAAGGGATACAATATTTTAGCGCTTTTTTAAGTATTACAGGGTTAGCCGATTTCAACACTATATATTCTAGGCGCTATAGTTTCTGAGCACTGTTGGTTAAATTTCGATATCTGTGTTTTAGAGTGAGCAATAGAGAAAAGTACTAAAACTATTGAAACAACAACTTCTTTAATATTGAAATGTATAGCAAGGGAGTTCAGAATCAATGCCTTAAATAGTTTCGAATATGCACTGTTGTTATGACATCAATACCCTTCCTGGATGTGGAAATGCAAAATTGTGTTCAACATAATTGGCCGCAATCTAGATAGATTTTTCGCTGTTAGCGAAACGAGATTCATCAATCAGAAGCTTGCACTTTTGCGAACTTTTCGCTGTTTGCAGCAATGGAAGCTATTGATTCGTGAATCTCGTTTTGCTAACAGCGAAAAATCTATCTGGATCCCAGCCTAGATTTCTGTAAACATTGCACTTCATCCATGGCACTAAGAAAATGACTCAAAACTTTTATGACATAGGCCGGGATCCAGAAACAGCAAAAATTCTCAAACATTCTGGCTTCTGATTGGTCAAACTCATTTCGCTAACAGCGAAAAATCTATCTGGATCTCAGCCATAGTTTTCTTTGATGAAATCAATGCAAAAGGATAATATAAAAGAATAGTATAAGACTTCTAAATTGGTTTGGCGGGTTTATCACTGTTTGGCATAATTTATAAACTTTAGAATTAATTAACAGTTTTTCGCTAATTAAGAATAGTAAATTTGTGTTTTTAAAGCTGAATTTTATAAAAGCACGTAGATTGAGTAAATATCTGTCCAAAAATGCAATCCTTTCTGTTTTATATCCATTATTTAAGTCTCTACCTCAATTGAAGTATAAGGTGTGACGAAGAAAATAAATTTGTCATTTTCAGTATCTCGACGTTATTTTAAAAAATCTATATCTCTGTTTATAATTAATTTATGAGGATGCATTTGATCTCAAATTGAAGATCTTTTCCATTAGGTCCTAATAGTTTTGGTTTTATTTTTCTGCAATGATTGGTTCTTTTGATATGGGAAATTTTATGCTGGCATGTTTGGTCGATTTAACATGGAGAAGCTGTCTTCAGTATAATAAGCAGTTACGGTGTCTTGCGTTTTATTCTTGGCGTTTGTTTGTTTGGCGAGGTTAGCATTTTTTTTTTCAGCTTGGCTTGGCAGAACGACCGTCCTGCTTGATCTATATATATATATATATATATATATATATATATATGTATAAATATTTTTGAGGGGGGGTGGGTTAGCACTAAAATTTTAAAACATTCTTGATACAATATATTATTTTATCAAAAACAGGTGCTCTTGAAGTGCATGCTTGGAGGGGGGGGGGGGGGGAGAATTTTGCTAAGGTACCCATGATATAGTTTGTAAACAAAAATTTAAATAAAAGAAATCTAGGCATCAAATTTGATGACTAGGCAAAATTTCGTGATTGTGAAATCCAATAATTTAATTGCATTTGATGACTAATGACCATTAATTTCTAACCTTGGATGCTTGTTTTATATGAAACTGTGGAATACACAGAAAAATGTGATAATGTTAATTTTGATTTTAAGCATTTAAAATAAATTAATACTTTAATTAAACATCTATTAAGAATAGTAATCATTTCAATTTTTCTTTCTCATTTTCAAAATCATCAATATGTTGTCATAGTATGAGAAATGTTGGTATCTAAAAGTTTTCAATTATCTAACACATAAAATAAATACTGCCAATAATTTTTATCAAAGTAAAGTATATATTTTCTTTTTTCAAAATTTAGTTGCTTCATTGCTGCACAAACCTTGTTTTCTGTAGACACAGCTCTATTTGCATTATAGTTGAAAATCTAGTACAGTAAAAGATGGTTATAATGCAAAACTAAAAATGCAAAGTTTTGTGTTGTATAGAATTTTCTGTTATATAGATGATTTCATAGTAACATGGCAAAATATATCTTGAACATATTAAATTAATATATAGTCAAACATCTTTATATTGCATTCCTTGGGATAAAAAGTTTTGAAGATTATAAATTCTTGTAAAATGTAGATAATTTTATCAATTGTTCAGTTACCTAGTAAACATGATCCAAATTACCTAGACAAAATAATTATGTTACCATAATTATGTTAATAATTATTAACATAATTATGGTTACACATTTCTAAAATTTTCTTTATTTAATAATAGCAATATTTTCGTTAAAAAACTTTTAATTAAGGAGATAAAGAGAAAATAGTGTTTTAAACTTAGTCTTCTAGAGGGTAGCAGTATTTTTACAAAGTGGATTGCAGGTGATTCTTAACTGTAAAACTGATTGTTTATATCTCAGAATTTGTGTGCTACATAAAGAATTACATTATACAGAATTGCGTTATAAAGATCTACTACAGTACATGACTCTAATTTATTGATTCCTACTATACTGACATACTAATTTCCTGGCTCAAAGTATGTATACAGAGTGTCCCAAAAGTCCCCAACACATTTTAAAATTTAACATAAAATCAAGTAATTGTTGTACAGGAGTGTGGTTTGGGGAAAAATGCTTCTCATTATGAAAAGTTTTCTTCAAGCGAATACAAAATTTAGTTCCAAACTTTGATGATAGATGGTGTCATTTGTACATGTTTTAGGTTTCAAACATGTGTTTTTTCTGATTTTTAGATTAGTTTCAATTTGGTTTTTGGTCTAAACTAATCTGATTAATCTAATTCTGATTAATCTCTTGATGACCTAATCAATTTGGTCAAAACTAATCTGAAAGTCAGAAAAACGCATGCTTAAAACCAAAAATACAGACAAGTGGCACCATCTATGATCGAAATTTAACTAATTATTTTCATTCGCTTGCAGAAAACGTTCATTGTGAGAAGCATTTTAGTCCAAAGTGCACACCCGTATGACATATACTTGATTTTATATTGAATTTTAAAATGTGTCAGGGGCTTTTGGGACACCCTGTATATATGATCTTTAAAAAAAAACAGAAGGTTGGCAGTTATACACTTTGTTAGCCCCTTTATGGTGGGTGTCTTTTATGGAATTTTAAGTTTTTTATCACCTATTTTTCAAAACAAATTTTTGCCTAATTAAATCAGGAAAACACCCCTAATTAAATAAGGCAAAATTTACAATAAAAAATAACTGGTGGGAATAATCAAGAATCGTGAACACCTTATGCATCACATGTATACATGACACTCGTCTGGAAGGAGTTAAACTTAAACAGCAAATATGGCCACCTGGATAGCATTTTTAATTTTCAGAAATTTTGCAGCAGTCTTGCTTTGCAAAGTTGCAGCAAGCTCAGAATGACAAGACAAAGTTCATAACAAGACTGCAGCAAGATAACGCAAACGCCGAAGTCACCACACTTTGAATTTGCAGCTTTGTCGTGCAAGTTAAATTCATGCTGTATCAAATTTATTGCAAATTAACGGCAAACAAGTAATCAAAAATACTCCAAACTTACTGCAAAGTAGTAATCTTTCCACGCCCCACTAACCGTTTACAACTGTTTCACTATAAGTTTAACCCCTTCAGAGGGGTCCGTAGACCTGATCAGGTCTATTGATGCGAACACACCATCAGAAGGTGCATGCATCGTTTTCATCACCATAAACAGTTAAGGTAATATTTGTACTTTTCAATACGAGCCTTTTTTGGTATTTGATAAGTACAGCGTTTAGAAAAAGCGGTACCAACCGAATAAAATTTCTGCAATTTCTGCGTATGTGCTAATTGTCTATTCTCTCAACAGAGGGATTTTTTGCTTTCGTTGCTTTCGTGAATTAAATACAGCCTTGCATCAGTTTCACAACAAACTACTCATGCAAGTGGGAGATGGTATACCTTGCAGGAAATTTGCTGTGAATTTCTCAACTCAAATTTGTCACAGCAAGATAATGTCAGAAAAAATCAAACTTGCTGCTAATGTTCATGCTATCTGGGCAAATACCTGAGGAATATATCAATATACAGCAGATCTTTATATTGTACTCTTTAAAACCAGAAGTTGTGCAGATTTTTAATTTTTTCATAA